>HG995195.1:15128441-15728441 GCA_905332935.1 Bombus hortorum | reverse complement strand
TTACATATACGTATTTACATATTCTTTTTAGAAGCGCGGTCTATAAATTACGTAACACGAAACGCACACGTCTATCCGAAATAAAAGCGCGGAGCTGCAGATGTTTTAAGGTTGTACGGAACTAGGTTAAGTAAATTCAAAACAGTATTCAAAGTGCAGGACATAAAGCGTTCAAAACCGTTGACGATACGGTGTAACTGAAAGTTTGACATCGGCCATTACAGTGAACGGGGATAAAGCGATCATTCAGCGCTACAAATGCACGCGGACCTTGCTCTTGTCACGAGAGATGGATTTATTTAAGAAAGGCAAAAATATACGTGTTAGCTTTATAACAAAGCGTTCTTTCACGAGTCTTGTATCGAACGTCGCGCTGTTAAAAAGGAGCCATTACTTCGACGTAAGCACATTGAAAAACATTCGTGGCTGTCCAAATCATTAACTACAATCGCACGTGCTAAACAAAATGATTTAACAGACGCTCGGAATACGATCATACACGTCGCCGGAGTTACCATCGTACGTTTTTACGTTTCTACGTAGAAACGTATCTTCTCAGCGAACGCCATAGAACTCAGACTCGAAAATATTTTCCTTTTTTCCCTTCGAGTACGCGAGCGAATCGACGAGCGAAAATTCTCACGTGTTCTGTTTCAAGCAGATAAGAATATCGCGTATAGTAAAATTTTCATGAAAAGATGGCGAGAAAAGCTAGCGATACCGACGGTCAGGGCCGTTGAGCATTGGTTCAACGATCGTTCCGCGAGCGGATCTTGATTTATGCGCGCATCACCTATATAATTCATATTGCTTAGATACGGTAATAGTTCGAAGGCAGCAAAGCCTCGTAGCAGAGAGTTTCGCTTGCGATCGCCAGTGAATTGGCCCGCTTTCTTTTTATTCCTTAATTATAATTATATCTGTAATTATAGATAAGCACAATACAATTAAATTCTAATTATCGATACCACCTTCCACGCAACAGATGGGTGGGTCGTACTTTCGTCGAGAAATATTTTCCACGTTATTGGAAATTCGGTGAACACGTACATATTCCGTTTTCGATCATTTTTTAATATATCGTCAAGGTCAATTTCTCTGATTTTAGTGGAGTGTCGACGCCATTCTCGAGGAAGTTACTGTCAAAAAGTTTGCACAAATATACCTAAATTAGCTTAAAGATTAGCTCAAAGTTAGATTCGGCGTGCGTCAGGTTAAACTCTTCTCGGAAGAGGCTCCGCCCGCGCTTTTATTTATCGACATGTATTACCGTATCGATCAGTAAACGATTTATGTTTACGCTTTCGCGTAGACCTTTCTTTGATAGTAACTTTTTCGTAAACAGTGTCGCCAACTAAAACCTCCGTAGGACTCTGTTCAACATGGCGACAACTCGACGACGTATAAAAAAACTATCGGGTCGCTTTTTGCGAATATTTATCAAACTCGACCGTTTCACCCGCGATGATTTAATAATTTTTCGAAATATCGACGATCGAGGAATTATATTCGAGTCGCTTCTCTGGCTGATCCCGAATTATACGCCGCCTTTCGTGCGAAACAAATTAAAAGTACGTAATTGCCGCGAGCGGTCTCGGATTATCGATCGGTCGAATGTCCATCCGAAACGATGGGATACAAACACAGCGCCAACCGTCTGTCACGCCCGTTTTTTAAGGGGGTTCGGTCGATAATAGTTTGCTCGACATAACCTACGAATTTCCGTAGAAATTCGACGGTCATTCGCGCGATTTATTGCAAGGGTGAAAAATATTCCTGGGATCGTCGTTCCGATCGCAAGACCGGTAACCCGGCCGTATTCCAATTTGTCGCAGCTTGCGCGTTTTATAATACAAGATTTTTGTCGACAAATGCTTGACGAAAAGATATATAGATAGGCGTTCACTTGAGAGTGTCTGTCTGTGTGAAACGAGTGCCTGTGTCGCGATTTGCTCTCCAGAGTATTTTTCGCAAAGATTGAAACCTTCGACAGTGACTCTCCGATCCGATAATGAACGACTCGAATAGTCGCTATCGATGCAGCGTTAAGTGGATTTCTAAATACGCTTATTGTCGAAGTTCGTCGAATTCTTTCGATTACTCGCAAAAAAATAATACGATACGCGCTTTTCAACGAGTTTCTCCTAGAGATAACACAGATTAGATGGGAACGAATTTTTGTTAAGAAATTCGTAGAATATGACTAGCTCGACTTTCTTCCTGTTCTAAGACTTTGCAGAAACATATCGCGAGGAAGCTATGTACAAATAATATAGAATAAAGGGAACTGGTGTTAACACAACCGTCTATTGTCTAACCGCTGTTGCATTACCGTGGCACACGTAATCCAATATTTCCGTGTAATTTAAACTCTTCTCGTGCGTGGAGTACATGGCACGACGAAGAGGTAACTTCTCATCGGGATGTTGGTAGCACGTTCTCTCGTTGCAGTGAGTTTTATTCGCGTTTCCGTCGTTTTACAGGAAAGTCTAGAATTTAGTTCACTCTTGCTAATTTGACAAACGTTTATTATTCGTGATATATAAATACAATAGCACGGTGACTCGGGTTAATCGGCGTTGTATCGATGCGTCAACGTGAGAAATTCGATCGTTCCATAATTATTTGCTTATCGATAATTCTACGCATTCGCTTGGCTTCTAGACACCCGGTTTTCGATGCTTCGATCCACTAGCGAGGCGCGTCCTTTTTATTCGCGGCGATCGCGTTGGTAAATTGATACCGACTGCGCGTTACGGATATACCTCGATCACAGACTTGTCGGCCCGTGTAACGATATTCTGCGAAAACGAGCGAGCCATTCGTCGACAAATGGACGTTGAATAATCTACGAACGTATGAATTTCTGTCACGATTCGCACATGCATAAAGAAAGAAACGCTTGCGAACGTGTCAGCTCGTTTTAACGGAGATTAGATCGTGTCAAGTCTGACTTTACGTCGCTCGCTTATCGTAATACTTCTACGTGGAGAATGTCTCTTTGCGCGTTTCTAACGAGAAACGTTCGTAACAATATAAAGTTCGTAAAGAAGGAGAAAGGAGAGGGAAGAAAAAGGATGAACGACTCTCGTCGAGCCACGCTGAAGCTCGACTTCGTTTCTTCCTGATCCATTAGACGCAAAGTCTAAATTACTTTCGATATTCGAAAGAAAGGGGGGGGGAGAGGAAACGCTGGAAGCGGTAACGAGGAGAAGCGAGAACGAAGAAGCACGGTGGAAAAGCAGAGCGAAGAATTAACGACGGCAAAAGGGGTGACGGCGAATCGCAGTGAATTCACCGACGCGAACAAAAGCCCGAAATCGAGCTAGAGACGAATTGGTAGAGGGAAAATAGAAGAAACAAGTCGGGGTAAAGAAAAGGGTGGAAAGGAAACCTACGCAGTCGTGGCGCACGGGTCAACGTACTTGGATCGAGGGACGCGGATTTAGCGGGATACGCTTTGCGACTATACCGAGTGATCCGCCAGAACCGCATCATTTCCGCGATATTTTAGGACAAATTTTACATTTAAGTTTCGATCGTATATTTAAATATCGGCTGACGCGATACCTCGATTCCGAGATACGTACGTCCAATTTAGTTTTTCCGATAGATTCGGATGGAAAATTATTGGCTTGGCAACTAAGTGATTGCGGATTTTGTCATTAGGTGGTATCGACAAAATCCGCAATAACTTAGTTGCCAACCCAATAGACAGCGTTAACGGTATCGAAAGCGTTGTACGTACAATATGTTTCTACTTCTTGTACCATGTCTTCTTCTTATCGGCAAAAGGTTATTTTTCCTTTTGCCCGACACGACGAAGCATCTTGTCTCGCGAAAATTGCCTCGTGCGAACGAGTATCTATTGTTGTTTGGCGTTTTTTATCTATCGCATTTCCAGCGTTGCGCGTGCTATGTTACATCACGCGGTGATAGACCGGCGGTATAACAATTACAATTACGTAATTTTTTGTTGGCGCGTTTCGGATCATACGGAGTCATAGTTGTCGTCGTAGGTGATTCACCTGCCATAAATAGCTGTAGTATTACAAATAAAGAAAAAAAAAAAAAGATGGATAAAAATAGCCGATATTATTCATAATGTGGAAGCTATAAACTATGTATAATATATGCTTTAATCGGAATTTTTAGTCGTGACGTGCTATTTCGGTGAAAGGTTTGTTGTTGTTACAGGCGAGATGAATAATCAACAATTCATTTAATATGCTAATAATAAACGGTAGTGAATACGAGTCAGACGACTTGAAAGATTTTCGATCGTCGAACGATTCGCCCAAAACTTTCCGCCTTCTTGAATCATACCGCGCTGTCAGATTTCACGCGCGCGCCTGCACACGTACACACACGCACAATGCAGTCTTACCACGCGCAGCCCACGTGGCACCATGCGTTCTAATCTATCGCTAGATCTCGCTCTAGTCTATGGTAGAGACAAAAAGACTACCACCAGACAAAGGAATGTGGATCTGATTGCTTATTTTTCATAGACTTAACAATCATAAAGATAAGCGCGCGTATTGGTCGAAAGCGTCGCATACAGCGACAGCGAGCGATAAAGAACGCTATGTATACGAATACATCCCTTGCTCCTGTAGCGTTCCGTTCAACATCCCTCCAGCTCGGTACAATACTTTTGTCGCTATAAACTGTACTTTTAATCGCTCTGCATCCGTCACCCCGATGCTTCGTTACGAACCGTGTTTCGTTATCATTTGGGACAGAGTTGAAATTAGATCGATAGCCGAAAAATGAATGCGACGTTTAAACGAGGCGGACCAAGGCGAAGGAAGGAAACATGGAAACGAGGAAACTCGCGTATCGCGACATATGTATGTAGAAATTGAATTACGAGCAAAATTAAGATAAGCTTTGTTAAACGCTAGAAGAAGAAAATATATGAAAAATGAGAAACTCTTCGTGTTATAAATCGATAATCCCCCTGCCCTCGTACATATTCAAAGAAATCGCGTTAGACTGTCATCCGTTGAAAAATGATCGTAATTGCCGGATGAATAGCAATTGTGATAAGTCACGGTCTTGCTTGATCGTGGCTCGTAAACCGGCAAGAAATACAAAGCGTTCAACGACGATTCCACCTCTGTTCCGATATCGGAATTACACGCGTAATTACAAAATTAACGTTACTCTATTTATTTAATCGGCACAGTTTCGCTGGTAATAAACGATTAGAATAAATAATAGAACTGTAATAAAGAAATAATCGAGCTAACGAAAAGGTATTTTTTTTTTTTCATGTTGCAGACGGATTTAGACGCGCGTATCAGGTCCTGGTGCAGTGGGCGAAGCACGCAGGTTCGGAGGACAACATTACCGTGGTTGTGGTCTTGTTAACCCCAGCCAGCGCGATCGCAGCCAGACCCCTATACGCCCATCCGTACCATCGTTTGCAAGTGAATGATATACTCGAAAAAATGAATTCGAAGGATAAACCGCTTTTCCTGGACATCGACGATGCGCATAACGCGATCAATTCAAATATCCTGAAACAAGCGATGATTTCACAAGAGTCGCGCAATCATGACGATGCTGGCATTCTTGCGGCTAGCAATGGAAAACACGAAAACGGCGACGCGGATTATGATTATTCCGACTTGGGTCCTGAAACTGACGTAGACGCGGTTGACGACGTCGCTACGATGCCCGTTAAAAACCTTTCCTACGAATTTTACGATGACAGTGACACCGCTCACGACGAAAACCAATCTGGCAAAGACCTGAACGTTCTGGACAACATGGACATGGACGAATCGATGAACGCCAACTTGAACGCCAATACCGACGTTACGCACGAACCGATCGCAGGCAATAATTTACACGACGATGACGAAGACGACGAAGAAGAAGACGACGACGACGACGACGACGACGATGACGACAATGACAACGATAACGATAACGACGACAAAGATGACAACGACGACAATAATCACGATCATCACGATCACGTTCACGATAATAACGACAATGACGTTCCCGATCAGATCGCGTTATCCAAGGCCCAGGTGCTGGACGAGAGTCCTAAAATTATGCACGAGGTAATTCACGAGAAAATGAATAACCAGGTTTGCGAACTACTCAGTGAGGGTATAGGCGATGAAGAAATGAGAGTGAAAAATGACGAGCAAGTGGATGACGCGCAGGATGTCGTTGACGAGGCTGGCCCCGTGGACTATGACGATTCTCCGCCCTCGCCGCAGGCTAACAGTAAGTGTGAATTACAAAGTAAATCGCGTTTCTATAAACGACGACCTACTTCTTCTTGGATCGCGAGATGCGTCTTACTATTTGGCAAGTTCATTTTCTTGAGTTTCGTATCGGTCTATGATTTTTCCAGCTTTTGAGGCCAACTAAGACCAGGTATCTCTGTCTCATATCCGAGAACTCGAATTTAGTTTTTTTTCTTGCGAGAATCGTAATTCGTCTTCTTTTCTATCGTGAACACATCGAAAATTCAAGTTACGCAGGATACGTATCGCGTGATATGTAAATGGTGCAACGAAAACAGAGGTCCGACGCCTCGTGAAAAATATTTTTCACTTACGATTTTTCTATTAAACGAGGACAAAATTTATCATCGAGATTATATTTGTTTCGAACTGAAACGATCGGATCAGATAGTCGTATAGATCGAGAAACATTCGGCCAAAGTTTGACGATTCGTTTTATACGAAGAACAAATTAATTCGAATTAATTTTCATAGATAACAAACAAAATATCTTTAACATAATATCAGAATTTAAAGGTGGAGATATCTTTTTATATTTTATATGTCGTTTATTGGCTTGAAACAGATTTTCTCCAATTTATATTAAAGGCGTATACTATACGCACATCGAGCGACAACAAACGGAAAGAATTAAATTGTTGCAATCCGTGTAAAAGACTGATGCGAATATAATCGATAATTTTAAGATATCGGCAGCTATGATGGAATGATAATCGGAAAATGAGATCTATCGCGCGCAAACGAGTTAAAAGGAAAAGAAAGGCATACGTTTATTTTGTACGAGAAAGATAACCGGTTAACAACGCCTTTTCTCGTAAAGCTTTTCGTGGTATGTATTACCATGTTCCTTTCGCGCTGGAACGCTGGATTTTGGCGATTCCAAAAAACCGGTTAGAAAGAGGATCGATACCGTCGTTACGCGAAACTCGCAGTATTTTACGCAGTAACGAACATTTCGAGAAGGTATTTAAATTCCAACTATTTAAATAACTATCTAAATTTTAAATAAGTATTTTAGAAGAGCTTTCATCGAGCTACGCTACGCGCAAGTGTCTATCGTTAGATCGCGACGAACAATGTGAAATTCTTTCTCACAGTTGCGACACGAGGAAGAAATTGCTACCATTATCGGTTATTTAAGCGCAATACGTAAAAGACGAAGTGTCTAAGTCTTAATAGACGAAAACAAAGTTAGAAGAATCTTACGTTAAGGAGAAAATCCTAGTCGTAGGTTAAACACACGATGGAATAATTCGAAGCTGTGAATTGATGGTACAAGTTCACCAACCGTACGTTTTCAGAAGAACAAACATTTTGTACAGCCTCTTTAATCCTCTGTTAATCTTGTTGCTCTCGATAGTGAATAAGTTGTCGTAAAAAGCGTGAAAAACGTGTAAGATGTAACTTTGAACTTAAAACAATTTCTTGGATTTTTCTTGAATTTCTTGGATCATTTTCCTAAACCGTGTGCGACCTCGTGAAACCTCTTTACTTTCGCGGTGCAGATTTCACGCGCAATCGTATACGACTCGGTAATCAATTCTCATAATCGTGTTTCCTAATCGTAATTCCACGTTTTGTGGATTTTCTGAGAGATAATAGTCTAGATGAATATTACGGGAAGCCTTTCGAACGATAGAAACTGTCGTTTTCTCGCTATCATCTTCCGAGTTTCAAATTTGGTCAGACCGGATTTGGACGAATTGTCCGATATTAGACCTGTTCAGCTCATAAATACAAACGTGAAACGTGGGACGCTCGAGAGCTGTTACACGTTCTTTCTATCGCCTAGGAACCCGGCCCACTTTCCGCTGCACTTCGGCTTTCACCACCTTGTGCCAGTCACTGCGTTTCCTGCACTGATTGTCATCCGCCTCGCAAAAATTGCCAGCCTTCTCCCAACTCTACAGAGTCTTCCTTATCCCTTCCGTTACTGTAGCTATATCCCTACAGCTGCGATATATGTCTACAATTTCCCTATCGAATATGATGCACGTGTGATTCATCGAACAGGCATCGTTTATATCCTCCGCTTTTGTCATTTATCTTTGAGATATTTAGCATCGTAGGATATTTGTATGGAAGGGTCGGTCTGAAAAAGTACAACGTAACATTTACGATACATCAGCCTAATTACTCTTAATTACCGTGCCGAGTAATCGCCTAAACTCTGGTTTCCAAAAATATCACACTTTGGAACGTTATAAAATGTAAGTGTACAGTAATAAATTGATGTATAGACGATAAGAAGCAATTTCCTCTCGATCATAGCAAGTTCTCCCTCGTAAATAAATTCGGTTTTTCATCGCCAAATTAATAGGAAGAAACGTTAACTTCCTAACTGCAAACTGGCTTCCTAACTGAGCCTACGAACATATCGTGATTCTAAAATATTCGCCGTAAGTTGAACGATATTTAAGAAGATGTACATTTATTGTAAAACGAATACGCAAGATGAACGGTGGATTAAACCGATAAAATAATTAAAAAGACGATATTCGGTCGAAGAAGCTGATGAGAATCGCTGTGCATTCGCTCTGAGATTCGGATCGACCAAAGGATTCCTCGACTCGTCCTTCAGTAACGGTATTAATGACCGTCGTTTTATAAGAAAAACCTGACCAAATAAAATAACAAATATATGTCTGTAGAAGGTGAGAGAAGAAAGGGAGGGAAGAAGAGATGGAATTGGTAATACGAAGTAATAAGTCTCGCTATGAAATACAGGATACATCTGGAGTCTAGACTATATTAACACGCAAATGGAAAGAAACATTGATATTTTATTTCGTTTTTTCTTCCAAGGTACACGGTTATTCGGAGGGATGTTTCGTTTAACTAGAAATGGAACATCTCCCGAGGGATCGAAGTTGCAAAAGTTGTTTGGTATATGGGCATTGGATAGTGTAAATAATTTTCTCGTATGTGTAGTAGTGGAGAAGATATCAAAGTTGAGATAGTTTCTTTTTTTTTTTTTTTATGAAACCTTGTATTTTTTTATTCGTAATACGGTGACGTTTGTTCGGGTGAATACAACGACCTGTCGCACGATATTATTCCGTGTAACGGAATGTCATAAATTAGATCCGAAGATGAACGTAAATTGATAGCCGAACCCTGCGTGACTGCACCATCTAATTCCATCGAATTACGTCACATAAGATTCAGCTTCGGATGTAATTTACGACATTAGACGGTACGGTGTCATGATTTAATATCTCCTCCACTACTAAAAATATTATTTGCTCTTCCTAATAATGTCCTCCTATGTACCAAACTACTTTCGTACGAACGATTCTTTTGTAACTTCGATCCTGTAGATATTTCGTCGTTTGCGGTTAAACGAAACACCCTGTACATATGATGAATATTTCGAGTCGGATGTTTATCGATGTTAAATTAATGTTACGTTTAAGCGTTAAGATAATTCCGACGTATACTGTATACAGAATTTTACATACGGACATGTTTAAGGGGGGCGTAAGGTTGAATATTTTCGTTCATGAGCAATAGGAAAGCGTTACCGACTGTTTTCTTCGAAGTACAGTATGATATTAAAAAAGGAGAACCGTCATGACACTTACGTGCCAAAGAAGCCACGTATGCCGTTCATGTATGCGCGCAGTTATTCACTATACCACGCCCCTCTTTTTCTATCTGTCTAAATTTATCTGAGCATGCATTCGCAAGGTCGTTTTACTCCTACTATGTCGTCGGTGAATTTTCTTAATATTTAATTCGGGTTGCGAGAAAATTAATTATACTTTTACCAGGGCTATGATAATTGGAAACTTTGAGAAGGACATACGGCCTTATTTATCGAAAATCGATATCCTAGGCGAAGTATTGATATATAATTTCTTGATGCGGTAAATATAGAGATATATAATTAGTTATATTTATACAGTTTTCAAATTTCTTTACAATTGAATCGTTATGGAAACTAGAAACTTGTTTGATACGTAAAAATTTACGATATCTCCTCTTTTATTCTTTTATTCGTTTACTGTTTTTATTTCAACCTTCTTCTTTTAGAGGCTCAAATAAAATTCATTCGAAGAATACAGTTTTTATATCGTTCAAACGTCTTACAAATCTCTGGAATTATTACCAATAACTATGATAATTACACGCGCGCAAAATTCACAGCGTCGAATTTACCGCCAGACGGTCGAAGTATCTGGAATCGTCGTGAATACGTGCGATTGGATAGGAGAGTCGTGATACGTTTGGATTGGCGCATGAGTGTGCGGGCGTCGACCAATGGCACGCCATGCCGCGTGGGTCGACTGGAGGGGGTTCCGACAGTTGGACTCGAGCCCCGGACGATCGCGAATGTGCGTCTTCTCTCATCCTGCTTGAGTTGTTTTCGTCGTGTAAAATCACTCGAATTAGTGCATAGTGCGTTTCGATAATAAATTAATCGATTATTTCTTCTGAGATCGACGCAAAACGTTTAAAAAGTTTCGTGTAGCATTCAGAAGCAAACGGTGCCAGTGAAAGAGCGTTCTCTAAGGTATGTACGTTAATCACGTCCACCATGAACCGTTTACGGAGAATTTAAATTTGGAACGGATGCCGGCCGGCGTTCATTCTGCCGGTTGATTTCGTATTATGCTTAGGATTTCGTAGCCAATTTTCGAAATGTTACTCGTTATATCGATTCGTTGGTAAAATCTCGTTTCCCTATTTTGTTTCATTATCCTTCTACGAAAGGCCAACCATCGTCGTGGGCTTGGCTGGATTTCTTAGAATTAAATTCAAAGGTTGATGCACAGCCAAGAAATGGTGAGGTGGTAGATTCTTTCCGTTCGTCTTCACGCGGTGGAAGTTGAATTTCTAATAGCCTTTTTTCTTTCTTTTCTATCGATTTCGGTCATTCGAAGAGCATACGACGTATGCAAGCTGTTTTATTGATATCTGAAGATTGAACATTGGTACAGTAGCGGTGTGCATTTCAAAAATGAGTGGTAAAATGAGGAATTTGTTTGCTCCTTGGCGACATAATCTACACAACTCAAATGTACATGTAGCTGAAACGTAGTATTATTCGCGTTCCATGGACAAACTGTGACGTTAGCAAAATGGTACAGTTCAAAAATCACGTACAATACGTTTTATAACCCGAATCGAATTTAACAATTTTATGCGATGATTTATCGAAAAAGAACAGTCTTATTTTGAACGTATCTATACTTTGTCTCTAAGTATTTGATATAATTTTAATATTTATTTAAATATTTCGAATTACTTGAAATGCAGAAATGAACATAGAACATAGAGATTTGAGCTGATATAATACTACGTTTCTTCGATTAACCAATTATCTTATTAAGTTAATTTCATTGAAATTATTACCTATCGTAATTAATAGATTCGTGTTTATATAATATTTATATTTATATTTCATTGGTTTCATTTTGATAATACTGTATACATAACAGAATTCTTACAAGTTCCAACTGTTTAACTTGTTAAACCCATTATAGAATAATTTAGGAAAATATGTTACTTTGTTAAAAATTAGATCAAAATTGAAGAATATTTGCAACAAAGAATTCTCAGAAAATTCATTATTATTGATTCAAATCTTTTTCAAGTACTCGAGATGTTTTAAATATAATGTAATTTTGATATATATTAAAAGTATAACAATAGAAAAGAAATCGACTCCGGATAAATGCACGATTTTACCAATTTTACGATATTTCATTATCTTTGTGTATACTATTCGGAACATCGAAACATGCATAATTCATATACATACGAAAATAATATCCATATCATGAAAGTATGGCGGTGAATTTGCAATGCAGGATGCACTGTTTAATTTTTTATCAGTTTACCCGTATTGGTCACAATCAACGAACATTAGCCCTTTGGAATTTTCATACTATCATTTGAATACGGGTTTCCACCATCTGCTTTATTTACAAAGCGAATAACTTTTATGAAACAAAAAGACTGGTCAAAGTTATCGAAGAATATAGAATTTTGATATAAGAAAGCAATTTTAAGAATCTCAATTGCGCGAGCGCGTTTATTAAAATTTTATTTGATTAAACTTGGTTGTAAGACACGCAACATTTCTTCCAATATTCATGTATTTTCTGATAACGTCTAGGACTAGAATCCAAGTATGCCGGTTTACAGTTTTGATTGCTACTTGTGTATGTATGTAGTTCAGTTATAAATCTAACCTAAAACAGTCTGTCTAAAATCTGACCCAATCTTAAACCTAACCTCGTTTACCTGCAACCTCGATTGGCTGTAATTTCATGTTTTGCGAATGTTCGCGTCCACGTCGAGTGGACTTTCTTCGAAATTCAAATTTTCTAATCTTACTGATGCTTTCTTTTCTTTTCTTTTCTTTTTTTTTTTTATAGTACTTTACCTAGTCAAATATTATCAGAAAATTTAGAGATCATTTAAAAATTATTCTTGTCCCAAAACAAAATTTAATCTTTCATTTTGTAGATTCGCATAATTTATTATTTATTTTTGTAAATGATATTAGAGAAATTAATTTTTATTATTTTCTACAGATTCGTGAACGAATTAAATAGATATTGTGTATTTTAGTATAGTATAGATCTGTGATATAAAGAAAGACCATAGTATATATGTTTTAATGAATTATATATATAATTTTGGAATTATCAAAAAGCTGGTAGTATGATCTAGGAATGTAAAGAAAATGTTAGATGAAAAAAGGAAACGTAAATTATAATTCTGAATAATATTCTCTTTTCTAAGATGTTATACTGCGTGAACAGAGTGAGTCGCATTACCGTAAAAGAAATATAAATATAAATAATATGTTAATACAAACATTAATATTTATTCCGAGATGGTTAATTACCTTGACGATGATGGTTTAAATTCGCGTATTATGTTTTGAACGTCATACGTGTTACGTATATCTTTAATCGATTAACGCCTTACGAAAAAATACCAATAAATATGAACAGATAATTATTGTACTGTATGAATTGTATGACTCACAGTATCGGATATCATGATATACAATAAATTATATCACGAACGTCCTTTTATCTAATATCGATAAAAGCGAAAACTCTTTTGCATTTTTCCACCGCGTCTTTCTATTTTTTAAATCGATCAATGTTAAACGTTCTACAAGTAACGGTACTCCAATGACAGTAGAGAATATACGTAGCATGTTAAAAATCTGCGCGTCGACCCATTGCGTGTCGACGCAAAAAAAATTAGGGGTGTCGCTAGGTAAACACACGAAGTAAACGCGACAATGTAAAACGGGAAAAAGTGGAACACGCTGTTCCGAGGCGTGTTAATTAAGAAAGAAAAATATCGTATTATCCTCGGTGGCGTTTGTTATATAATTAATATTAAAAACACGATGTCGTTGAATCACGTGCTGCTAACCGTATTGCAGTTTTGAAAGCCCGAAAAAGATGGAAGCGCGGTCGGTTTAGCGTGTCACGACATTAGCGAGGTCTCTCGTCTGCAAGCTGGTAATTGGATCTAACCTAGTGCGTGTAGCATGGATCGGCTTACCTCAAACTTAAGTAAATTACACTGGCCTATGTATTATACGACGCATCGCGTTCTTCGCGGTCGTGATCTTCCCTATACCCCAATGATGTAGGATGATGGGATAAAGACTATCGCGTACGGTACATTAATTCGTCGATTCTTCTCTAGGAGAACGATCGAAAATTATTTAACGACGAATTCGATATCTCGTGAACCATGCTTGAACTTGGTTAGCTTTTATAAACGAAATGCTTAGAGGAAAAGCGCTACGAGTGATACAATTTTTAACGTTTTGAAACGAAGCCAAACGTTAAACGTTCTACTTCGACGTACGTACACGCGCGCATCATCGTACGACGGAGAGAAACATAAAAGAAAGAAATTCTTTGAGGAAAAATGCACTCGCGTAGTACTATATAACTATTATAAAATACTGGACAGAGAACGTAATGTAAAACCGTATTAACCGGTTAACTACTATGCCTCACTGGTTACTCACACTGTACTATATCCTATGCTCAAATAATTACATTTCCCCTATGCTCGAATATTAAACGTTCAATCGGTTATTATCTGAATATCCGGCCATTCAATTCTCAAGGGTATTTGCAGTGAAAAGCATTATATATGTATGTGGAAATATTTATCTGTAGTAATTAAATTAGGAATACAATTTATTTAGTTAATTTGTACATACATCTTGAGACAATTGAAACGTTTCACTTTTATAAAATATTTCGGGTTTGGTAGTTTCAATGTTGATTAACGACTTACGGTCGTAAACGGTGACTTCTTGATTAAAAGAATGCGCGTTCCTCTGTTAATGTTGTCCCAAAACTGATTGCTTGGTTCGTAGAAAGAAGTCATTTAAATTATTTACAAAATTACAAAATATCACACTCGATGCTTGACGGTATTTGCAACAAATAGGAAACAGCTTTTTATGTCAGAATTCCATGTAACGATGTATATACATGTATACGTAAGTCGACTGGTTATAAAGCAAGAATTGTAAAAAAAAAGAAACTGTAAATAAATTGCCGATATATCGGCTTATCGCTATGAACAGATTAGCGTTTCGAACGAAAGTGAAAGTAATATCATCGTAATAACGGATAAGCTTTTTCCTTTCATACGTCATTAAACTGACATTTTGTGGCGAGACCCTTCATCGATATATGCGTTTCAAGGTTAGGTCTATTTTTAATTTGCGATACTTTCTCGTGCGAGCCTTCGTGATAACGTGGAGAGTTTTGTGTCGCTTATTGGACGGAGGGAGGGGATTCCGTACGGTACATAGTTTCTCACGATACAAGATATTTCCAAATTTTTCGCAATTATATACTATCGATTTGCTCATCGATAGTACAAATAAACGTGCAAATGGAATTATGTTAATGTTTCATCGTATTGGCAAATAATACGCGTAATTTGATCTATACTAGATTCACGGATTTTTAAGCGGAACATCGCCGAACGATCCTTAGGTCTACCTAACGACCATGCAAGACCTAGAACAGAACACCGCTCGATATCGTGATTCTTAATCGCGTTTGACAAAAGAGGAAGTAGAATAAAAACAGCAATACGATTTCGAATAGAAACCTCTCGGGGTATATGTGTAGCAAACCGTAGCTGTGGTAAACGATCGCGACGTGACATTTATTGTCCGTGCGAAGCCGATAATTTGTCCAGCAGCGATCCTAACTTACGTCGAATCGTTGTTTTCAAACTCGTAACCATCTGTGACGTTTCACGTTCGTTCGTATCACAGTCGGTAACGTTGCACTTCCTTTGGTCTCGATACGATCGGTCTTTCCCAAATACTTACCACGTTGGGGAAGCGTAGCGTATCGTTGCGTGTTTCTCAAGCTACGCCGCGCACCGTTCTAAATTCGCGCAAAATATATACGAGTCAACGCGATATAAATATAACGAAAGTGCGTTGAATCCGGTGATTTTTAAACGAGAAACGCCAAGCGTATATTTTTTCCCGAGCAATCAACGAAAAATGGAATATTATTATTTTCGTTGGAAATGGACGAAACTTTTCAAGGAAACTCGAGTACGAGTGTTGTGGAACGTAAATAAAATTATTAGAAAATTCTCGTAGTAAACGCGGTCGCGCGTGTTCGTAGGTCGTATATCGAATTCGTCGCGTTTGCTCGTTATGTACGATCGTTGGAAGAGCGGACACGTTCGACCTCTCTCGCAGATCGTTAGGAAACCACAGCATCCTTGTCAAGAAAATATGTACTTTTTGCCATTCGAATCGGGTACTGTACCTCGAGTGACAACGGGGATCGGGTCAGGTGCAGCTTAGAGAGACCGAGCCTCGAATAGCGGCAGAGCGTCGGTTCGCTTTTATTTTTCCTGTCTCTGTTCTGCCTGCTTGTCGCCGGTTTAAAATTAGCTCTCCCTTGCACTCTATATACACCAAGTTGAACCGACGCGTTGCACCGTACGTACGGTCGAAATGAAGAAAAAAGCGAAGAACGAAGAAGCAGGAGAAAAAGAAGTAGCTAAAGAGAGAGAGAGAGAGAGAGAGAGAGACACGCGTACGGATACAACAGGCAGTCCTCTTTCGGGACAAATCTTTTCGACGCACGCTCCTTTTTCTTTGGTTTTTTGTTTCTCGCCTCGTTCCGATGAATCTTCCTACAGACTTCGTTTAGTTTAGGGTATCGTATACGTATAAATACGCCGCGCAATGTCCCCTGGTGTATTATACTAACTTTGGATACAAGTTATCTCGAACAACGAGTACAAAGATGATGATAAATTCAACGTTTTCGTTATATTTTTATTCGAATAATGCGCAGCGTCGGAAACGATGCCTCGTTGATCGAAATTTGCTCCGAGATTAAAATTATCGGCTGAAAGAGAGCGATGGAACGCGAATGCAAAGGAACGAACCGAGGAAAGCGGAGGACTCTATCCAGCTAAAATAGTTGTCGTCTCGGGAGGGAAACTAAATGGATGCAAGTATGTATCTGGAAAGTTGCACGCGGAGATCGTTGGAACGGATTTGCGTTGGTGGTAAGGAAGGAAGGAAGGTTAGAATTAGGAACGAGTTGAGACAACGTTCTCCGCGTGGGTTGCCCTTTTTTTGGCATCCCTTCGGCTTGTTTCTATGTACACTTTTGCCTTCTAGAGTTTTCGATTACGCGAAGTGGCAACTGCTATCGCTTTACGCTATAAACGTATCTCTTAATAGCAGTTGCTCATCGTGATCGTTTCCCCTTATTAACCGCAGAAAGAATTACGTATGTTGTTAAAATATTCTCGCTAGATCGCCGCCGTTCGTTGGTCTGAAATACGTTAAAATATGAAAATGATATACGCGTAGTATGGAAACGTGATACGCGAAAATATACAAAAGTATATTCATTTACGCAAAGAATACACAAAATATGCAACAAGTGCATATATCGAAAGCGTGCTGTAACGATGAAACGTTTATTAGCCACGCGTGATGACTACACATAGTTCAAGTTGCAGTAAGCCGTAGACATTTATTTAATATTAATTTAAAATATTATTTATTTAATATACATACGTGTGTGTGTGTATCTATATATATATCGGATTTTTTGATAATAATATATTATAATAAATCTATCATTTAATACCAATAGCTAAACAGTAGGTGCGTAGTGTTTATAGCTTAGAATATATCTGTGACCATAATTATTCGCATAAATAAATAAACGATCGAAGAAATATATATATATGATTTGCAAATAAAAAGGATCAGCAAATACACGAAAAGTTTAAGAAGATTCTTAGTTTCTCTGAAATATCCTAAGCTTCCTTTTATATCCTGAAATTCACTTAAACGCGATTCAAATAATCATTGCGTAAATCATTATTCTCTTCTCTGTTATATCGCGACTTCGTTTAGTTGGTCGATTTCATTAGTTGGTCATTTATGCGTCGTTAACGTTACATTCATTCGTTACAGCGATACCATGTTAGCGCTGTAAGAGTATCGACTCGTACGGAACGACACAAATAAATTGTGCGTGCGTTTAAAACTTATTCAACGTGTAAATATAAGCAAGATATATCTAACAAGAGTGGCATAAACGCCATAAACCAAACGCGATACGTTTCTTGATATTTTCGGTCGTATCTGTTCGTTGGTTTCTTTCGATAACATCTGATCCGAAATGAAAGAAGAGGAAAGAATTAGCTTAAGATACTATATACAAACGGAGTAACTTTTCTTTAAATTGGACCAAACGACATAAACGTTTTTGAAAAGTCAGAAGCATTAGTTTATTGGACGGACGCGTGAAACAAATTTTGTAAACGTACGTTTAAAAGATTGAAAAAGAAAAAAAAACGTAGATCGGTTGAGATATCGTTCCGTGGCTTCGAATCGTACCGTAATAAACGATCACGACATTGAAATTTCTGATAATCTGCAACATCGCCTCATCCATATTTTATCGATACATATCGCTTTTCATAAATCGTCATAAATCGGAGAAACGTTGGCAAATCTTTCGTAGCAAATGCTGCGAGTACATCGATACTCTCCTGCCAACGTTTCCCTAATTTACGATACCGAAAGAATCGCGACGCTTGTGTGTGGCGATCGGGGTGTTTTTCACCTAGGAACCTATCGTAGACTCTGTTTCAACGGCCGAACACGACGAATATCGGAGGAACATCTCGACGAAGCAAACTCGAAGGGGTGGGTCGATCAGCCGGCGCGACGCGGCGCGGCGGAGCGATGGCATCCCGTACGGTGAATCAGAGTATGGGGTGAATTTGATGGAACACCGGTTGCTCGTCTTTAAAGCGAAATTCCCTGCACCGACGGCAGGGTGAGTCACCTTGTGTGTGCAGGGCCAGAACCAATCGTAGGAGCGGCGTTCCTGTTGGAGATGAGGTGCGACTGTTGCTATACGCGGTGTGTGTGGTGGTACAGGTGGGTGGTGGCAGGGCCGTCGCGGAAGGGGGTGCACCGGGGGCTCTCTAGACTAGATCGATAATGCATCTGTTGGCGGGCGTAGTTCCTCTTAGTCAGCGGCGATCGCTCCTGCGGCCAGATATCCTTCTACAAACTCGCTCGCTTCTTCCACTTGTGAGTACTATCGCCCTTTCTCCAACGATCACCGTCATATACCTCGCGTTTACCAATTGCCACAGTTTTTTCGCCTTTGCGTTCTATCTCGTTGCATTTTTTTTCTTCTGTTGCAGCACGTTATCGCGTCGCGAGAAAAAGAAAGAAAAAAGAGAAGCGACGTGGGATCGAAAACGGTAGTAGTAATCGATCGCGAGCCGATCGTCGCAAAGTCTTATCTTCATCTTTGATGCTTTGAAACAATTTTTGCTCCTTCTGTAGCGAGCGGATCGCGTATCGTTTAACGCATAGGTTCGAGCCGATCGTGTTTCATGTACGATCCGATGGTCTTTTAACGTAACTCACGATGCAAGTACCATCGATCGTGAAACAAATTCGAAATTCGTTGAAAGATGTAGATAAGCGATTGACGCGTTAAATTGCCAGGTGAATTTTGTATGTTTCGCTGTCAGTGCCGGAGTGTCGCTTATTTCTGTATGACACGGTACATGCATGTGTACGTAATTAGTATTTTGTTAGAAAAGAACGAAATTATGTAAACGCTTTGTGCTGCATTTATTATCATAGCGTTAAATGATATTGCAGAGTTTACAAATACGATCAGTTCTTTTAATTTAAATACTTGGACGCTACGACTAATTTCCTGTAAACTGTAATCTAAGTATTTCGAAAATAAATTGTCGCGTACAGTAAAATTACGTTTCTATGCAACGTTGATCTTGCAAACAGACAGATTCCAAGTTTGTGCGTGAATCAATTTCCACGAATCTGATCGTCTCTTCGACGCGTTAATAAAAAAAAAAAGAAAAAAAAAATTATATTTTTCTGTTTTCGTTTGCCGATCGTCGTTTCGATAGTTCGACCATCCTCGGTTGTTTATCGCTGTGTTAATTTTCTAAGGCCGCGACATCGCCCAAACGAGTTTATCTCTTCGTACGATGTGTCCAAGTATATACTTAAATCTGTTAGCTAGTTCAGGATATCGTTTCTTTTACCACGTTTAGTTGATTCAAATTTACAAACATTTAGAAAATATCAAAACGTGTACGATATTTGCAGGATTAGTACGCGACAGGTGCATTCGAGAAACGACGTTGACGTAAACTTTCGATTGATTTCGTTTTGGCTGTTATCGTTAACTGGTTGCTTATCGATGTTAATTGTTCGCAGAGCCTCTTCAGCATGCACTGATCCACGAACCGGATAATGTAGCGGACAGCGAGGATTCCGAAGACGAATGGAACTATTATCGTATTGATCCGAACAAAGAAAAAGATTCCGTGACGTCTGTCGACGAACCGCAGGAAACGAAAAACGTGGAAGAAACCGACGTACCAGAGTTAGCTGTGGAAGATATCGAGTCGAAAATCCAGTCTGAAGGCATAGAGGAAGATATTAAATGCGAAAGTCCGAAAGAGGAATCGCCTAAGCTTATTAACACAGAGGTATTTTTCAATTTTAATTGAAAATTTTGTCATTTCCACTATGTGTGTATATTATTGCTTCTATCGATGATAATCCGCTGTTTGTTTATTTGCGACGCCCAAGTAGTCGCTAGGTCCGATTTTGTTTTATTCTGTCGCTAAATCGAACATTTCGCCGGATCTTAATTAACGTGATACTATTACGTTTTAACGGAAAATCATTTTTTGCAAATAGATTAGCACCGAGGATAGAATGGATGAGAAACCGATAAAATTGGAGGATCATTGCGCAGAGGAGCAAGATCAGCCGAAGGACGTGGATTTTCAATTGAATCCTGACGCGGCAGAATTCATACCCATTTCGCCGCAGTTTATGGGAACAAGAATGAATCTCGTCGAGGATTATCCTGTTTCTGGCTCGCCTTTCAAACAAGTTCCACAGATGGACGACATACAGGTACCCAGTCAGAGCGAATTCGAGAAAGAAGTGTGCCAGCGACCGAGAGAAGTCGAGGTCGAAGAGAAGGAGTACCAAAATGGCGATAACGTGTCGTGTCGTACCACCGACTATACAGATTTTATGCCTGATCAACAAAAGGCGACCAGTATATCCGGGAATATGGACGATTCCGAAATATCGTCGACGAAAGCTGAATTTGGAGACGAATCGTCGGTCAGCTTCTTAACGACCAGCGAATTCCACAGAACAGGTATCTCCGCTATAGACGAATCTTTCTCGAGCTCCGACCGCGAGTATGACATCGCTAAAGACCCGATGGCTATGTCCTTCACGCCCAGCGACTTCGAAGCGGCGTTCGACAAAGGCGTCGACTTGAATGCCGTTCATAATCTAAGCAACACCGATTTGGAGGATAAGAATGGCATTATGGAAAAAGAGGAAGACGAATTCATGGCAGAATCGCCAAACATGGAAGTCGACTTGAAGAACGTAATAACCACCGGATCCGCTGCCGAGGAACCGTTAGACAAGAAGCCAGCATTTTCCGACAAGCTCGTTGACGTATTCGCGAATCTGTCTTTGCAACAAGAAAATTGCCAAGATAGTTTCATCGATCACGCGGACGAATCAGAAACCAACAACGTTGATTTCTTAAATCCGCAATCAGAGTCTTCCCAATTGGAACAAGAAGAAATCGTGAAATACGATCATTCCCCCTTGACCGAGAATTATTCCGCGGAATTCGAGTCGAAAAAAGAACCCGTTTCCATCGATAACGAACAAGCATCGTCGCCTTTGAGCGTCGACATAGACGAAACCAAGCCCATAGACGAAGCTAGCGAGGACACTGCCGCTCTTGCTGGAAGCGATCTTCAAAAAGATATTTGCTCCAACGAGGCTGATACTCCCTCGTCCTTGTCGCCAGTTCCCGATGCGATGGAAAGCGATTCGGCGATAGCGACCACGGAGAGCGAACAAGTTCAGTCTTCCACGGAGGTTCGATCTTCGTTACACGCGGATGCTCCAGAATTTATACCCACTCAATACAACTTTCAATCGTATGGCATGGAAAGCAACGAAGTGGTTTCTCAATCGTCTGCCGCGGAAACGATCGACGTTTGTCAAGTTTCACGTACCGAGGAAACTGCTGACTCTTATCAAACGTATTCCACAAAAGCTGGTGACGCGTTCGAACCGGTTCAGCGGGATATAGTTTCGAACGTGCAGTTCGACGAGAAGGAAGTCGACGACGACTCAGTATGCCCGAAATCACCGGTGCAGGGAGTGAATTTGTTAGATTTTGCCGAAGAACAGCAGGATGTTTGCGTAAAACATCCTGCCTCTTTGATGACACCGTCCCTTTCTCCCCAGGAACTTCAGGAAAAACCAGTCGACGATATCGTTTGTTCTATGGAATGCCCTCTCGATATTGGCCAAAAACTAGATGTAACCGAATCGAAAGACGTTACTATGGAGGATGAAGCGGAGGAAACAACGAACTCGGTAGAGGAACCGATGGAACCAACGATATCGACAGAAACGATGAAAGCGGTAGCAGAGCCAAAGGAGGAGCCAGTTGAAGAATTTACTTTGAATTTGTCCGATTCTATGCAAGAGTTCACAGGTTTGGAGAACCAATTGCAACCTACGGAAGAAGAGATTCTTAAATCCGAAGTCGTTAACGATCTTGAGGAAGAAATTATAAAGAAGGAAGAATCGAGCAATGTCACCGCAGAACTAGAAAAACTCGCGGAACCTGCGATCGAAGCAGAATGCGTGATACCAGAAAGGCAGGAAATCGAAGAACTTTTACCGGAAGTTGACAAATCAGAAATCAAAGGTGAGCCGGAAACAGAAACTGAACAATTAAAATTGGTGGAGGAGCCCAAAGTGGATCAGATAGAAGTTAAAGAGCCAGAAATTAAAGATCCGGAAGTCGTGGAGTCAGAAATTAAAGAACCAGAAGTTAAAGAGTCAGAAATTAAAGAACCAGAAGTTAAGGTGTCAGAAATTGAAGAGCCGGAATACAAGGAGTTCGAAATTAAAGAACCGGAAGTTAAAGAATCAGAAATTAAAGAACCAGAAGTCAAAGAATTAGAAGTTAAAGAACCAGAAGTTAAAGAACCAGAAGTTAAAGAATTAGAAGTTAAAGAACCAGAAGTTGATGAAGCGGAAATTAAAGAACCAGATGTTAAAGAATTAGAAATTAAAGAATTAGAAATTAAAGAAGCAGAAGTTAAAGAAACAGAAATTAAAGAACCGGAAGTTAAAGAAGCAGAGATCAAAGAACCAGAAATTACAAAGTCAGAGATCAAAGAGCCAGAAATTATGGCGTCAGAGATCAAAGAACCAGAAGTTAAAAAGCCAGAAGACGTTAAGGAAGTGGGAGAAGTGAAGGAATTGGAAATAGAGAAGACAGTCCAAGTTTCAGAAAACAAAATCGTCGAAGCAGCTGCAACGGCGGCCGTGACCGCTGCGGCTGTCACAGCCGGTGCGGTTGCAGCACAAAGCAAAACGAAATCAAAGGTATCCGCTGCAAAGCCAACGAAATCTTCTTCGAAGACACCTGCACCGAAATCAGTGCCAACGTCCCCCTCGAAAACTCCGAGTTCCACGACACGTGCGCCGACTACGGCAACGAAAAAGCCATCGACACCCTCTCGTCCGAAAGATCTAGACGCTCCGAAGAAATCTACGGTTTCAACCGCTGCAACGGTTAGCAAACCATCGGTTTCGAAGACCGCTACAAAAACAACGACATCGACTACTACAACGAAACCAACTAGCAGAACCAGCGTCAGCAGTGTCTCTAAACCAAAACCTGTCGCCACGACAGCCTCGCCGAAACCGACTTCCACCGATAAGAAACCTACTGCAAACGGTGACGTGAAACCTTTAAGTAAACCAACCGCGGCTAAACCTTCTAGCAAAACACCGTCCATAACCAAAACCACGCTAGTCAAAACATCAACTACGCGACTATCTACCGGAACAACGACAAAACCGAAACCAGCGTCTGCTACCACCACGACCATCAAATCCAGCACAACTCAAAAATCCAGCAGCACCGCGACCAATGCTTCCAATGCTACCACAGCGGCTAGTACGAGACCTAAAACGGCTCCGGCCGTCGCAAATGCTATGAAAACTCGCTTGAACACCAGCAAGTCCCCGATAATCGATAAACAAGTCAAAGAAACGGCCAACAAGCAGATTTCCATGGGGCGAACAAGCACCACTGCTACCAGCAAGACGACTCGTCTATCTACCAGTGGTTCTACCACAACCACGGTAAAACGTGTATCCTCGACAACGAAAACTACCACTGCTGCGTCACCAACCAAGAAATCTACCGCCGTAACGAAAGTTTCCAAAACTTCGTCTACGGGAAAAGCAACCATCGACAAAGGAAAGTTACTGCAGAATGGCGTGTCTGAGATAAACGCGTTAATCGATTCGATGACGTTAATCGATGACGTGCCGAAAAAGGATCTGTCGCCTGTAGTTACTCCAAACGATAACCAGCTGATCATGAGTTCCGATTGAATTTGCGGTAAACAAGACCGATTTCAATCTTAGTTTTATGTCGATCGTACATCACGCACTGATAAACGTTCTATATTTACCAAAAAAAAAAAAAAAGAGAAACATCAGAACATCCGCTAAAAAAAAAAAAAGTAGTTTCTTAGGGAATATATAACGAACCGGAAAAAGTTTTTACTATAATTAGCGTAAACTATAAAATATAATATATTATTAATGTGTATATGTACCGATGAAGTAATAAGTCTGTTTATCTAATATCGGCGGAGAGAGATTGTGCGAGAGAAAGAGAATGGATGAAAGCGTGAGAGAGTGAGAGAAAGAAAGAGAGAAAGAGAGAGAGAGAGAGCGTGCGAAAGAGGGTGGTGTAAGAGAGAATATATACTAAAAAAAAAAAAAAAAGAAAAAGAAAAAATAAAATATATGCTATCGCTTTTGACTGCTTCGATCGTGCTGGAAATGTGATGTCTTGCTGGTAGCAAAAAATATGTAATAAAATTGGAATGCGAGAGAGAGAGGAAAAGAAGAAAGAAGAAGAAACGCGAATTGAAAAGCGAGGAAAATATCGAATGTTGTTTCTTTTTTTTTTGTTTTTTTTTTTTTTTTTTTTTTTTCGTGTAAATAAATGGACGCATTTCCGGAAGCGGTCTTTGAGATATTAATTGAAGAGGAATGTCCACTCTTGGTGCTGTAACTGGCCTGTAAACATGACATTACACACGCAGCGCGAGTTCACCAAGTCACCAACAGTTAAAATTCGGAATCCGGAGAGAGTGTTACGTCACGCTTGACCGTACGAGTCGGTTTCTTAACATATTCTTAACGTAAATGACGAAGCTGGACGGTTTTTTATACTTTTTAATTTTATATGTGCATTATACTTGATAATAATTAATCGCCGTACTTTTTATAGAAGAAAACTTACATTACACGTATACATGTAACCGCGTATGTACAAATACGTACGCAGAAACATAACATATGAACACGGAACATATTCACACATTCGAGCATACACATACACATAAACACAGAACGTGGACGACAGGTAACATATATTTATTTTTCTTTGTTTGTTCCTATTCCGAAGTTGAGTATATTGCGAGAGAATATTATATACTTGTCATTCATTACTACTATTCTTATGTATTCTCTATCCATCTATGTACAGCACTTCTATGAGTTAATGTGATATCTATTATATTAAATAAATTCGAACAAATACGAAACGAAAGGACAATTTATGTGTGTAACACGTGAAAATCAACTATACACATGGCGTGGAAAAATGCGAGCAACGATGAAAGAGAGAAAAGAATCGATTACCCTGCTAGGACCATTTCGTTGCTCGGTTTTAAAGGTGCGACTGAATTACACATTCAACAGGTATTCGATCTTTATTACCACTAAACGATACGAATAAAGAAGTAAAGAAAATTTTCGATCCTATTTATGACAGTCCCACGGAATTTTTAACTACCAAAATAACATTACCGTGTAAAACAAAACCCGCATATTCTTCTATTTATCTTTCTCATATTATCATCCTTTTTGTTTCTTTCTTTTTTTTTCTATACAGACTAGCTGTTGGTCTATTTATTTATAAATTTATCCCACAGCCTCTTTATACACTACGTTAATACGTAGTGTGTTATACACCGATCCATCATGCCTGTTGTACTCAATATTCGGATCTTATTGCATTGCAGAACATCTTTTATTCGCCCATTGCGTTCTTATTGACCGATAAAGATGAGCGATACACGCGTCTGTTCTGCGTTTTATTTTACGTTGCCGCTGGCACACTACCATTCCTTTGAATGGTACATCGGGTTCTATTTTTTTAAAAAAAAGTTTCCCATCATCGGAAGAAGAAAAATGGCACCGGAAAGTGAGCGGTGTAAATTGCAACTGTAGCGAATCGAAAACCCCAAAAACTATCCTCAAATTAGAAATAAAATCACAAAGCTTGATCGCTATAGCGTTGATGCTGATGCAACGATCGGCAATAGAACCTAACGATAAGGCCCTCAGGCTTCGAGCATCCCCACCATTGCGTAGGCTGATGAGCCAAACCGGTAAAATACATCTACATACATACATATGCATACAATTGCGATGGAAAGTGAAAAATTCCATCAATAAATTTAATTTTCAGTGAAACGATCAACGTTATATTGTATTGTATCGAGACTTTGTGCCTATTGCAATCTGTTTTGAGTATGGGCACGTTTCATACACTTTGTTTCTAACTTAATTTATTGGTTAGAGCTATATCTTAATTTACTATATATCCTCTAGCTCAATTTCTTTCGTTATTCCAAGTCTTATCCGCTAATGCGTTTGTACATATGTATGTTTCTACAATACTATAATGTTGTATGCGAGTATACATATATGTCTCCTTAGTTAATAATTCTCTGTTTTTGTGTTAGTATCTGGGTATTTAACCGGATGATTAATAACTTGTTCAATGAATTAGAAAAGATGAACGACTATACAAGCATGTTCCATACGAAATTACAATTTTGCTTTTTCCTTCTCGAAAGATGATTACCGCTCGAGACTTAGAGTTTGAAACTTCAGAGATATAAGTGCAGCCTTGAATCGGTAATTAACTTCCAATGATGACTATATATCGGTTTCGTCTTCTCTTTGACTCTAGCTAAACGATCAGAGGTCACGTGATCTTTCGTTCATATAGGATGAATGAGCTTATTCCCATTAAAGAATATACGCCAGTCTATATACACATATACGCGTGTGTATTACTTTTCATTACTCGAAGGTCAATTTAACTTGTAAGTGCTTTCTCCTGTTTATCGGTGCAAATCACATCTTCGATCATCGACCATACCCTGAGGTGGGTTTACGGTAAAACAGAATCATCGATCCTCTTTCACTAATTTCGTACTATCAGTTAACAATTTTATGTTTCTATTTTCCAAACCCCTATCCGAAAAATATTACATACTATATAATATTAGATATATTAGTAATAAATAATTCAGTTTTGTTCATGATCGTACTCATTCTTTCTCTCTTCCGTCTTTTTTAGCTTCCATCTTTCATCGGTTTTTGGTACTAATATAATTCCGAAACATTTAAATATTCCTTATTTTTAATTGCAATAACTCAGAAATTAAGATTAGAAATTACGTTTTCTTGCTATATACGTACGTAATTACATCTTATTACAAAAGTTAATAAAACTGTATCCTAAATACGACTATATGGACTAGCTTGTATAATCTTTTTTACAGAGAATAATAATATAAACAGCTTTCCAATTGTATGTATGTACATATATTTTATGCCTCGTTGTAAAATTTACTGTTTCAAATCTTAGTCTTTTTATATCATTTTGATATAAATTTCGTACTTAGCCAATGATCTATTACAATTCAAAAAATTATACAAAACTTAAATAAAATAAAATAATTCCTCGTTCAGTTCCTATTCCCAAAATAAGCAAAACATGTATGTATATTTTTCTAGTTAATAAAAATTAAAACAAGAAAAGATTTAAAACAGCAGGATTTTGTTGCAATTTAAAAAATGCTTGATATGAATTATTACAATAAATTATCGTGGCGACAAAGCGAATATACTAAAAAAAAAAGCTTGTAAAAAAAATAGGGGATTATAAAATAATATGTGAGAAGGAAACAACTCTATTGGACAATAATAACAGCTTTATTTCCTCTGATTTGCAAAAGATTGAAATCACTTTGGTATTTGACGGATTGTTGGATTCGTTCCAATTTTTTCGCACGTAATCGACATATGTTTTGTAAACGTACACAATTTGACAAAATGTAACCAATATACCGAATATAAAAGTACATAAATTTTCCTCGTATAAAAGATATTAGAGGTCTAATTGAAATAATTTAATTCGCTTGCTACGATATATCAATCAGAAAATTCGATTATAACATTGTGTGTGAATTTATACTAAATTTAAACACATTTATTTGAACAAAATATTTAGGTTTATTGTACTGCATATTCTTATATATATATTACTTTCCCTCCGTTCTTTTCTACAATATTATTTCTAAAAAACAATTACAATCAGAATTCGATGTAATCCTTCATAAATACTAGATTACAAGCCTTTTTAAAATTAATAAATATATATCTTTAATGTATTAAGAGTACACGGAATTATATCTTAAAAATAAAACGCGTGTCAACTTTTGTGCAAATTATTATTCCACTCCTATAGTTAAAAATTAAATAACTTATGAATGAACACATTAAAGTGACAACAAAAGTCATGACTAAACAACTCCTCGTCGTTCCCAAGTTCTTAATTTCATTCCTAATTTGAATCATTCATTGTATAAAAACATATTTAGACATTTTCATTTGATAAAATTAGTAATAAGCAGTTTTAATGAAATTCGATGACATAGCTCAAAATCAAAGATGTTCCCACTATTTACACGGCCAACATATACATATATATATATATATATATATATATATATATATATTGCCAACTCTCCATGTGCTAAATTTACCTAAACTGATTAGAACACTATCATCTTTAAGTACAAGGCATTCATGTGCAAGAATTTTTACTTAGCCTATAGTTTACATAGGCAAAATAGTAAAGGAATAAATGCCCCAAGAGCTACAAAGACTGGTAACATTACTGAGGAATCATCGATTGAATAAGGATTTGGAGTTCTGGGGCCACTTGTATGTCGACTACGAACTGTAGACTCCTCCTCGTCTTCTTGTATATTGTGATATTCTTCCGGTTCTTGAGGAATCGGGCCCAACTGTGGCACATCTAAATAACATTGATATAGTTATAACATTTACTTTAGAAGCTCTTAAATATCAGAAATTTAGACAGTACCTTCTATATTTCCTTTTACTACAGCAATAGCGTTTATCTTTGGGTTGTCTCTGTAACCCTACAATTAATTATCGAAGGTTAATATACTTATAGTTGGATTAAATTGTATAAATGAAAAATAAATATAATTATAATACTTTTATAAATTCGACTCTAATTTTTCCAGCTAATATATCAGACTCTTCGTCGTTGTATATCAACTTCCCAGCTTGAACTTTAAATGGAATATATTCGTCATGCGCTACACCACGTCCAACTCTCTCAAAGATATCTAAGTCGGTAACAACAGTATGATCTCCGTTTAATACAACATCAAACACCTAAAACATGTTTCAGAAAACAGTACTCTGTTAAAATCATATTCGGCAATAAGAAATTATTTAGTATTACATTATAATTACAAAACTAAATGTTACCTTCATATTAGGAGAGTTGAAATAAACTTCGCAGAACTTTAATATCATAACATAATCCC
This sequence comes from Bombus hortorum, assembly GCA_905332935.1. Classification (NCBI taxonomy): domain Eukaryota; kingdom Metazoa; phylum Arthropoda; class Insecta; order Hymenoptera; family Apidae; genus Bombus; species Bombus hortorum. Next base: position 15,698,781 of record HG995195.1, on the reverse strand, counting down.
CATCCTCGCTGATTGGAATATCGTATCCAAATGTACTATGATGATATCGTTCAGTTTGATATAAGATCTGATCAACCGCATTTACTCGTCCGATAATTAACTGCTTGCCGTAATCGGATCCTGTTCCAACTTTACTCATTAAAGGATCTTTGGTATAACGAATTCCATAACTATCAGTATGTGCTTCTCCACCAGCATTTATTGCATATATTACTTCTAAACTTTGCAAACTTTGTACACAAAGGACAAATAATAACGTTGATATTGTCAGAAAGTGTACTTCCCATAACACAGCCATTTTTATTTATTAAATAATAATGTTCAACTGTCTCTGTGCAAAAATATAATCATAACTTTTTAAAATGATCACTAACCGGCAAATGAGGTTACATCTAAAATAGTGATACATTTAAAGCTGGCAACATGTCTATATTATACATAAAGCAATGTTTATATCATTCGATTAAATTAAATTCTGTATTGAAAAAAATCAAAGTATTACACTCTTTCTGTTTTGTCAACAAATATCATTACCATTAGGTCACGAATTATGTATATGTTTCTAACCATGTATTGACATAGTCACGTTAGTTTACGTGGCTGGTGAGCACATTGTTAGGTGCGCATATAAAACTGCCTTTAGTGATATGCTACAAAATATAATGTTTCATATCAATGAAGATTTAATCTCCACAAAATATACATCAAACTTTTATATTTATTTAAAGGAAGACAATTTATCTGGTATAAATACATGTTAGTACAATTTTTCTTAAATAGTTCTTGATACATATTCTGCAAATCATCATCATCTAAAGAAATTTGGACGCCTTGTATATAAATTTCATTTAAATACTTTTATATCTTTTATATTTATAACGAAGTACTAATCATATAAATCAATTATTCATTTCTCCTGTGAGTGAAGTGGAGGTGAAATTGTTTATGTTGTTATGAATATTATCAATGTTTTCTATGAAACTAAAACAGTGAGAATTCTATCACGCAGTATACTTTCAAATAATGATTTCGTTTGTGATAAAATGTGCAAACTTTTTTATTGATATATGAATACTAACGAAACATGTTCCATACCACGTTTAATACTTATATGTACCTATGTAGTTTACCTATATTAAATTACAAAGAGACGTAGTTTATACGTAGTATTCTTTCATTGTTGGAAAATACATTTACTCCAGATAGACATAAGCTACATTTTATTACGCTTACTTCTCAGGGAGCCGAAAAATGAGCATAATGCGATCGGATTTAATCGAAATCAGATTAAAGGAGCTTGGTTTTCATTGCACGATTGCGCTTCGTTCCACCGATTGTTGATAGTTATTTCCTACAAATATTTCTTGAATACTATTTACTATACTGATTTCTATTACAAATGATAGTAAGCTTAGAATCGCAAAATTAAATTCATATCAGTTTCCCCCAGTTTTATGCGTACGAAATAGCGGGCAACAATTAATATTTGTATAACCGTGGTATAAGAAAAGACACGAAGAAATATGTACTATCAGGTATTGTTGTACTATGCTCTGATCAGAAACTGACAAGAGTAGGGATATCGCCGATGCATATGAGAAAAATTCTGTCAGAAGTAGGCTCCACTTATTTCCGTCTCTGACAGTCGAACGGTCGAACGAAATTTATATTTCTTCCTTCGGTATGTTTAGTGGGAGAAACGTGTAGATACTTGCATATATGTATGATCGTGGGTTTATTATTATTATTATTATTATTATTATTATTATTAATTACGTTACAGGCCGGTAGTATCGTGAACAGTATTGAACTTTGCTATTTTCCACAACAAATAATATTTTTAATGTCATTATATTGATAAAAATGACACGAGTAACATTTTTACATCCGGATCTTGGCATAGGAGGAGCAGAAAGATTGGTAGTTGATGCTGCATTATCTTTAAAAAAACAAGGTTATGAGGTTAATTTCGTGACAACTCATCACGATTCGGAACATTGTTTCTCTGAAACAAAAGATGGAACAATTCCTGTTACGGTTGTTGGAAGTTGGTTGCCCAGGCATATCTTGGGCAGATTCTTTGCACTTTTTGCTTATATTCGTATGGTGAGCTCATTTCTTAAGAAGTAAGACATATGTGTATAGATGATTTTCACATACTGTGTTGTATCTTTTTCTAGATATATGCAGCTAGCTACATCGTTTTCTGTGAAAATCGGCCAGACATTGTATTCTGTGATCTAGTCTCTGCATGCATCCCTATTCTTCGGTTACGAATTCCATACATAATTTTTTATTGTCATTATCCAGATCAATTACTTTCACGGCCAGAGGGTCTTAGTAAACAATTGTATCGTGTACCTCTTAATTATCTGGAAGAAATAACAACTGGAATGGCACATAAAATATTTGTAAATAGTCTATATACACGTTCAGTGTTTAAGGACACTTTTAAGAGATTAACTATTGAACCTGAGGTTTTATATCCCTCTATCAATATAGACTATTTTGATAAAGCTCGAATAATACCTTTAGAAAGAGTATTGGATAAAAGGTTACCACCAAATAGTACTATATTACTATCTATCAACAGATATGAACGTAAAAAAAATTTGGGGCTAGCAATAGAAGCACTAGCAGAGCTCAAAAAGTACTTAAAAGAAGAAGAATACAAAAATGTATATTTAATTATGGCTGGTGGATATGATAAAAGAGTTGAAGAAAATGTAGAACATTATTTGGAATTAATAGGTCTTGCTGATGAGCTAAATGTTACAGATAAAATAATATTTCTTCGTTCTCCTTCAGATATTGATAAAATATCTATTTTATATCATTGTATGGTTTTATTATATACGCCTCGAAATGAACATTTTGGTATTGTACCACTTGAAGCAATGTACATGAGTAAACCAGTAATTGCACATAATTCTGGTGGTCCAAAAGAATCTGTTGTTTCTGGAATTACTGGATTTTTGGTTGATTTATCCGGTGATGCATTTGCTCTGAAAATAGCTGATTTGATTAAAAATCCAGAATATGTTCAGCAATTTGGTGATGCAGGCAAAGTTAGATTTATGGAAACTTTCAGTTATGCTGCATTTAGTGCTCAATTGAACAAAACAATTGAAGACTTAATTGACAATAAGAAAGTGAAGTAAAATTGTAATTATTGAACTTTTATACATAGCAGATAAAAATTTAAATTGTTACAATTTTACTATATATATTCTTTATGACGTAAATTAATGAGAAAATATTAACAAAGAAATGAGAATCATATTATACGGCTTTAAATTTCTTAGTAAAATATATTGATTGTATCAATCGCAATATTTTCTTAATTACCAAATTTTTAATATGTGAATTATAATTTGCTACATTATTTGCTAATATAATCATTGTTTCATTTTGTGAAATCACAAAAAAGTTATGTTCCTTTTTTTCATATTATTCACTTTTTAAAATATTTTAAAATATTAATTTTCATTTTAAAATATTGAAGACTTAAGCTTAATTAATATTTTTATTTATTATCTATATTTGTTGTGTACACAATTTATATTAAATTTGGAAAAACAACAGCAATGATCTAGGTCAGATATAAAAACCGTTTATATATACATATAAATAAATTGCAACCTATTAGATTTATAACAGGATATAAATTGAAAAATTGCTCAATATATTGACTATTATGTAATTTTAAATTAAATAATCATAAGTTTCATAATGTTATTTAACACGAATGTTTCAACAAAACTGCAATATATTATATAGCTTTCAACATAATAATCAGTATATTAATTTCATGTTATTGTATTTTTTAAGCTGAATTTATTAGGTAAAATCTTATAATAAGAAGTTAGTCCATTAATTGTAAACTATCAAGTTTTTCACTGGAATAAAAACCTGCCTTAACTTGTCTTCCACCAAAAAAGCGTCCATTTAAATCAACCACAGCTTTAATAGCACTTTCTATTCTCTTAAATTCCACGAAGATTCTAACAGCTTCTTCTGGAGCAGCTTCTGTTACTTCATGAATAATAACACGCGCTACATCGCCATACTTTGTATTACATTCATCTTTAACTTCAGGTTCAAGATCATCATCCACTTCTCCAGGACCAACCATATTACGTAATAATACAACCTAGTTAATAATATATTTTGTAATAGAAAATGTTTTAACATATGTATTGTGTTCCTTTTCATGTATATTTTACGAAAAATATATTTACTTTTCTATACTTTATGCACAAATTTACGTGAAAATTGAAAACTTCATGGGAATTATAACTTCACGAAGTAAAAATATTATTATTATTATTAAACTTGAATCTCAAATACTATACTCAAATACTAATACTACAAGACTCGAATGAAATTAATTTTTGTCTTACCTTACTCGGAGATTTCATTATTTCAGTAATGCTAGGTTCTTCCGAAGGTTGTAAAGGTGCAACTTGCTGTTGTGTTGGAGGTGGAGAAACAGCAACAGGTGGTGGTGGTGGCATAAGTTGTTCTCTTTCTCCAACAATTCTTCCACCTCGTTTACTAGTTTTTTCTACTTGTAAAGCAACAGACATTCCTTGTTCCTTTTTACCAAGTCCTTGTCCTTCTTTGAAACCATATTTAGCCATTATTTTTGCTGCTACTGATGATGTAGCATAACCTATACTAGTTGGTGGTCTTGGCGTTGGAGGTGGAAGCTCAGAAGATTCTTGTAGGGAAGGTGGTGGTGCTATAGCTGCTCCCCCGGCAATACCTCTTGATGTAGGAGTTCTTTCCTCATCTCTTTCAGGTGGAATCATTGTACTATTCCCAGAGGAAGCCTGACGCAAATATGCAGATTATTTGTAAAAATATGTGAACCACACATTCTATTTCTATATATATATATATATATATATATATATATATATATATATATATAGTGAATTTAATATATTACCTGTGTATCTTCAAAACGTGTACTGTCTCGTCTACGTTTACGCATTTCAGTCTCTTGATCGTGTTCTCTATCACGTAAATCTCTTAGTTCCTTAACAACTTTGTCATATTCATTAGGCCACATAGGATCATATTCGTTTATTACATTCCAATCAAATTCACCTCCTACTCCAATACTGCTAACAGTACCAGAAGAGAGTGGATTATTATGTGGCCCATCATCTTCTCTTTCTGTGTTCCGATTGGCTTTCGACTTTAAATCTATCACAGGTGCTAATACTGCTGTTGCTTTTCTATATTGTTCGCGTTTTGGCTAAAAATATGGTACAGCAATAATATTAAATACCACTATCATCCAGTCATTGTTATAGAAGATGACATACCTGTGTAGTGGCAGCCTTTTTTAATTGTAGTTGAGATTGTAATAATTTGATACTAGATGACCATCCAACTACTTTTTCCGATGTTCTGTGTTTGTCAAAATCGTCGTATAGAGACATTGTCTTTAATTTAATTTTTATATATATTACATGAATGTATTTATTAAAACATACTACACTTAACCTTAAATTATCAAGTATTACTGAAGTACTAACAAACGATTGCGTACCGACCAATTACGATTTGAAATAGCTTTAAAATGTATATTATTTAATTCTGCAATTAAAATTGAAAACAGTTCAATTATAAAGTTGTACAAATTCAACATTTTTCAAATATTTTAATATTTCACATAGTGGATATGCTTACTTCTCCTAGGACATACATATGTATGCGTAGTCAGAATAAAGGATTTTTAAGAAAAAATATCTTATACGACTTTTATTTCCAAAGTTATTATTAAAGCTTAATAATTCATAGCACCTTCACGAATCTCATGCAATTGTTTACTAGGAATATATGTACAAATACAATCGAACTTCAAGAGAGAGTTGACAAAAAATTAAAATAAGATAAAGCCGAAAAATTGTAGGTTATATTTGTAGGTTATTATCGTACATTAAGAAATTTAGGATCTAAAAAGTAGAGTAAACAAGGCAACGATATGAATATATGTATATCCAATATACAAATGTTGGTAATAATCTAAAATATATTTGTTAGAAACATTAAAATGACACGTTTTAAATGTGCACTTTTAAGTTGATTTTTTCAGTAAATGAGTATCAATATTGAAGTATAGTGTTATAACTTTTTACAGATACTCATTTTATAAATAAAATTACTATGAAACAATTGCATTGAACATTATTTATCATTTATAAACATAGCTTTCGTAAATAATAATTTGTCTTATTTAATAATGGCTTATATAAATAAATATACTATAATATGTAATAAAAAATACGTTTTACATATTTTATTTTCATAATTTTCTAATTTTCATTATATGAACAAACTTATTTTTAAATATGTAATATTTAGGATAACATATATTTATTGCTCATAGTTAACAACTATCAATATTATGTTTTTTATCAAGTTTTATACAAACATTACATAAAGAGACATTTATTAGAGACAATTATTAGAGAATGTCTTAATATATTCTTAAAATTTTGTATTTATGTTTCTTCATTACTCTATGTGCATATTATAAAATGTGAAATTTATAAATCACGTCTTCCAATAAGCGACGGATATATAATGATCGCCATATATATATATATAAAACATTGTTTGTTTAATACATACAAATTATTATCTGCTTTTATTGCAGACTACTTATTTTTTACTTGATATACCACCAACGATATCAAAACTGTAATTCTATTTTTAAAATCAATTTTATTTTATCATTTTTGAATAAGACGTAGAGGTTCGCATTTTGTATGAATTCTTTTCAAATTGAATGTAATTTCGATGTATTCCAGCTGCATTAGGTGATTGGTTGAAATAAGTTATCAACGCAATTTCGAAGATATTGAACCAATAGATGTCGAGGTTGATCACCAGCGATATTCTGAAAGTCATATTTGCCTTCTTCAATTTTGTCGGTGTTCGATGTTTGCACGAAAAACTATATATTTTAATAAATAATTAACGCATTATGCGATAACTAAAATGATAATTTCGGTAAAAATATTAATAAATAAATAATTTTGTTGTTCAACTTGGTTACGATAGCCGCAGTAGGGGAAGTGGCGTCCATTATTGTAACCATAGATATAAGAAGTATAGATCGTGGATAGTGTGTGAAGAAAACGTGCCTTGTTGAAAAAGAGATAGAAATAAATTACGAAGTCAACCTTTCTTTTTCTACAGGCGGAGCAAATATCCGTTAGAAAGAGAAAGAGAGAGTTCGTTAAATATCTCTATCTCTTTTTCAACGAGGATCATGTTCTTTATTTGGTACCAGTGGTCTATGTTTCTTATGTCTATGGTTGCAACAGAGTTTGGCGGGCAACGTAGCTACGATTGGCTGGCTGATCTTCCTTCCCGTAGTCAATGGTCGCCGCAGTCATTCGGCTGAGTATCGGTTCGAGTTTTCCCAGGAAAACAGTACTTCCCGCGGACCCATTGTTCCTGACGTGTCGGTAAAGACCAACGAGAGGAGGATTTATTGTGCGATTCCATCAAGCACCGGAGGTAAGTCGCTATGTCGTCGCTAAAGGATAATAATATATGTCGCGATAGCGGGTCCGCGGTTCTTTCTCTGTGATTCCACACGTGGTCCTCGACTTCGCTGGTTCAATTCTTCGTTTTACTAGTAAATGAGGATTTTATTTCGTTTCGCCGCATCACGGAGAAAATTTCTTTCCATCGTACGATGCGGCGAGTTTTGTGCACGATCGTATATGTATACCTCGCCCTCGACGATCTTTTCTTTGGCCAGGCAAAAAAAGCGCAGTACGGCGTCAGTCTCGGATGCCATCTTCGCGCCGTGGCGTACTTGCGTACCACCACTGCAAAGTGGGGGCAAGAGAGCCACGTTGTACGATAGACGGCGATTTCTCAGGGTTTTGTACATAATGATTTGAATATTATTTTTCTGGTAGAATGTTGTCGTGTTACCTAGTATTTTTTAAATAAGGAAACTGCTTCCGCGTGCACGACGCTTCCCTCAAACACGTGTATTCTACGTACTCGTACCTAGGATGGATTGGATACACGATGCCATTTTATATTGTTATTTAAAATAGCTTATTGTATTTTTCCGAATACTTTGCCGATTGTATATTATAATTTTCCTAATATTTCGAGATTTATGATAAAGAGTGTATATTTTTGAAATATTTCTTCATTTTTTTGCCTTTTTCTCTTTTATAACTTTTTTTTTAGCAATCTGGCACAGTTTTACTGTCTTGCTTTTCCCATTCTATTCTTCATTTCGTTCCATATAATATTTGGAAGATATGTATATCGATATATTGTCTAATTAGTATATACTTTTGCATTATAGATGTTTATTAGATCATTAGTGAATATGTAATAATTTAAAGTCTTTAACAAAGTTTTAAACATTCCACAACTATTTTAATATCATATTTTAGCATTATGTTGGACTGAGTAATACGTTCTAATTTAAATACCAACATAATTTTCTCATATATGTGTGTAGCCATCTCGTATCTATATATGTAATGTAATTTATATATCACTTAAAATTGAATTTACTATTAATGTATTAAAAAAAAAAATGTTAGTATATCAATATATATGCATGCGTGTATGTTAATATGTTGTTTAATTTTTGTTGTAGATTTATAGAAAATGAGTTCAAGTGCTTGTTATAAATGTAACCGAATGGGTCACTATGCACGGGAGTGTCCACAAGGTGGTGGAGGTGGAGGTAGAGGTGACCGTGGCCGTGATCGAGAAGGCGGCTTCGCCCGTGGTCGTGACAAGTGCTACAAGTGTAACCAATTTGGACACTTTGCACGAGAATGTAAAGAAGATCAAGACCTTTGCTACCGTTGCCAAGGTGTAGGGCACATTGCAAAAGACTGTCAACAGGTTACTATGATTTTCCAAATTTTACCTTTCTTTTCATATGTTTATGTTACTATATCAATTTTTAGCATCACATTTGTTTATTCTACATATATTAATATATTGCAAGATTTCATGCAGTATATTAACGATAAAATAATATTGTAACCTAGAATGCTTTTAACAGGGGCCTGAAATGAGCTGTTATAACTGCAACAAGACTGGTCATATGGCGCGTAGCTGCCCCGAAGGTGGTAACGACTCTGGACGTTTTGGAATGCAAAGTTGCTATAATTGTAATAAAACAGGTCATTTTGCTCGTAACTGCACTGAAGTCGGAGGAAAAGCATGCTATACTTGTGGCAAGCCTGGTCATTTAAGCCGTGAATGTGATCAGGATGACAGAAAGTAGGAGATAACCGGAATCCGTGCCGCTCGCTTAACGATAAGCCGTTTACCGTCGCGCGCGCTACTACCGGGGATTGTAGCTAGGTAGGGATGTGCGAACGTATGTCTCGTTGACGCGTATAATTGCTAAAAATGAGTTTTGTCATAGTCGTTCGAATTTCCATCTCTCCATGCCCAACTCCCGGAAGCCCATTTTATTCCTAGTTTCCCTCCCCTTCTACATGTCGTTGTTCTCTTCGCAAGGGTTTTTTCTTATGATGTCTCTGTTTTTTTTTTTTTATTTTTTTATTTTATTGCTGTTACATTACACTATACATGCGTGCGCGCGCACAAAGTACATTTACACATAGAACACATCCAGCATTACATGAATACACACTATACGATGTAATAATATTATAAACATTCGATTGAATTAGAGTAGAGACATGAATCCTCTGTCCCCTGACCTTCAAACTATCTCGTACGCGTATTATTTTGTGATGCAAGATGTATGGATTCTTAATATATTTCATAAAAGAAATTTTACAAGTGCAGCATTTATGACATATTTTGTCAGCTTCAGCTGATGGAATTTGAGATATTTGTTGGTAATTCATATTGAGGGAGGAAATATCAGTCCATTGAATTATAAATGGATAGCCGTTTGACATAAGAAAGGGATATATAATGACTATGAAAAAAATTGTAATAAATCAAATTTATGTTCCTTTCTCACATCCACGCATCTTGTATCCGGTCCTCCCTCTCGAACTCTCTAGCAACTCGAGTTAAGAAGAAAAAAAAGTTCAGAAGTAATGGGAAAGGAAGTGAACATGCCGGCCCTGAATACATATAAGTAAGGTTTAGTAACGCCAATTTTTAATGTGTAAGGATGTAATGAGGATCGTTGAACTATTATTTTATAACAGACCTAGTTTCAGACATCAACAAAAGTTGCACAATTGTAAGATTGTCAGTGTTTACGAGTTTATATACAGTTATACTTGAAGTATCATCTTAGATTCTCATAAACCAGGGCAAAATGTATATGCTTCGTATGTCGGATTCTTTAAGCGAAAATGAATGCAATTACCTCGGTATGGTCGCCAATGATCATGACAACGTATATATGTATGTATACATATAAACACAGAGGTCTATACAAGTTTGCACATTTTGTATGTACAATCATAATTGTTATGCAGATGGTCACCATTGTTCATATTGTCAGTGATTGTTATGAACTTTCAAAGGATGCAGTTGCACTTTGCCTTAGTATATCCTTACATATGGTGAAATATTTCGTTACTAGGTATATGTATATATATATATATGCGCATATGTGTATACATATATACATACATATGTGCCAGGAGCTGTATTTTGTACTGTAAAAAGCTAGATATACTCTGGTCGTTGCTGGTGACTAATTCCGATGATTCTCTTATTTATACATCACAGAAAAAAAAAAATGGAACAAATTATATTTTCATGTATAAAGTATTAAATTAATCTTTTTTATAAGTTGTAGAACGAAATTTTATAGATACAATTTGTCTAGTAATTTTTTTTCTTGTCGAACACATTTACCGTAAATCATGAGGTGATAAAAAAGAAAAGAAAAGGAAATGTTACGGATTTGGAAATATCTTTCCGAATATGGTACTAGCAGACTATTATGTTATTACAAGTACAAAGTATGCAAGATTTTTTCTAAAAAAAGAAAAATGAAAAAAGAAAGAAGGTGATAAAAGAAAATGAACGTGTCTAATGACAAACGAAATAGACTGCAGTTAAATTCGAGAACGGTGATGCCGTTTATAAATGCGAGCAGTGTTGTTGGGATATATAAATTGATTAAATCCCTAATATTTTGATTGAAAATCGTTCTACCGAACGAACGGTTCAATTTAAATTAAGATCGTTCACGGATCTATGTTTAGTCTAGGTAGATTTGGCGTGAACATGTCGTGCACGCGTCTGTTCATGTAGCCGTACAATTTTTAATGGATATTCTTTTTGAAATTATTCAGTAGATGATGACCACGAATGGCCACGTGCACTACGTGTATACAGGAAAATTGATGCTTTTACCAGCAGCGACAATGTGTATTAATGTTCAGAAGCCAGGCGTGCCTGACTTGGTGGAACTAAAGAAAAGCGCCTTGTGCGTTGTGTATCGCGTAGTAGAGGTGTCCTGCAACATTTTATACACTTAACTGTTCGGGACTTAAGCCGATCTCATACATGATTTTGGTAGTTGTAATCAGTGCACTAGTGCGTCTGACGAGATTTGGAGGATCAAAAAAATTGTATTTCGCTAATGGACCGTAATGGATCTTTGGTGCTTTCATTGGATACGTGAGTTGTAAAGGGACGACCGAGTAAAAATCCGTGTAAGAAAGTAACTTTGTTCTTTGTTTCTGTAACCGATATGTTATACGATTTCAATGTGTATATGCACACGGATATATAATATATATAATATATATATTTATATGTAATATATAATGTATACTATATATATAATATATCGTGTAAGAAGAAAAAATAGAGACAAAAAGAAAAACAACCGATGTCTTACTATGTAGGATGTCGATTAAAGGGAAAGCACACTTTGAAGATATACGATTTAGATGTGGGGTTCATTGGTGGCACCGGAGGTTCAGACGAGCATTAAAAACGAGTGCGAATAGGGCACCTGCGCTTTTGTCTCTGCTACAAGACTTACGTACGAATATTGTAAAGAATACGACTGTTACAGTGTATGAACTAATTCGATCCGTGTACGGCCGAATCACGGCTCGACTTATATTAATCTATTAATACTTAAAGGAAGAAGATGAAGAAGAGGATGAAGAGGAAGAAAAAAGATAAGCTGCAAAGTAATAAAGGATTGCGGAGTATTTGAAGTTATGTTTTTAAACTGAATTTTTGAAATAGAATGTGTACGGAGAGGCAAAGACGAGATCTTGTTTTTCTTTTCTGTTCCCTATATAATGCTTATCATATGATTCCACTTACCCATTATTTCGAGGGGTACTGTTACATCTACGACTAAGGAAGTGTAGTACGATATATGGACATATGTACTTCATGTACTATTTATGTTTCGGTTGAAAGACGAGATCACTTATTAATAAAATGTAAATCTATAATTTTCCTTTTCAGTTCGTTAATCCTTTGTGTATATTACTAAACAAAATCTTTTTAAGCGTTTCATATCTTTTCGTTAACTTGTACATAGAAGTACTGTAAGTGTCGGTAACGTTCAAGTTCTCTTGTGTAATTGATCAGCATGATAAATATCCAATTTATAATTTTCCATCGAGTATTTGTTTATATAGATATGATAATTTAACGACGCGAAATCTAGGTAGTTAATGAATTACTTTGTTATATGCATGCTAATTATTGTTCTCTGAATATTTTAGTATTTTTCTAATTCTATTCGTTTTGCGTCACATTTTAAATAATTATATACATCTTTATAAAACTTTAAAATTGAGTAATAAATGTTACAGTCTTGGGAAAAGGAATCGAGTTTCGAAAGGCAGTAAAAAACTGTACACATGTAAACACTTAAGTTATTTATTTACAATGATAATCTACTAAAACTTACAATATTGCCAAAAATTTTTCAACTAAAGTATTTATACACCTTAAGCTTTCATATATATATATATATATATATATATATATATGAAGATCTAAAAGATATCTTTTGAAAAGAATGAATAATTTTATCATTTGGTATAAACGAATTTCATTCGCTATATATTTGAAATGTTTAAAAAATTGATTGTAAGGAAAAGAATCCCTTCGTCCGGAATTGGAGGAAGTTATTAAAATTCCGATCGCTAAAAAAATGACGATGTCATGTTGATGGTATAACAGAACGGAACGGTGGAATAACGAAATAAGAATCTAGGAACGTGGAACATGTATAGGAATATGTATCCGGTTTGTGTGAGTTTCCCGTGCCCTCTCACCTTAATCTCACGTCTGTCAAACGGTCGTGAATATTCGGAAGATGTGAGACTTCGGGAAGTGGGCACGCCAAGAAAGTAGCATCACGAACATTCGCATGATGCCTTGACGTTCAAAATACATTACGACCGCCGATGCTCCGATTTATTTGCGGTAACGACGAGAAAGCATTCGACGGAAAAGGGAGCGAACTGATCTTAAACGGTGCGCACAGCAATGGCCACGACAGAAGGAGTCACGATAGAGGAACTCAGGATCGAGATCGAAAGGCTATCACGGGAACTAGATTTAGCTTCTACGGAAAAAATACAATCTGCTCAATACGGTCTCGCTTTGCTCGAGGAGAAGTCCGCCCTGCAACAAAGATGCAACGATCTCGAGGCCCTCTACGAAAACACGAAACACGAGCTAGAAATCACGCAAGAGGTTAGTTCAATTAACTTTCATATTTTGGTGCACGTGAATTACCTAATTGTCACTTTATCGAAAATTTTTGGGACGATTACTTGCATTTTTAATTTTCCATTTCTCTAACATATGTTTCTCGTAAATCAGATCATAATTATCGGGCATTAATTACCGCGTGCTTTAGTAAGGCAATTAAATGTGCATTAATTGAATTAGATAGCGTATTAGTATGAAATTTATTGCTATAATCAAGATAGTTTCTAATTTCAAAATGGTATTAGTTAAATTAAGTTTTTTATGCAAATAATTACTTTTTATATTCTTCTAGGCTTTAGCAAAATTTCAGACAACCACAAAATTAACTACGAAAAGTGGTATAGAACAAGAAGAGACTCTTCTTAGCGAAAGTGCTGCAAGAGAAACATCTCTTCAGACACAGATCATCGAATTGGAAAATGAAGCCAAACAGGTATGTGCCATTTTTAAAAGACATAACAATGACAATTTCTATGATGTCCATGCGTTTATCACTTGATATTGTTTTATCTAGTTACGTCATGAATTGGAACTTGTGCAAGCAGAACGTGATCATGCGTTGCAAGAACGTGAGGAAGTTGGGAAAGATCATCAACAAGCAGAGGCAGAAAGGAAATCCTTACGTACTATGTTACGTGAATGTAGATTTCGAGAAGCTCGACTTCTCCAAGACTATTCGGAATTGGAGGATGAGAATATTTCATTACAGAAACAAGTGTCTGGTTTAAGATCCAGTCAAGTGGAATTTGAAGGTGCCAAACATGAAATAAGGAGATTGACAGAAGAGGTGGAACTTCTAAATAGTCAAGTTGAAGAATTAACAAATTTAAAAAAGATTGCTGAGAAGCAAATGGAAGAAGCGCTTGAATCTTTACAAGCTGAGCGCGAAGCAAAATATGCTCTTAAGAAGGAGTTGGATCAAAGAATTAATAGTGAATCAATTTATAATCTTAGCAATCTTGCACTTTCTATTAGAGGAATTACGGAAGATCAAACAATATGTAGTGACGGGGAAGATGATTCTCCTGCATTACGTAGAATTGAAGCAGACTTAAAAACTCAAGAACCAGGGACTTCTGCTACTGATAAACAAGTTGATTTATTCTCTGAGATTCATTTGAATGAATTGAAGAAATTAGAAAAACAATTAGAATTAGCAGAATCTGAGAAAGCTCATCTTACGCAAAATTTGCGGGAGTCGCAATATGCAGTTGAGAAAAGTCAGAATGAATTACAGTCCTTTGTTGCGCGTATAGTGCAACTAGCAGCTCATGTGCAGTCATTACATCACCTTCACTCCAAGTTACCTGAAAAACAAACTGAAGAAACAACATTAGATAAGTTGAATCAGGTATATATACAAAATATACTGAAATAGATTCTTTTCAATTTCTTGCATTATAATATCTTGCACTTGATGTATTAATCTTCTGTTTTATTATCTTAGGCGATAATGCAGTATCATCAATGGAGCACTATGTCCGCGCGTGAAGTGAATCAACTGCAAAAGGATTTGGCTGACTTAGAAAATGGTTTAACTATATCTGATTCGACTCAACAACTGCGTACAGAATTAACAAACCTTAGAAACAAGGTACATAATATTTTACCACTGTTTTCATTTTTTATTTCATTCTCTCTATTTTTACCTTTTTATTATCGTTCATTTAATTTTTTTTCATTTTTGTATAATGCTCCTTGTCTTACAAATTTATAAACAGCAACATTGCGGCAACTATTATGAAGAACAGAAATGTAAGTCGGTAATCTAGTAAATTTTCATTGATGAAAAATTTGGTACATGTAAATAACAACAATAAACTGTGACTCTGACACAATGACATGTAATATTCAAAATTTAGACTTTGAATAGAAATTATGGCATTTCAGATCCCCGAGTCAGAGAAGAGCCTTCGAGAAAAGGTTGGAACGTGTGGTCCCTTTGACGTATTTACCAATTATTATAATAACAACTTGTCTTTTGGCTCCTTTAATGATCCGTACAGATTGCTTTTCAGTGTCCTAACAACTCATCGTTGCTTTTGATAATTTCATATATTTAACTATACATATTCCTATGGCTACTGACGAATATATCATATCACAAATTATAAACTCCTTTGTGAATTTTATCACAAATTTTATACGTATTAGCATTTGTTTTCACAAACGAGTTGACACATTAGCGTCTATTTGAATGTTCTCTTATCGTATGCCCGAATAAATGTACGGATCTCAATCGCTATGCACTGTGGCTTTAAAATAGAATGTGCTTAGGAACAAAAATTCAATGAATACTCTCCTTCTATTCGTTTCTACTTGCATCTAACGTAGCATGAGTCAGATTCACAGAGCCTGTTTGCACGATGTTCAAACAGACATTCTATACATATACAATCTTGTACAGTCTTGCAAAAATCATTTCAATTGCCAAGTACTGTTTTCTTGATATGTAAACAATCTAATTTTGTACTCGAAGTTTTTAAGACTGATATTACACAGAGTGTTCCCTTTCTTATTCGACGAACTATAAAACTATAATCTAGAAATCAAAATAATAAAGAGGTGGTATATGAAGTTTTGCTTTGCTACAAAGTTATATTATATTTAGTATATATAAAGTATATTGCAAATATTTAATGTTACATATAATATATATATATAGTAATGAGTTCAATATTATAGAATATGAAAGGTCGATTATATTTTCCTTCTTTTTATTCAAACTTGATATGGATATATTATGGAATTTATTAATTGCAGATTTATTCAGAATTTTTCTGAATATCAGCAACTGAATTATTAATTAGTCACATTAGATTGTCATGATTAATTGATTCTGCAAATCTTTGGTTTGTTCACGTCATGTTAAATATTTGCTTGCAGCTTTGTAACAAAGTGATTACGCTTAAACCTTATATAACATTCTCTCCTTATTTTTATTTGTAGATTATGTGTCTGCAATTTGTTGGGTAAGACGGGAAACACTCTGTATATAAAATTGCAATGAATATACAGCAAATGATAAAAATAGCATTATTTTCGGGAAATAAAGTTAATACGAATATAAAGATTATTTATTGTATTTCAGCTTTTAGATACAGAACAGAGAAGCATACAACTTGAATCCGATATTTCTATTCTCTCGAAACTTGCAGTGGAAGCTGGCGGTTTTCTTGATTCTGCGCAAAACGATTTGCAAAATATCTCTGACGAATTAGCGCAACTTTATCATCATGTTTGCACCGTTAATGGAGAAATTCCTTCACGGGTGGTCCTCGATCACGAGAAGATCGTCCCAGAGAAGGAAGAAGAGAATGGAAAGATAGAATGGTGTCGGACTTTGTTTAAAACCGACATTCAAATCAAGGACTTAGAAAGCCTGAGTAAAGCGAAAGAAGTCGCCAAACATATAGAAACTGCGATGGATCAAATAAAACACCTTCGAAGTGCCGTAGAGCATACGATCGAACTTTCCAAAGTTAAAGGAATGCAGTCGAATGTCTGTAACGTTTGCGAGGGTAAGTTTGAGCAATTTCGTAATTTTTACTTGCTTATTCAATTGACGCATAATTTACAATATACCGTTTCTTCATTGCAAATCACAGGCTCAGTGAATGAGAACAAGGCGGAAGTAGCAGATTTACAAGAACAAGTAATTAGATTGAAGGCCTTGTTATCGGCTAAACGCGAGCAAATCGCGACTTTGAGAACGGTGCTTAAATCGAACAAGAATACCGCAGAAGTAGCACTTACGAATTTGAAGGGCAAATATGAAAATGAGAAGAGTATCGTTAATGAGACTATGTTGAAACTGAGGAATGAGCTTAGAATGTTAAAAGAAAATGCTGCAACATTCTCAAGTAAGTTGATTATGAAGTTTATTCAAGTTTGTAACAATGTATACATTATGTTTAGAGTAATAATACTTAAGATGACACTTAAGAGTATAGTTAATTTATCCTTTTTTTTCTATTTTTTGTGTTTCTAACATTTGTATATTAACTTATTAACGTAAAACTAATCGCGATTACCAGCATTTATGTACATTTTATTGCTTGTAATGAGTTGCACTACAATTGATTTTGCAGTGGCATTAGGAGTTTGCTATCAGCAATACTGTTTCATTTCATAGCAAAAAAAGTATATATTAATATGCAAATAATACTTATCATCTTAATAATATTCTTACTACCTTGACATGTAAATAATGTTCTTCTTTTGTAAAATTGGCTGTACTTACTAAAAGAATGGTCATTAATATCTATTACAATTAGAGGAAGAGTTTCCTATGCTTTGATCGCCTTGTAATACTTCAAATAGTTCTTAAATTCTACATATTCATTACGTTAATTTTTACGAACAATTATTCCCTTTACATATAACTAACGCATTATTTCTTAATTCTTTATCACGCTTTTGATATTTTACCTTTATGGCGCTTCTTCGTATTTGGTGTTAATACCTGCTAACCACACTTCTCAGGTTTGCGTGCGATGTTTGCCGCACGTTGCGAAGAATATGTGACACAAGTTGACGAGCTCCAACGTCAATTAGCCGCTGCAGAAGACGATAGAAAAACATTGAACTCCCTGTTACGTCTGGCCGTGCAGCAGAAGCTCGTTTTGACTATGAAATTGGAGGAACTGGAGGTCGATCGAGAATTACGGAATACTCGAAGACACGCCACTAGTGCAAATGGACGAGGTAGAATGCGAATGTCGCAACAGACGAACCGTCCTCATTTAGGCAGAGATTTCTTCTAGAAAATGATGAAGATGTGGAGCAAGCTGTTCTGAGAAAAACGAGGATTTTAAACTTTTTTTTCTTACTGTTTATTGCCACATTATCTGCATTCCTACAGAAAAAATGTAGCTATGCTTGCTCAAGATTACTTTTTACCACAGTAACAGAACAGGGAAACAAGTTAGCATTACGAACATTCTTTTCATCGTGTAATTTACTACAAATATAGAGTAGGAGGACTATGGATACATTATGTCGCGTGAATATTTTTACAAATTTCGACTCCATCTGATAAGGTTGAAAGACTAAAGATTGTTCTCGTTGCGAAGAACAGCTTTTCTAATACGCGTTACAAGGGACATGGATCAGGACATTTGAAAAGTTTTGAAATGTTCATATGTTCTTGTATCGATGTTGCTCCATATCGTAGAAACTGATAGAAATCTCTGCCTCCTGTTACCAATATTGTTAGTAGAGATGTCTAACAAGCATAGAATGCGTTTCTGTTGTGCAAGATTTTTATTTCATGCGGCGACATTGTTGCAGAGTTGCTAAAATATTCTATGCTTGGGGATTTATTCACGCAGAATCGATCAATGATTCTCGTGAGTAGCACGCTTATCGATATCTAGAATTGATTTTTAATCGATTGTCCTTTCTTTAACGAAATGTGGAATTTTAATTGTATATGTGTTTATTTCTATAGTTTTTAGCAATCGTATATTCTTCTTCGTAGCTAGATTTATGTTTTTCACCTTTCGGTATGATATTGAGTATTATTGTGTAATCATATAGGAAATAATTCCGCATGGATGGTTCATATGGTTATATAGTAAGTTTTTTCTATTAAGGAGAATGCATGATAAAATGAACGTATACTGTTTTTAGGTAGACAAAGGAAAAGAAAACGAGAACTTTACATTGCATACCATAGAGACAATATTATTGTGCGCGACCGTAGAGTTTATAATCGTTTATAATCAAAGTAGAATGGAAAAAAAAAATCGTAGACGTGTAGAGCTGAGAAAAAAAAGTACAGAGTAGCAGAATAACAGAATTAGGGACCCATTCTCCAAATAGTTTCTCAGATTAATATACTTTGATCGTGACAAAGAAGTATTATTCTACCATTTGCGCGAAAACAGTTTTATTATATTTTATTCCACACTTTTATTTCAATCACTGTTTTTCAATGCATTTTAACACGTTTTTTTGATAGATTATTATTATTATACGATAGTATTTTGTGATTTTATTATTTTTGTGAGAAAGGACTTTTTTGTAGTGTTTCATAAAACTTGGCCTAAATAGGCTTCGAATCGTAATTTTGTGTAATTTGGGCAGCTTTTTATTATTATTATTATTATTATTATTATTATTATTATTATTATTATATATATATATAATATAATATAATATTATATATATATATATATATTAGCGATATTATTGCATTCACTATAATTTTATTTAATAATTTTGATTGTTGTTAATTTATGTCTGTTTATCTATTTTAACCATTTTTTTTTTCTAACTAGCAGCTGTGCTTTTTGGTATTGATCAATGCATAATAATTGCTTTAGTGATATTGGATTTTAGTACTTGACACGATTATTGATGATAGAAACATAACTAATTACCAGATGCAACCTAAGGTGGCTATATATTATTTATGAATATGCATGCTACTTTCTTAATTTCTTAAATTTTCGAGCCTCCTTGCACAATTGAACTAATATTATTAGCGAAATTTTCCAAGCTACAAGATACAAATAGTGATGGGTTCAAATACGTCGCAAGTAGGTTTGAACAGTGATTCATTCACTAGATTTGAATCGTTTATAAGGATTTCGAAAAAAGGAAGCAGCACTTTCGCGTAGATTCGTAGTAGATTCGAACTTGAACGCGACAGATTCGAAGTAGATTCGCCTCGCAAGGGTATAAATATGATATATGGTGCTTTCCTGACGCTCACGACTCGATTAGTATTCGTAAGAGTATTTATTCATTCCAATATCGATGTACTTGTAAGTAGATTTTCGAAACTCGAGTGCTCAGACTGAGGTTCGAAAATACCTTTTGTAGATCGGATACTTGGCAAGTACAATGAATGAATCATTACACGTTATGAGTACTATTCGAACCCCATGAAGCGAACCTTGTCTACTAGATATGACTCTGATTTATAAGCATTAAGCACATATCGAGCCTGATCCCATCACTAGTTACAAGTTACCAATGCTAATTAATTCTCTTGCGCAACAGTAACAAGTTTCTTTAGCGAACAAGTCAAGCTAAACTGTCTAAACAGTGAAAACTGTAAAATTATAAAAACTATTTGTGCAACAGAAGTTTACGATTCACAACTTGTCACTTGTTATTTCACTAATACTATTCTAGTTTACTTAATAATATTATTAGTTAGTAAGCTAACTAATATTATTAGTAAATTATTGTGCCAGAGGATCCTGTTCATTTGTATATTTGTTGCAATCCATTTTGTTGTAGCACTCGAAATATATATATATATATATGCATACATCTTTTTTTTCACTTCGTTCTGTCAAAACAGAATGTAAAATAAATGAAGAAGAAAAAATAGGAGAGTGTATATATAAAATGGTACGATGTTGAGTTGCAGTATGCAAGCGAAATTTTCATTTTCGTGAAAGCAAAAGAAAAGTATTTTATGGGCATCTAATGTCTCTATGCGAGATTTATCAGCGCTAATTACATTGAAATTTTAATCATTCATCGAAGTGCGTGCGCGCGAGCGAGCGTGTGTGTGTGCGTATATTTTCGTAGAGATACAAGCATAATGTGCTTGGTACATTATGCAGGATATTTAAATGCAGTTATATTCGTGCAATTTCACAAGCTTTTTATCGAGAGTCATATTAATTGCAAGTTTTTAACGTTTCTTCTGCTCCAATGTTAATTGAAAAGGCAATATTTATTATATATACATGCTTTATATTTATCAGACGTACGCTTTTATTAGGATAATATTTATTTTGAATCATGGTGAAAATTTTTATGTAAGGAAGTATATCCTGCATATGTATATGACATGTACGTTTATTGTGAACCGTCTTTAATCAAATTTGTTATTAACATGATTAGTGTTATTATTATTATTATTATTATTATTAACAACATTACAATTGTATATTAATTATTGCGATATTGCTGTCAGCTTCGTCGCGGAATCCAGATGAGTACCTAAAGAGAATTTATCGATCGTTCATTGACTATCAATCAATTGATCAGTTATCACTATTATTGTATTTATACCGTATAGTTATTGTATTGCCTGTGTCTACAGTTTTAACTAGAGACGAAGAATCTTATTTATGTTTTTGTTTCCCCTTAGTTAACATTAGCTAACAATCAATGGAATAAAATTCAAAGATTATCCTTTTTGTTTTATGTTATTTTCCCATTTTTATTTTTATTACTTATTTGCTGTATATGTTTATATCCTCAGTTTCATTATGTAGATGTTCAAGCGAGAGTTGCACGTACATTATTGTAAATTAATTTCTCTTTTTCCATTTAAAACTACATTGTTAAGTCGAAGTTCGTGCGATAGACACAGGTAGTTCTAATTTATGTCCATAAACCGAGCCAGCCTCAAGCCACCGTCCCTTCCCTTCCCTTCACGCCACTGCCAGGAAAGAACTAGAGAAAAATGTTCTTTTCTTTCTCGATTATTCTTATTGTTATTAGTTACTACATTCTCCTTCCGACTTCGTCCTTAACGTAAAGAAATTCGTCCTTAACTTTTCGCCTTGCCGTCCGCGCTGTCCAAAGGCGATTCGAAATCGTTTCGAAGCAAAATACTAATTCTAATAATTTCTATCGGACGTTGTATGATATTAACCCTTTGTGGAACAAAGTGCGTTTTCATCGTTAAAGTTTTAATCCATATATTATATAACAAAACGTATCCAAGTATTGAAGTATTCGAGCACTTTAAAATACATATCTACACGCTCATGTAGGTTATAATTTGAACATCTAGATATTCGAATATGTACTAGAATACTTTTATATCTACGTATTAAATTACTCGATTACCAATGTACTCTAGTATTCAGCAAATATTGGATCGTTCCATAAAGTAACGAGATTTGTTTGAGAGTTGAGTTTAATGTCGTCGTAAGAGGAGTTTTATAAAAAGGTTTTCTAAACATTTAATAGGAAAATTACTAAAAGATATGTTGATGGACAAAACAACTTTAGGCACGAGAGATGATACGTTATCGATTGATTATTGGCAAATAATCGTTTATTCGTATCTAATATAGTATTGTAGTAAAATGGCATTATTTACGAGATGAATAACACACATATATATATATATAGAAATCGTCGAGTATTTGAGTAGTTGTAATTGCCTGTGTATAATCAGCTACGTAAATACCCATATATTCATGCACTTAAATGTCATATATACAAATATATACTAATGCACCTGAACATTAAGGAACCCGAGTAGCAAGGTATCGAAGTATCTGAATGACTTGAGAGATCAAGGTGTCCGAAAACATATGTATTCGAGTGCTCAAATACCTGAATACCCAATTGTTAAAATACTTAACAAATTTGGGATGTAAATATTTGTAACATCCAGAATATTGATACCGATATCGATACGAATAGTAATACCGATATCAACGCAGATATTGATACGTTGTATTATCGGCAAAACCGTTGTGATAAAGCTGACTGTGACGCTGTTGAAATCTCGTGGTCACTTCGCAAACAAACGCAGCTTCATAGGTACATACACATCGATCCTTTTGATGACTTTAATTGAGAAATATCGCATCGTTCTGTAGCATAGAGTACTATAAATCTGGAATTATTTAAATGGCATTAATTATTATATAAAATTGTTATATACTTTCTTTTATCTTATTATATTATATATACATATTATACATAATTATTACATAATTGCGATATATCGTATTGTTTTGAAGGAAACATTCCTCAAAGGGTTAAAACGCTAAATTTCTTAATATAATTCGAGACGTAATTATCTTGATAATTATACGCGTATATTCTTTGCATAAAGAACGTTGAGAAGAGATGGGAGAAGCAAAGGTTATCCCGACGAGAAAAGAACGAACGAAATTCGGTCGCCAAAGCGCAAAGCTGTAAGTGACTTTTGCCAAAGACATTCTGTCCTTTCGAGGGATTTTATTATCCTTCACGTACTTACGTCCTTCACAAAGTTCCTTCGTCTCATATTATATGTATCGGCAAAGCTCTTTGTAGGCATTACCCCGTTGAAATTTCCAAAGGAAGAATCCGTAGAAACGTGTTCTTTTGCTCCGCAAATGTAGTAGATTGAGAAATACGATTGACCATACTGTTGTTTCAAAGGGGAAATTTATCGAAGATTTTTCAAACTGTTTTCGTCCATACAAAAGACAAATATAATATAAACGTCTGTTCTCTACTTTTCACAATGGTGCGAGTCACTTATTAAAACTAGTACCGTTTAAAAGAAACATCGTCTTGCATTTCGACAATACCGGTATTAAACGATTACTATCATTTTAGAAACGTTTTATCATATTAATGGTTTGTTAACCCTCAGACGACGAAAGCTGGAGCAATTCTGACTTACGTAGATGTTTCGTTTTTATCACGCTCCAAATTACGTGTGTTAGGATATATGATACATACGTTACACGTAGAGGTTAAATACTCGATAATTTTCCTTGCTTTTAACTTCTACTTGTTTCGTTATAGGTCTGTTATCGCCTTTGCGTCACGTACATCTTACAATGTAAAGTATCGATATATCGAATAAATTAAACTATGTTAAGAAAAGAACCTTTCCGGAAAAAGGCTTTTTCCTCCAGCATTTATCGGACGAGGGTTAAAAAATTCGTTTGCGACACGCATTAAAAATAATCTCTCGAACTAACGAGTATTTCTTTCTGTCTATCCTTCATCGAGCTTATACGGTTAACAGAAAGGAGAGAAAGATAAACGATCGAAGTGATCGATATCGTTTAACGTCGAAGAAAACGAAAGAAAGAAAGAAAAAAAAAAAAAGAAAAACACGGAAGAATGTAAAAGAAAGAACAAGAGAGACAAACGTCGTTATATTTTTACATTCGTGAGAAAGTTGATCGAGAACGATTTGATATAAATTTAGAGGGAGAGCGCGCGAACGAGAGAGAGAGAGAGAGAAAGCGAGAGCGAGAGAGAGAGAGCGAGAGCGATAGAGAGAGAGAGAGAGAGAGAGAAAGGGGAAAAAAAGAAAAGAAAAAAGAGAAAAATCCAATAAGAGGATTATTAAAAAACAATAAACATCAGAGTCTACCTGCCGGCGGGGTAATCGAGAAAAATGGGATATCGGGAATAACTGGCAGGCAGATTTGCTCAAGGCTTCCATAAAAGCTCTGATTGCGTCCCAATTCTGGCTGACTTCCTGGCGGTGGTGTGTTCGTGTTTGGCTTAGATCGTATTATACGGACGTTAGCAAGTAAAAAGAAAACGGTCGAGTACCGAATAAGACTATAGCCTGTAAACGGCATAGACTAAGCGATTTAACCGATTGCGTAGCTTGCGCTGAAATTATTGTCGACCAGAAAGATACATGGGGTTAGGATGGGTACGAGCTTTTACGTCTTCGAGGACGTTCGTGTGTTTCTTGCACCTTAACAGGGTCCACATTTAGTCAAAATGTCGAGGAGATATCGATTTTTCATCTGTTCTTTTTTACCGATTCCATTTCTCATCGTTTCACGTTAGAAGAACGTCTTTCAGTGGCGAAGGAACGGGTCGTTTCGTTGAAACGGTATCCTGCTTACATTCTTCTTTTCTGAGATTTTAAAGTAGAACCTCGATTATATCGGAACATCGATCCATGGAACGATCGACGATCGGAATATCGATCGATGGAAAATTTGGATCGATGCTTTCTTAAGTAGCATCGCACAATACAAATCGTTGCGTTTTCGCTCTAAATCTTTTGTCTTTGTTTACACGTTAATATTGGGTTGGCAACTAAGTGATTGCGGATGTTGTCAATACCACCTAACGACAAAATCCCCAAAATCGCTTAGTTGCCAACCCAATATTTCTAAAATGATTGGAAATAAGCGAATAATCGTCTCGTACGAACGGTCTGAAATTATTCGATTATTAGGTACGTCAACGCGTTGCGATCAGTTCAGATGATTAAGGTTCTACTTTATTCGGTAAAGTTTTTGATTGAACCAGCGAAGCATTTCGATGCCACAGATAGTTGGAATATGATATACTAGAGATATTGATATCCGATCTTAGTAAAATCGCTAGCAGTAGGTATAAAACTATAATGACTGTATTCCCTAGAACGTAGGTAGTGGCATATATGTAGTTACTCTTATAGGATTAGTCTAGGCAGTGAAATTAAAACAGTGATTCATAGCTAGAAGTTATACAATCTCTCGTTCCGTTAGCTTTGCTACGTCTTCGTAAAACGATGTTTATATATACCACGTGAAAATGTGGTCTACGATTACTCGACTCTTCTTAGATCTTCCAGTGGCATCGTAATGGTTCACTAAATTTGAAAACGAAACGTTTACAAAGGCTCAGAGACTGTTGCTAAACGCAAAGCTATTTTTATAGAGATTCTATTTTATCAAAAATACCAAATCAAACACGATCGAGGATTACGGCTGAGAAACATGATATCGAAGTATGTTCTTATCTGGTTTGGATATCGCTTTTGTCAAATAAGAGAATCTTAATTAAAATAACCTATTAGGTTTGAAGATTTTTCAACAATAGTTGAAAAATTGAAGTTTCCCGAACGCAAAAGGTGATAAGCATCGAGACAAGCGTTACTTTAATCGTATTTCGAAGATCTTTGACAGAAAGAAAGAACAGACACTTCACTTTTCGAAACTAAGTAAAAAGACGATTTTGTGGTAATAAACGCGTTCTCCTCTAAAAATCCTTATCACGTTCGTCGGCTGTAATCTTCCTACGTTCCATGATATTATTCCACGTTATTTGAACGTTATATCCTTCGTCATCGATAGACGTTTAGAACCAAAGAAAGCGCACCTTTCAATCCGACAGCGTGCTCGTGCATGGACCCGATGTCTTTGTAAATAGTGTAAATGCACATTAGTGTAAAACGCCATCGTAAGACAAAAAAGAGACGTTTCAACGTTACGATAAGACACTCGAATACCGAAGAATTTTTGGTATATTTTCTTCGTAGACGTGTATACACGTACCTAATACATCTTATGTGTAAGACAACCTTGTGTAATCGTAGAACGGAGATCGATCAAAGATCGCAACCGTGAAGTTTGTAGCGAATTCGTAACTTTTTTCCTTCCATTCTCTTCCTGCCCTACTCCTCCGTGTTTATTATTCTTATAATTGCGAAGTTAATCAGACGAGAGCGTCGCTCGTGTTAATCAGACGATATCGATAGTAGATACTAAGTAGATGTTCAAGCGATACTTATTTACCGGGTGAAGAAACGTGTAACGACAGCGCAGAATGTTCAGGCCACGAGCGTGGTTGCTGAAGTTGAACGTTATTAAACTATAAAATCGGGACATTACCCGCATTAGAGATTCTTTTTGTAACATAAAGTGAAATATAATCATTTGTAACACGAATTGTAGTCGTTTGCGTTTTCATCCTTTTCCCCACAGATCCATTTGACTACGGTGGTTTAACGCTTTTACGACACAAGATTTTTAGACTGCGACGACCATCTACTTTTATTAGCAACGTATCTCAATTTTTTGGTGTTTCTCTAAGAAAGCACATAACGCACCGAAATTTCTACAATTTTGACCAGAACAAATAGGATTTATCGTTGAATGAATCAACGATTTGTAAACTATACGCAACACCCCGAGTAGACGTTCGGAACATAATTCGAACAAAATTCCATCGTATCGTAATAATCGCGTTCATTTGAAGGAATTGTCACGTACTGTCTGCTCGAATCCGCTTGCCCGGGCATTTAGTCAAAGTTAATTTGCAAGAATTACACGAGAATTAAACCGATTAAACGAGTCGTGTTTCAAGGATATTATCGATGGATATGTTAAAAAAAAAAAAAAAAAAAAAACAATGTTTAATATATGAATTAATTTAGTCTAGCGAAGATTATACAAGGAATAGCCTCTTTGGTTCGTTATTCCGTTTCAGTGATTGCGACCAAACAGGACTACGACTTCAGCTGTTCATTCCATTTAATATGGCTCAGCAGCTGCTAATTAAATTTACACGTACTAAGGGTCGTTATATTTAATTACCTTCTAGAGGATATTATGGAGGCGTGTGTGCACCGTCGATGACGAAGGCACGATTAACCGGGCCGAATTTTCACTAGAACAATCGATATGGTAATAACGTTCATTAAAACAGCCGCTGTAACATTCTGTTTCGAGATCATGTTGAACTTTCCAGAGAGTTTCACTCTGTATAATTTAGCACGTTTGATACGTTTCCCATTTTTCGCGATAATATTCGTCCATTTGCCTTTAGCTTTCGTATATAAATCGTAAAACGTCTGCAGATCTTTGTTTATGTACAACATTTCTTCCTTCTTTCTATTTGTAGAACAGACCGCTGAAGTTTGATCGTTTACGGTTGAGACGTTCCGTATTAATAATTTATTAATAATCGTTATTTTTTAGAAGAAATCGACCAACCGTAGTCGATTATAAAACTCTCTTTTCTCGCCAACAAATAACATATCAAATATAAACGGTTGATGCTTAAATATATTTCATTGATGTTGCGTTAATTCGATTAATTGAAGCAGAATTTACGATATTGAAAATTATTTGGACGTTGATTATTTCGATAATTTAAAACAAATTTAATAATTTACATAAACTACTGTATCGGTAGGGGATATTTTTTATTTATAGATAAAAATCGCTGAATAAATTAGATAAATTGTTCGATACGTTGTCAAGGTTGATCCACGTTGATAAAGGCATTCTGCCTTCTTCAAAGAATTGCTTTATACCGTTTCTTCCCAATTTGATAATTCCTAGTATAAACACAATCAACGCGCCCATTTCTTTCCTTCTTCTGAGTAAATAGCACTTTAAACAGATAAAAATACTTGTTTGTTCTTGCGCGAGACAGTGTCGAGGTATCATGCGATTGCTATCGTTCTTGCTTCAAGGCGATTGCATTTTTCCTCAGTACGTGACTAGATCTAATTGGAATAACTAAATATTTGTCACGGAAAAATTCAATGATGATTAATAAGGAAAATAAAATCGTCGAGCGTGACTTTGATATCTTTTTTCTTTCTACCAGCATTTCTATTGAATACCGGGTGATCCATTTTTAACTTGGGAAATTAATATAGGGAAGAACGAATTTAATTACGAAAATACTTTTACTTGTTCGTTTAAATTCTATTCGACTGCTTTCATCGTTTTTCGCGATTTATCTGGAACGAATGATCAAGCGCAACTGTAAGTATTAATTCAAAATTACTTGTTATTACTCGGGTAATTGAAGATTATAGAACTATTCCTCAATTTTTCTTATTTTCTTATTTAGATTTTCATCAAACTGTAACTGTGACGCGAATACAAAGTTCTTACGAATCCTTCGACTCTTTTCTCCGATTACGAATTTCCAATAAGTGGTGCGACTTCGTTTTGGATTTAATTGTTACCGCTGAATTGGAATTTAGCGATAAAGCACTTAAATCTAAGTCTACTTTTTATCGACGAGAAAATAGAACAGTTGAAAAAGGTTATCGCTCGAGGGGTTGGATTCTATCCGTTCATTCGGTTACTGAAATCAGTCACGATGTTTCTAGGAAAGTTTCGACGCGTCGAATCGACCCCGTAAACTGAAATGGACAGTGAAATCGAGATCGAATCAATTTCCTATTTTTTATTCCAATGACTATTTCATTTGATAATCTATTTAAATCTGTCGAAATTTATCCGGTTGTTCAGTTCGATAGAAATTATTTAAAACGAAGAAGAGCGTGGTAAAATCGTGGCGAGTTTAACTTAATTGATTACACGGGGTCCGACCGAATAACGTGTAAAAGCGGAAGCAACGTGATTCTTCGCGGGAAAATAAGGGAAAAAATATAGGAGAAAATTTTTTCATTCTCGGCTTGGTTTTCGAGAAAATCGAGTTAAAAAATTTACCGAGTATTTTTTCGCCTGGCTAATTCTAAATCGGACACAACTAAATAACAATCGATAGGAGGTGATTCTACGTGTAAGGATAAGTCGAAAACGTGGAGTACAATTTTTCCGTTGAAGACTTAATATCGGAGAAAATAGAGTTTGAGTGTGTTTAAGTTAGTAAAGAATCGATAAATTTGCAAATTTCTGTTTCTCGGAAAGCGTGTCTTACGAAAAATTAATTTAAATATTAATTGAAATTGTCGCCCAAATCTAAACTTTACGCTTGAAAATTATCTTACGGATAAATTGAACAGGAAATTGTTAAGCTTCATCGATTTGCTCAGGATTTTGCAAGAAAATTTAGTCAATAATTTTGTTCGTCACTGTTTTCTGAAAATTTCACCGATCATATATTTGCTTATTTTATATAAAAATTATTTAACGTTTCATTTCAAAGACGAATGGAATAGCGGTAAATTCGTTTGGTTGTTCGGTAGCGCTTAAAACGAAGAGTATAGCGTCGTAAAATCGAGGCAAGTTCCTCGTGCCTATTTTTGCAAATCCGTTCCCACTCGGATCCTAATCTTTCTCTGCCAACACAGTGACGTCCGGTTGGTCGCATATTCGAAACGAGATAAACAGCCAGAAGTGTTGGCCGGTCGAAGGTTGCCGCTTGGACGCAAAAACGGCGCAATAAGCTGTGCCGTGGCCATTCCTTCGGCCACGTTCGCTAGCCTCTCCTCCGATCTCCTCGAATTTTCCGATCCAGTAACGAAAATTCCAATTCCTCGTGGAATTTTCACTGTTCTGGCCGTTTGCCAGTAGCCTTACGCGTTGTCTCGAGTCATTAACTCGTCGTATTTGCGTCCAGCCTCCGCTCTCTCATCCGAGAATACAACTTCGTGCAGCGAAAACGACAAGTTTAACGCCCTTGTCAAAGATCTGTCAGAACGATCAAACTCGTCATGGAATCGTTGGACCGATCGTAAAAGAAGAGGCATCAAAGGAGGTCTAATTAAAGGCACCTTGACGAGTTACGTTCTTTAATCTTGTCAATTAGAGGCTACTCTTGTCCGTGTTTCTTGATTGTTGGCGTGGTCGTGGGGTTGTTCGTTCGTGGATCGAGCGCGAAAGTGAGAAAGTTCCGAGGACGAAATTGACGTGCACGTTCGTTTTCTGGTTACGTCGTGACGCGCACGTTAAGTGGAACCAGAAACCGGATCTCGAGTTCCGTGGGGGTTTCCGGCAGATGTACGAGGTGTGTCTTCGAAGCGGATCGTGCGCTTAGCCTTTCGAGACGCGCGATAGTTGGCAACCTAAGTAGAATGGTTTTAACCCGCGACAGAACGTTGATGATACTGTTTGCAGATTGTTTCTTGGCCAATTAAAGCTTTATTACGTGTACCGTTTCAGTCCAACACCGTCGTACCAATTACGTTTCGAGCGTTTTGCGTTTGTTATGAAAGCTCTCTGTTACTTCTTTTCGTGGGCAAATATTAGTTATTAAGAATATATCAAACGAATATTAAGATACATCAACACCGTGACTTCCGACGATTAAAATGATTTTCGTTACAGGCGTAAAACATTCTTAATGTTGGTCATTACTTCTAAGAAAACTCTACATCTGGTCTTTTTAGTTCTCTCAAGTACCGAAGCCGTCGACAGCTTATAGACAAAAGATTGGGACGAAGGCAGACCATAAGCAGTAGACAGGCGACGAAGGTGTCACGTAAAATAAGAAGGAGAAATCGACGATGAAAATAAAACATAAAATTAAGATATGAAAGTGAGAATTTATTTCTTTACACTCGGTTTACAATTCACTTCCGAACTCTAGCCGTGACTTTTTAAGACTGAAGCTCTTACAGCTTGACTTTCGGCGGAATCCGATTCCTTTTTCTTTGTCACCCCTCGATATTCCCACCATCCACGCGTTTGTTAGGCGTCCACGACCTTTGCCCGGTATTCCTTTTTCTCGAACATTTGGCGAAAGGACCGATAGGATATCGAGGGTTCATTAGGTACCTGGCTTCGGCGACACATATTATTGCCGATTGCATCATTATTTCCGTCATCAGCCCATCGGTTCCGAAGCGCGGCCTGGTACCTGATGTGGGCTGAGATGCGGCTTATGTTACAAAGGCTTCGGGGCTTTCAGTCATAGGGTAACACCGCTAGCGTGCGAATCTAGATCAGCTCAAATTATATTCCTACTTGTATTTACACTTCAGTATTAAAATATATTTTCTACCTTACAATTTATCCACGCGTTCCTTTGTTCACGCATCTAATAACTTCAACGCTTAATCTGATTTTCTTTGTTTCTCGTAAATTGACATTTCTCGATCATCGTTCCACCTGTATTCCACGGGTGTTTGGTATTAAACATGATTCGACATGTTTATACTTTTCCATCGGAATTCCATGTTCGTAAAACTATATACATTCTTTGTTTGTTTCTTCTCAAAATCCTTTAATCTTTCAAATGTTGCTGAATTTACGTGCTGGTAGATTAAAACGAGACACTGTATATACAGCGCGATTGAATCGTACAAGATCACCGCCGCCCCCCCCCCCCCCCCGCCCTTTTTCCACACGATCGAACACGCGTGTGGAAAGTTGGAAAATACCGAGTGGATCAAGTGGAAACAAGGCGAGTCGTCCCAATTAAAGTCTTCTAATTAGATCGTGGCGGTGTCTACACGCTCGATGCCGATCTACGCGATCGAAGTCAGCGCGTTGCTCCGCGAGGGAATGTTTCGTGGTTATTTATAAGTTCGAGGGTCGCCGCTTAACCTTGCCCGACGTGGACCGTCAAGCATGTCACCTAAACGTTTTATTAACGATCTTCCTTCCCCGCATCGTTGAATCGTTCCAATTGGGTCAGCTCAGTACTCTAGGTTTTTCCAGATCTTTCTCTTCCAGACTATCTCTTGAATGTAATTTATCATGCCTCTTTAACGTAGAAGGGAATGCCTCGTTCGCGTGAGAATAATACCGCGTACGGAATGAATCGAACAGGACGGCATTGAGCGTCGTTGTTCCTTTCAACAATAAGCAATTCGTTTAAAGCTTCCGGGGGAAGTAGCACGCAATGGATAGAGGACTCGAAAGTGTAAGAATTATGGGGATCTATGGTAGAGAATCGTATTGTAGTGGTAAAGTATCTATCTGGGCAAATTCTACTTGAAGAGTACGGAGAATGAAGATGATGAGTCGCGTTTCATATTGAGCAATTTTAGGAAAATTGAGTTTAATTAATAAAAATGGAAAAAAGAATGAATATTCGTCGATGATTACCTGAAGCAACGATCGATGGAAGCGTATTAAAGTCGGCTGCGTTGAACTTGCATACTGAGTAAATTTGTAACAATTTGCTAAAAGTAATCAAAGCCTGTCTATTGGTTTTCTGACGAGATTTCTATATCAGTTTTTGTGAAGCGTAATTATCGAAGCACGTCCGGAATAATTTGGAAAGATGAACGAAATTTTTGAAATGGCAGAAATATTTGACGTTTCATATAGTTCCATTCCGATGCAAATTGTTAGAATTTGTTAAAATGCCGGAGCCATTGGTCATCTATCGCGTGACGCATGTTACTCCACCAAACAGATTCTTTAATTTTAGAAATTTTTATCTTCTATCCTAACGTACAGAGTGAGTTTCATTAGCTTTGTTTTGTAATGTGCGCATGAATAATATTTATAGTAATAATTTCTAAATCAATGAATAACCCAGTCGTCAAGTTTGCATATTACGTTAGGATTTTTATTACTCCGAGTAGAAATATTGAAAATAACGCAACCATGTAAGATACGAGCGACACGCGTCTGACCATAAACCGTCCTTTTTCCCTTAAACCTACCTTTCTCTTTCATTTTTACTTTACTGTTCTCTTCTGTCCTGATCGAGCGATCGAAGACTGTCGCGTTGATCGTGCATACAACGATATACTTCCGAGCAACTTAGAAATTAAAATTGTAGATTAGAAAAATATTTTTGCCAAAGCAAACACGAAAAGTCTGCAATTCAACTTAATAGAGAATTTCTTCGTATTTCGCAATAATTCAAATTTATCAAATACGAGATCATATCACGGTAAGTAACTTCTCCGACGCGAAATCTGAATATCACAGGGGAGTCGGGGAGTGTATATTTGATACAACAACTATGGAGCCATGCTGTGTTATTAACAGAACAAACAAATAAAACGTGCCTAGCTGTATCGTGAAAGGTACTTCGTTTCTTTTATATCGGACGAAAGGAAATTAAATTATCCTGTTCGATTGTTTCGATTAAATTAGGAGTAATTAAACTTAAATTAGCTTTTAGAAAGCCAGAAAAGAATTAAGCTCAGCGTGGAGAAAAGGAAAGGGAAAAGATATCGGTTCGACGTGAAAATATTCGCCTTGTTTCGACACAGGGCGGAAGAACTTCAAGGGGAAATCGATTCGCAAAAATACAAATCTTCACCACCGCATGAGAATGTAGAATATTTCAAGAGGCTGTTACCTATTGAAATGCAAGCAGTGTTAAACCGTATTTGGCACAGGTTGTTTCGAGCCGCCTGGGAAATCCGAGGGTTAGTAACCGCAACGTTACACATTGCACGATTGTTTGTCAATTCGTGAATCGAATTAAGTAGAAAATCGCCGTGTTATTGTATTTCAATTCTTCCGGATGTAAAAGTCGCCAGAAACCGTGCGATAAATTCCTCTTTAGATTCTATTTCTATCTCTATTTCGTCGAGCAAATATTGTTTTTTGAACTCGCGTTTGGATTTGCAATTATTTACGTGAACTTTGATAAATTGAGTTTAGTAGAAACACGCTAAAACATATTACAAATATCATTTTTTTTGAAATTCTACTCGGTTAGAGTTTATGATTATTTATTTAACCTTCTTGGCTTAAATATACTCACAAATATATAAGAATCATTTGTTTTTCTCGTAGTATATTTTCGCCAAAAGATTCGATGAACGTAGCGGATGGGGTAAGCTTCTAATTTATTACGATAAAATATTTTCAAACGAGTTTCTTTTACACCGACGGATTTTCATTCCATTTACGAGAAAATGTTACAAATAGTACGCGAAACCACTTTGTACCTGTATTTGGTCTCTATGCGGTTTTTTCGCTGGCACAAGTGCATTGTAAGCGGAAGTGTCGTTTCAGTAGTACTGCTCAATCTTTGTCGGTAGAGATTTTCCGAAAGAAAGTGGCAACAATTCCAATACACAAGAACCTTCAAGTATCATCGGCGTTACCTCTTTATCTCGAGACCTGACTGCAACGCGATTACCGTTTCTCTTTCAACGAAGGTATTGCGAAAGAAGTTCCTTATCGAAACATTGGAAAAATATATTTTCACCTAGACATTCTAAAATATGCCGTCGGAAGTGTTTCATGCTTTTGATCGTTGTTTTTAGCTCCAGCCAGCAATCGAATAAGTTCTATCAAATGATCGATATAGATGAAAAAAGAAAATCGTACAGATATCCCATGTGAAAAGCGCATGGATGACACACGATAAGCCCGTTTTTGTGATTTTGATACCGTGGCAAGTTGAAAAGAAGTATTTTAGTGCAAAGTTGAAATGAAAAAAAAAAAAAAAAGAATACTAGTTAAAAAATACCAGTTAAATTTTTGAGATATTCAGACGTGGGTGGCAAGAATAAATATTTAATTTCGTATAATTTATAATAATATAGTAATAATAGAATAATTTTGTAACAATAGAAGGAAAAAGTGTGACTTATCGTATATATCTGCCGTTATTATTATAGGATAATTTCTACCTATCTATCTAGAAACTTCTTCTATCCGCAATGCCCTGGCATCAGTGTTCGCTATAAACTACGTTGCAAGCTTTGGGATTAAAACTTCTACGAGGAAGATTATTAGGAATATTGAATGAAACATTGCGCAAAATTTCATGTTCAGTTAGTAATTTATTCGTTTAATTTACGTTTTGAATCTGTTTAATAAGTACAATTTATATGGTAATAGTTTTAATCATTTTCGTTTTATAACATTAAGTTTGCTGAAAAGAGAAAACAGTCTTCCAATTACATAAAAATACGTATGTCCTTTATCCTTGTCCTTTGGAAGTTTACTAAATATTAATCCTATTAATCGTGATAATAATTTCTATGTACATACATTTCGATTCTTCAAATTTGTTTCAAACTGCAATTATTATATATTAAGAAACGAACATCGAATAAGAGTCTACGCTGTGAATCTCGTCATATTGCAACAACTATGGTCATACAATTCGATATACATGTTTCCTTAGAACTTTGAAAAAGTTATACAGAAATCAACAAAGGGAAAACAAATCTTCTCCATTATCATCCATCTTTCTTCAAGCTCCACACGTGTTAATTAGGATTAAGGAAGACAAACAAAAAAGGGACGCTGGCAAAAAATCCTATATACGTAATTCTTCGTCGAAACTTCATAGAACGTTAAAGAAACAAATCTTCTATCATGATCCGTCTGTTTCCGTATAGTATCAATTAAAAAATTCGAGAAAAAGAAAGGAAGACATTATGTTAATATCTTACATAATCACAGTTTCCAAACTACCCCTCCGGAGAATCTTCAAACAAAGAGAAAACAAATGTTGCGTTATCAGCCGTCCTTATTCAAATTTCACGAATCAATTCGAAGACGTAGAAAAAGGGAAAGAGGTCGTAAAACCTGTAGAAGAAACGTTCCGAGTCTGGAAACTATGGATCGCCGTCTTCGAAA
Organism: Bombus hortorum; assembly: GCA_905332935.1. Lineage (NCBI taxonomy): Eukaryota > Metazoa > Arthropoda > Insecta > Hymenoptera > Apidae > Bombus > Bombus hortorum. The sequence continues at coordinate 15,662,404 of HG995195.1, read as the reverse complement.
GCTAGTCTGACTGTCGAGAAATTTTACAGCGTCGAGAGTAGCGCCGGTATCGGATCCGGTCTGTATCTCTGAACTCGCGAAGAGCCGCGATCAGGACCACGCCCTCGGCAAAGAAGCGACGCCGACGCCGACGCCGACGTCGTGGTCCCCACCTCACCGCCGCTTTACTCCCCGCACCCGGCGCGGCGTGTACTCGCCCCCGAGCGGCATTCCTCTCTCTCTCTGCTTTCCCTCCCACCCCAAACGCTCCGGCGCCTCCACCCCCTCACGGGCAGCCTGATGGCCCCAGGATCCTCGTCAGAGCGACTCCACTCATCGCCGACGGTGACTCGTCGCGTGTCGCCCAGTCTCTCACCGACCTCGCGCCCGTCAACGTCGTCGTCGTCGTCGTCGTCGTCTTCGTGCCGCCGCCGTCGCCGTCGTCGTCGTCGTCGTCGCTCGCCGTCGCCGTCGTCGTCGTCGCCGTCGTCGTGCTGGTGGTGTTGTGCTCTTTATTACGGTGTTAGACGTGTGCCCGTCAATTCGCTCGTGGTTTCCATTCACGCCGATCATCGTCTGCTAATCGTGTTTGCCTTTTTTCGTTCTCGCTGTCAACGCACACCCTTCGTGTATATATGTATACGTATATTGCCTCGCTCACTCTGTCTCGATTTATCCTGAACATATAGAAGAGTATATATATATATATATATATATATATATATATATATATATATACACACACAAACATATACATATATATTCGAAAGCTAATTTGACTGTCGAGAAATTTTGCAGAGTTGAGATATATATATATATATATATATACACATATAGATATATTATCTATCTATAATATTATAAATAATATTTTATATATGTATAGATATACATATATGCGCAACCGATTGGCGTTGACAAGTTAACGGAGATTAAACAAGAATCGAACGAGATTTATCATGGATCGCTGAGAAAACCGGCACACAGGCGTGAAGTTGGCGGAAGCTGACCGGTGACACACAAAGTGGACTCGGTTTGTTATTCCGTCCCGTGGCTGGTCCGCTATCGTGAACGTTTATCCGACAAAGATCTCTGTTTATCTCGATTCCGATCGATTCCCCGTCACAGGATATCGAGAGGTGTCAACTGTCCATTGTTGCCGTGTGTGTACACGCCTATAAACGCGCGCGTCCAGTTTTCGGAGAAACGTGCGGGAAAGCTGTTTCTGCCGGTCGAAGTGTTCGTTCTATTGGCGAGTCTGTTTCTTAAGGTATGTAACTGTGAAATTTCTAATTTTGTTACGAGCCTGTTTTGTGTAAGGGTTTCAGGATGTTTGCGTCGTAATAGTTTGGGCGTTTATATCGTTTTAATCGTGAGGGAAAGTTTGACATGTCTGTATGTGTATAAGGTTCGCGAGCAGTATGGCGCTGCGCATGGATCACCGGTATTTCGATCCGCGTAAATATATATGTATTCCCGCGAAAGTGTCGGATTTATGTGATACTTTATATGCACGTGGATATACTTGCTTACCGTAAAAACGAATACAAATTGCTCCTTGTACTTCGAGAACTTCAAGTTTTATCGTTTTTATTATTGTCCCTGCTATTCGATTATTCGATACTCGATTCGATATGTCGATCGATATTTCTATATACTCTGACAGTATCCCTGCGCGCGCCACCGCGAAAGTAACAAGTCTGAAGCTAACGTGTATCGGCGTAGCGTTTCGAACCGTGTATTACATTAATTTTTCTTTCAAAATTGATTTCGTTTATGATTACTTTATTTCTTATGTGATCGTTAACTCATTGAGGGTCAACGTTGCGTTAACGCGGTATTTTATTCGTAATTTTTCATAATCAAATTACACCAACGAATTCTATTTTTATAATATCGTATCTATGAAAGTTTAATATCTTTTTCGTCGCTATTTTTTCAATTTTCTACGGTTTAAAGAAATTAAGGCATTTGTAACGCTATCTGATAAACTATAATCCTGGTCCTTAATAGAGTCAGGATTATTAATGGGCTAACCTATAATTTTCATCACTATCGAAATATCGATATACATCGATTCCCAGCCTGTTTTATCATTACTTATTCATCTTCGTTATTACCAACATTTGATAAATCGCTATTATCACTGTCATCAGCAGCGCTGTTTAACATTGTCAAAGTAAACTATTCGCGCGTGCATTGACGCGAAAATAGCCCGGCGATGTTTGAAACTTTTGATTTATGTCGTTATTGAAATAAGGCGCGATCACGGCCGAGATTCTGGATACGCAAATACATAATCGATCGTAAATTCTTGGGTGATACGGTTAAAATGGCCGGAGAAGTTGCGAGTGTGTGCAGATTATCCGTTTTGGATACTGAACGTGTTCGAACATAGTACGACACAGAGATCGCGGCGGGCGGGTTCAAAAATAAAAATTGATCATTGTGATCGGTTGAACGTCGTTTATTTTTGCATCAATCTTATTTGCCAATACTTTTATTGCGATCTCGATTGTCCATTATGAAACCGGATATATACGAATATAACATGAAACACACGACTACTACCAGTCGATGTATGCGGACGCGGATGTTGTGTAAACATATACCGGGTGATCTTCTGGAAGGCGATAAATATCGAGGTATGAGTTTTTTTTTTTAAATAACAGTCCGATAATAACGAATAATTTTAACTTGTATTTTATATTATTATATTTCTATTCTGCTTGATATTTTTATACCTTATTCAGTTTGCCTAACTTTTGTATTTAGGTATCGCAATGTGGAAATATTTATTTTTCCCGTCTGCTTTTTAATTATAGCGTTAATTAAGTATACTGTAAAATTAGTTACTTATTTAGTATAGATATTATTTAATTAACACGTAATATAGATGTTACGTAAGGTGAAGACGATTGTAAGTTTTAAGAGACATATAAATGAGAGGTGCAAAAATTATTCGTTTCTAAATTACAAAAGGGTCCAATTTAACGGTTATATTGTCAGATTACTGTAACAGCAAATCTCTAAAACGTTCCTTTAAACGTGTCTCCTCTACCGTGAATTAAACATTTTTTAAATTTATTCAAAATTTTCGACATAAATTATTCATTCTATAAATATGGAAAATAAAATATTTCAAATATGAAAAATAATTCATATTAATTGAGCTTTCTATTCAACGGAGAAATAGTACAATTGCATTTTTATTAGAAATGAGATCTAGCACAGGGAATAATGTATAAGAAATAATTTATATATTTACAGATATGTACATAATATATCGATAACAATTATTAATATATACATATATGTCGGAGACGAAAGGACACCGGGCCTTCCCATTGGAATTCCTTGGAAAATTCCCAATACTTCAATCTTCATAAATTAACCCGATTATAATTGTCCGAGATTTGCGATAATGAGCTTGGGCTCGTGGCGACAACTAGTCGCCGAACGTAGTCGCGGTCACGGGATGAACGTTTTTACCTAACAGAGGTATAGAGTAATTGTATAGCTCTCCTTAAAAAGAAATAGTTGTAACGGCACTCGACGATAAACGTTCCAATGGTTTCTACCCCGTGGCTCGCCACACGCAGACCCTATTCTTCGGGCAAGACGATTACCAGATGTCGATACATCTCCACAGGACATGTTCGGCTAGGCTGAGGACCCGCTATAAATCTTAGGATTTAATTAACTCAGGTCCTTCAAACGGACAAACAGTCTTTATCCTAACAGTCTTTAAATCCATCGCCTACTACGGGAAGATACGGGAAATCTGCTTTTCTCACGAACGACGCTTCCCGCTAGCAACTTTCTCTCAAGGGCGGCTAGCATCTTTCTCTAACCACCAACATAGAAATTAACCAATTAACAGCAACGTCCATTTCCCTCGCTTTCCGAACGAGGGTTGTCCTCGACGAATTCGATGATCTCACGCCCTTAGACACACCCTATCATAGTTTTCCACTGCAGCGTCACCGCGACGAAAAAGTCAGTCTCGTGCGATCCCGTCAGCAAGGAAAACAATGTCTTTACGATCAGTGAATATTATCACGTTTTATTTGAACCAGGGCCACACTTAGACTTTGGAGAAGAGTACATTGACTATCCCGTTGACCGCGGATCCGTTAATGAACCTAAGATCATTGTCATTAGCGTCTCGAGTATCTGGTTACCACGGTTACTTGTCAAATTCCGTAATAATCATATTTGTACTAGTAAATACCTTCTCTATTGCGTAATAACAATGTCTAACCCAAATGAAGATTCGTTACACGCCCTTAATCATAACGTGACTCATATGTGACTCAAATCATAATGTAATCAAACCCGACATATATGTGTATGTATTGTCTCTTTTATATATATGTACACGATATACGCACGAAAAATAGTATGCCCTGTCGATACTTTTCTACCGTTCTCGTTTCATCTGTACGTATAGTCGCAGACATCTATCGAACATCGATATTTTGTATCCGAGGATTGAAACAGCTGTCCAATTAGCGATGTAACATTTCATGCGAAAAATACATCATTACGATTGTACATATGTATATCTTCGATGACTACTCGCGCTCAGTCCTCATCATTTTCCGTCCCAGATTATTCTTGGAGAAATTTCGACGCTGAAGCGAGTATAATCCTCGCTTCAATCGTCATTTGGTCCTCTTTCGCGTTAAATAGGACGCAAACGTGTCGATATAAGTACTCACTTATCTATGCCCTCTTGTTTCTTTAAACACGAACATGTGGTATTATACTTTTATTCTCGTAATTTCAAGTTTGCAATTTTATAGCTGTGATTATGATAATAAAAGCAAATTGTCTGCATGAGGATTAAATGAGGAATCTTGTAGGGATCGACATATGGCAATTTGTTATTCTTTTTGTATGTTTTACTTTGTTTGTTTTACACATGGAATACCTGCCGCATAAAATTTCGGTAAACTTTGATCGTTTCCCTGACAATATAGGTCAATTATCGCGCTCTTTATGAGATCAGATTACACAAGAAAGTGTTTGATTATGATTGGAAAATCATGTGAATTTGAAATATGAATTATTGAAATGTATTATTGCTCGTATCTAGTTTCTAGTGTCTAATAATTATTTTAACCAGGTCCACGGTATAAAACTAATTAAAAACAAGTATAAAATCAGGCGTATTTATAGACAGTCATTCGATATTGGAATAGTAATGAAACATTATCTTGTAACGTTTTCAATTATTTTAATATCTGTCGTCTTTTTAACACAATTCGTTCGAATAGAATCCCAACTTCAAAATAATAATTTAATCGCTATTTAAACGAGCGAGTTGGAGGATCTTCGTTAATTATTTCACGAGCAGGGAAAGATTGACGCGAGCATACGGTTGGCTGTGCGCTTTCATTCACGAATTCTCACCCATATCCATTATTCGTGACTTCCGGCCAAGATCTCTCAGGAATAAAACGACGAAATTCGAATAATGGACGATTTGCGCTACTGGCAATTATACCTGTGGGTTTCACGGTTAACCTATATGGCTATTAAGTCGCGAAACGTACGCGTCTGAGCAGCAGCAGTTTCAATCTAACACGCGAAAATATCCATTTTAAAGACATTGCTCCAACAAGCTATCTCTATAATTCGTTGCAAGAAGGCTCGTTATCAACCGTGTGGTTCAGGTGTTCAAAAGTGTCGAAAGAACACCAAAAAATGTATTTATGTTGAGAATTATGGATCTTAATTGCCGAAATAGAAGCAAAGGAACACTCGGGTTACACTTAGAATTCATATTAACACGTTCGTCGCTCGGCGTGATTCGGCTAAGTTTCTTGCGGGGCCCAAATCCGACCGCCGGTACGCAGAACGTGAATAGAGCGACAAGCAGGAATTCATCGTTTGTCGCCTTCGATTCATCGTAAAGAAAAGATTATTTATTTCTGAAACGGTGAAAGCGATAAGCTTTCCGGTTAGAGTATTCCGAGGGATCTCATGGCAGATACCTCAGATGTTTCATTTAGTCGAGAAGCATACTCGTGAGACGTACATCGATGATTTTTTCATCCTCAAAATGTTCGGTAAACAGCGTGAAAATATATTTGAAAATGAGGAGAGTAGCGATGACGGAGTCTATAACTATTGTTCGAAGTGCCCAAAATCACGCCAAATGTGTTTGGAATGCTTTAACGAATACCGTGCGATATAGAATAACGTAATATATTATCCAGGATATAAATTAATAAAAAGTATGGTATAATGCATTTTTAGTATTTTTGTTGTATATCCTATATATAATATCGTGTGTTTAATTAACTCGAACAAGAAGAGCGTCACTATACTTTGGTGACGGGGCTCACGGAATTATGCCCGTCGCATAGATATGTGCGACGTGGCGACGATCGTGTTAAAAAAGTAGAACTGATCTCTATCGTTAAATTTATTTAACGACTAACTTATATACATTAATTCAAATGTAATCGAAATTAAAATAAGTTAACTCGTACTAGAATAACGAGGAAAAAAAATATGAAACCGCTTTAAGAGAGGTACTTGGTTCTTGGGTGGTTGGTTCAGGTACTTGGTCACCATACTTTGGTGACGGGACCCCCACAGAAGTATAATATACCCGTCGCATAGATATGTGCGACGTGGCGACGAACGTGTTAAAATAGTTTTAGATTTATTTAACAAACGATTTCCAGGATCTTCGTGGATATATATTTGCACGCGTCTCGATGCTCTCTTTGTCTCACCATCTTCCACATCACAACGGAACTGTTGCATTCATCTGTTTTTCGAGACGCTGTGCACACACATACTGCCACACGCTCATACTCATATACGTGTGCCACTACTACGCGGCTAATCTAGTGTAGCACACAAAATTATACGTATCTCGATAATTCATATAATAATTTGGTCGGTAAAAATTTATTGGGTTGGCAACTAAGTGATTGCGAATTTCGTCATTACCACCTAATGACAAAATCCGCAATCACATAGTTGCCAATCCAATATCTAGTTTAATAAGAAAGATCTTTGTTATTTTCATTTTGCCTTTTATTATTCGTATTTTTACATGTTCTGTGCTTCGCGCGATAAATATCATCGATAGAATCTCGATTCAATTAGCCTAATCTAGCCTTTAACGCTCCGATTTTTAATCGCGAATTCTCATCGTACTTGGACTTGCAAGCTTTTAAGTGTCAGATTTTAAACGCTCCCGTGTCGTGTAAATAATAATATTAAAGTCGAAAGAATCTTTATTCATCTCAGAAGTAATACAACTTTGATTAGAATATTTATATTAATTATAATCGAGTAACGTGTGGAATATTTTAAAACATTCATTGGGATGCAAAACGGGTTTGCGTCCGCAGGTCTCACGGTAGAAAACTGTTTGTTTTTTCACCGCGTTACTTCCTTTTGGCGGTGTTTGAGAGGCACACTGGAAGCGTTAAGGGCTAGACAATTTTACAACTAATAAATTCGCAGTAACGATCGAGGGTTAAAAGAAGAGAAAATGTCAAAAATCCTCTTACACGCTTGGTCGTAACGTAAGAGCGTTTGAAATTTCTGGGAACACCGCAATCAATTGGTAGGATTCGTTTACAAATCGCTTGTAAATCACTGGTGGCGGAAAGTAACGTAAAAGTGGTAATTTAACGTGGCTTCGGATTTCATAAGAGCGAATCGATTTTGTTTCGAAAGTACTTGGAACAGCCCAACTATCGTTTCGCCTCGGTGGAAGTCGTTGATAATTTATAGATATGTTTACCGGCCGGAAATTTACTGTCATAAATTTACCAGTTTATTTACTCGTATCTGCCTTCGGTATTCAACTGGCAAAGCCTGGATGCGAGACGAATACGCGAATAGAAATATTAGAGGGAAACACGTGCACGCAGATGGGGTGTACATCTCGTGTTGCTCGTGCCGTTCGATTTTCAACAACTTTTATTTCGCCAAACGTAAAACGATCGTCGATAAATTCTTCCATCAATTAGATAATGAAATAAAACGATATTTTTATTGATCGCTTATACAGCGTATATAACGAAGAATCTTACAAGTGGGAACGTATTCCCTCTTTCTGTCGGTGAGCAATTTCGCAGACGAAGCTGTCGACACTTCTTGAAATATAATTGAGTTATAGATAAGTTCCATTTTATTCGTCCTTTTGTTTCCAAAGAACAAAATATCAAAATAATATTTGCGAATATTAAATAATTCTATTTTAAAGCTAATTCTCGCCTTTCATGATCAACGGACGAGGGAAGGCGTGGCTCGCGCAAATAACTCGCAACTTGTAGATAAATAAACAAGTAGAAGTAGGAGAAATATTCGCGGGCACATCGTGCGCAATCATCGTCGAAAGATCTTGTTACCAGGAGCGAAAGCGTAGCGTCCGCGTGGAACACCCGACAATGACACTGATCCCTTGACACTATTTCTCGAGGAGGCCGTTAAGTCAGTCAGCGCAGATAATACGAGCACGGAACAACATAAAAGCAAAACGCTCGTTGTGGAACGTTGCTCGAGATAATCGTTCGATTTATGAAAAAAAAAAAAAAAAAAAGAAAAAAATGAAGAAAAAGAGATATAAAACTAAAGAAACAAAAAGGAGAAGACGGAGGAGTAAAAGCGGGCGTAAGAAAAAAGAAGGGAAGAGAAAAATAGGGTGAGAGATGAGAGGGAAGAGGGACAGAATGAAAGAATGTCAAAGTGCCGGCGAGATTTTCACGGGAAGGTCGTAAATACGAGTCAACGACCGACCATAAATTCGTTCTGTGGCGTTCTTAATTTTTGCCAGTCGAATTAATTCCTTCCAACAGACACAGGATCCAAGCGATCGTGTCACGTAATTATAAAAAATAACGTAATTACTTGGTTCCATCGGCAAGAAGATGCGACAAAATCGTCAAGCTTTTTCTCGTATTTTACAAATTTTGCGATAATTAAGTTACCTTCCTTCAACCATTTTCGGCTTGTCTTTGTAACATTAGGTTGTCAGAAAAATTTCTTTCGTTTTATGAGGAAATAGTACAAATAAATAACGTTCTTTGTTTTATATTATTTTGTCGAATTACGTACGACCCATTTTGTTATGTCGAGATAAACACCGCGACATTTCACAGACTTGGTTTCACGTTTGTACGAAGGTGCACCGTTGTAAAAAACACGTTTGCGAAAGAAAGACACTTTTCCGACAACCTAATACAATGATACACGCGTACGATGTAACGCAAGGTTGTGGACAAAATGAATCGTTAATGTAAGTAAATGATACGTAAGTATCAGCAATCCATCGTTATTCACAAATTCTTTCCAAGAACCGTTTGTTCGAACGATTCCGCTGTTCTTGACCCAGGCCTATCTTTCAGTATCGTTGCGAGAGGACGTTTTATTTCAAGAACTGCGAAAGGGACGACATATGCAGAAAGTGGAAAATCTCGAATAAATCCTTTTCTCTGTCACTCGTTGCAGCGTTAACAAAATTTCGAGATCTCTTTTACAGCGTACGCGATACGTCCATACAAAGTTGCTATAGATATTTTTTTTAAATTTATATAACACTCTTACGAAGAGAATTAATTAATTTCCTAAATAAAATATAAATTGCGTTTCTCGATCGATCGTCGCTTTAACGGAAAGCAAAGAACTCTAATCGTGGAAAAACGATGATTTGCATGTCACGAGGAATTCGAGAGACTCAGCGTGGAAAATTATTGCGAAACTCGCGAAGATTCGAGGAGATGCGCGTGATTCTTCGAGATGAAGAAGGGTAGACGGTATTACTGTAAATTGACATTTTCCGAATAGATACAGTGGAAGATCGCAACGACGCCGTGACGTTGAAATTTCTGCTACTCACGAAGGTTGCCTTCCTATTTATGTTAGGGCCGAGATAGGAATTGGATTTTCGATAAGAACTGCGGTTCTTTCCTGTTTTCCAGATTCAGAAGTTCTCTCTCTGCTTCTTTCTATGGAAAGTTTTAAAGGACTCCATTAAGTTTCCCGATCGTACGTAGTTTCTCTCGAGCTGAAAGATTTTAATCAGTGCTTGGTTACGATGTAATCGTGGATTTATTCTCTTTCATTTTACTTGCGTAGGCTCGAAGGAGAAGTTATTCTCTTTTTCTGTCTGTTCTTTTTTTAATTTGAACATTAGGAAGAAAGAAATGGTCACGAGTGTGTTCCATCGTTAAAAATTTTTCAATGATCTTTCATTGTTTCAGATCGTGTCTATTATGCGATAGAAGCCCATAAGCTGCAATTTATCAATTGTATTAATAAAATAACTGAACGATCTGTTCGCTAATAATAGAGGTAGACACCTTTTATTTTATTCCAATATCACGTAGAGTCCAACTCTCCGCTTGATTCTGCAGAAAGCAGTATGATACAAAAAAGGAAATGGTCACGAGTGTGTTCCATCGTTAAAAATTTCTCAATGATCTTTCATTGTTTCAAATCGTGTCTATTATGCGATAGAAGCCCATAAGCTGCAATTTATCAATTGTATTAATAAAACAACTGAACGATCTGTTCGCTAATAACAGAGGTAGACACCTTTTATTTTATTCCAATATCACGTAGAATCCAACTCTCCGCTTGATTCTGCAGAAAGCAGTATGATACAAAAAAGGAAATGGTCACGAGTGTGTTCCATCGTTAAAAATTTCTCAATGATCTTTCATTGTTTCAAATCGTGTCTATTATGCGATAGAAGCCCATAAGCTGCAATTTATCAATTGTATTAATAAAATAACTGAACGATCTGTTCGCTAATAATAGAGATAGACACCTTTTATTTTATTCCAATATCACGTAGAGTCCAACTCTCCGCTTAATTCTACAGAAAGTAGTATGATACAAAACAATCATTCTGTTTGTTCATTTTTCCTTCTGATATTTAATACAAATATAATCTTCATATACATATAACGAACTAACCGAAATTCATCGCCTTGTTTGTCCGTTCACCGATTTGCGAACCGAACCATTTACCAATTAAGTTTCTCGATAATTCCACCTTATGACATTTCTTGCTTTCTCCGTATCCTTCGCTCGTAATCCACGTTTCCCTAGAAACTTTTTACCAAAGATTCTTCCACGTCTCAACACGAGAAACGATATTTCAAGTCCCGTGCGCCATCGAGCTCGCTTTTTCTCGCTGCTATCTATCCCCAGCGAGCAAGAAACGCGATCTGTCGCAACTGCGTGACTTACCCTGACCACGACCACACCATCTATCCATCTTTCCACCTCGAAGAAGAAGAACCTCTAAGAAAAGCGTGGAATAATCGAACGTGGGTCGCAGATACGATCTCGCCGACATCATTAACCGTCTGCTTCCGTTCGAACGTGTATCCTCGTGCAGTTGGTTGGTCGTACGGTCCTCGTGTAAATCCTCCTTATTCGACGACGATGTACATTAAGGAGCGAGCTCGCCGGTAAAGCACCGTAATTCTGCGGCTTAAACGTTTACGCGGTTATTATTCCGCGATAAATCCTCGACTAGGCACGTGCATTTCGCGGTGACTCGAGACGATTCATTTTACTAACCCGTTGACGGTGAACTACGTATTTCGCAGAGACCAACAGTTTATTCGCCACAATGGGAATCATTTAGACAGAGGTGGTTTCGCGATTTGATTTACTATATCTTTATTGGACGTAAGAGAATAATTAAGCATACATCTTGAGTAGTTTCATCGATCATAGGATTTAAATTATTACAAATATTCAAATTACTTGCCTCGTGAATAAAATCATACTTTTCCTTTGCAGCCTTCAAACAATATTTCTCTGTTAACGACTCTTTACCTTCGCAAGTTTTTACAATCGATCGATGAAACGGCATTTCATATACACGAAACGACGTAACGTACACAAGCTTCCGACCATTCACGATCATTTTATCTCGCATCTTCTCCCTAGACGGCGTTAAAAAAGACACACCCACACTTTCACGCGCAGCGTTGAAATTTCGTTATCACCGTGAGAAGAACGTCTCTTCAACGAGCATGGAACTCAAATATATTCGCGGCTTTCTCGTTCGCGCGAAAGTTGACAAGACTGTCAAAGTGTCGCGACTCGGACGAGCAAAATAAAAAAAAAAGGAAAAGAAGAAAAAGCGAGAGAAACAAGCCGCTAGCGAACGTCTTATCGTAGAAGTTCGCCTTTACGTAACCGAACTATGCGTCCCGAGTTCGAATAACTCGATTAATCCGAACGAGGCTTTACTCGCGCGATTCGCGATAAAATACGCGATTACGCGAGAAAAGATCGAAGTCGATGGCGATAGAGAATTTCGATGGCGCAAAGTGGAATTTAGAGGTCGACGCTGGTCAATAACCGACCTTCGTGGCGTCGATGCCTGTAAACGCAACTTACAAAACATTTAAAAATAACCCGCGCGCGAAGCGCGCGCAGCTCTCGAACAGGAAACCTTGAGATCCTTAACTCGCCTCGAACGTCGGTTTTTCGACCAGACGGACGCGTATTGTTCGCTCTTGCGACATTTCGTTTCGAGAATTTTTATATTTAGAAACATTTTGCTCTGCGAGCGAATTGTCGATCTTCGATTTTTCTCCAAGTTATCGTTTGCTCGAGTTTCAAATTTTTAGAATTCTAATCGCTGATGGCCTTCGATATTTTCTTCCTTGTGGCGGTCCGTCGTTTTTCCATTTTTTCAGCTATCGACCTTTCCCTGTGTGCTGTGATAGATATAAACTTGTTCTTTCAAAATATCTCTACTTTGACATATTCATCTTAAATATTGATTTTCGTGGTATTTAAAAGATCTGTAGTCCATTTATCTGCAAATATTTCAGCCACGCGTGATCCGTAAAGAATATTTTCTGGAAAAAGTACTCTCACAAGCGACAATAAAGAGAGAAATTGTCGAGTTTGTTATTCGAATCTGAATAGCTCGCAATATTGGGAATTCCGAATCGTGGTTAATTTCGAAAATATTATCGTAGCAATCTCCTTATGTTTTCCTTATTGACTTTGACTTTGAATGGATACGGTTAAAACAATTCTAAAACAGTGAAACAAAGTATGCGGAGTTACTTTAAATAATCGATGCAACAGAGAGAAAATGAGAGGCAACCGTTTCAGAGTAACTGGAAACTCTTTAAGAGATGCACGATTAAGAACCGTAGGAATTAAAGTCGATGCTCGAATCGTTGAAACATTATGCAAAGTATATTGGAACGATTTTTACGATGGAAAGCACTCGAGCTCCGCGTGTATCGCGTTCCGATCGATTGCGACGAACGAAGACAGAGATAAGGGATAATAGAAGCAACGTAAGTTTGTGAAAAGGAATTTTACCGTGAAACGCTTAAAATAAATTCCCGTCGGATGACGATGGTCCCTCAATTTTTAAATGCCACGGAGAAATCGAGTTGTAAAGGTGATTTCGTATCAAAATTTCAAATCTTTTGGCTATATTCGCTTGTTTGCTTGTGATCAGAAATATAGAACTTTTGTGATTTTGTTTGTCGTTTGGAAATTTTAAAAGTTATGCGATCGTAATCTTATTTCTAAGTATGTTTTCTTAAATACAGAATTTAATATACGATATAAGGATTGAAATTAGAAATTATTAATAAAACGTTTATTTCATTAAAGGAGTCAATTACTAAAATAGTAGAAAAATAAGCGTTCTAATATTTGTAAATAACTTTCTCAAATACAGAATTTAATATACGATATAAGGTTCGGAATTAGAAATTAATAATAAAACGTTTATTTCTAATTTCAATCGTATATCGTATATTAAATTCTGTATTATTATTAGAAATGAACATTTTATTAATAATTTCTAATTCCAATCCTTATATCGTATATCAAATTCTGTATTATTATTAGAAATAAACGTTTTATTAATAATTTTTAATTTCAATCGTATATCATATATTAAATTCTGTATTTTTATTAGAAATAAACGTTTTATTAATAATTTCTAATTTCAATCCTTATATCGTATATTAAATTCTGTATTTGTGAAAATTATTTACGAATGTTAGAACGCTAATTTTTCTACTATGTTAGTAATTCATTCCTTTAATGAAATAAACGTTTTATTAATAATTTCTAATTTCAATTCTTATATCGTATATTAAATTCTGTATTTGTGAAAATTATTTACAAACATTAGAACGCTTATTTCTGTACAATATTAGTAATTTACTCGTTTAATTTTAGATACAGTTGTATTATTACACGGTCCTTGTATCCTCTTTTTTAAAGTACAAAGTATGGTACAGATCGATCGCCGTGATATTTAAACCGTTGTTGATAGTTTGTTAAAAAATATTTCACATGAAAATATATTTACTCGTCGATAAAGAAACTATTTACGTTACGAGAAGCTTTGGCAGACGTTTCTCGTTTCGGAGGTTTCTTACGTTGTTTAAGACATTCTATATAAATATAAATTTATCACAGTCAACGATTAGCCCATTAAAATTTTCATTCTAAAATTTCCGTCGCGGAAGTCAATTTATTTCTATTCGAGGAAACTTTGTTTCGATATAATTTCAAACTTTCCCAAGTTTGCCTGATTAACATGGTAATGAAATCGGTGCTGTGATCCGGAAGAGAGGAATGTCGAAGTGATATTTCAAAGTTAATTTTCCGCACGTAGACATTAGAGACAAATAGTATATTCAGAAGCGAGGATTCATCCTCTCGATGGAGGCTCGTAACGCGAGTTATCTGCAAGTGAAATAAATGCCGCGTGTCAGATACATTTGGTCTGATCATATACGACTTCTTGTCCGTTACTACTTAACCGTCGCAGACAAGAACTTCGTTACCAGACTTCCGGCTCTATCTACCGTGTATCTTAGAGAAAACGTTGTTACAATCTAACGTGGGACGAGTAAATGGATTTGACACTGATATAAATAAGTAATATTGAGGTTTTTAAGATTGTTCTTTTTTTATTATTTAATTTGTACTTTACAATTTGTTCAGCTGGGCATTTGGTAAATTTTTCTAACTTAATTGCTAAATAACACGTGGATGGCTACCTCCAGCGGGATACCATCTTCGAGTTTGACTATTTTGTTTCTTTAGTGAGGTCATTGGGGTGTTTTCTTTTTGGTCTTCTTTCTGTGAGAGTTTTGCTCGCTTCAGCAGCCAATTGGTTTGGATGTGCTGCCGTTCTTTTCTTGTATTTTTCTACGTACCTGCCGATTTCCTCTTTGACCGTAATTTTAAGATTGTAAGTACAAATCAAGTATTAATAAAATATCACCTCCGATACACAAAGCGTAGATAAGTATAAATTACGATATAATGATTACAGGTCGAATCAAAAATGTACGGTACTTAATATTTTTGTAAAATCTTCGGCTCAGCGATGATTAAGGAAGAATTAATTTCTGTGAGTCACGATTTAATCGTGCAAACGATCGGGTTCAAATTAATCGAAGTTTTGTTTTTGGACGATAATTAGGTTGAAGTCATACGCGCGGTAATTGTAATTAGAACATAACAGTTCGCGTTGTTATTACGCGTTTATTCCAAACTACTTTGTACACTTTGAATATTAAACTTGGCGAGTGCCCTTAGATGTTTCTGTTACATTACATTTTCACGTTGGAATCGAGTTTCCAGTAAGTGTTTTCTAACTGTTATTTTTCCTCTTATTCCTACTCTACTCGACCGTACCATTGGACTTTAACCGTGAGAATTTGGAGTTGGAATTCTCCTTAGGTTTCAGTAGATTCGGTTAGTTTGAGAAGTGTAAGTTGAAATCGCTTTAATACACGGACTGATCGAAACGAGACTTTGAAATCTATCGCGGCTAGCCGTTAGATCGGTTACAATCCTGTGAATCTATAATGGCGGAGGAAAGGATTCGTGGCACTGGATGGCGGAAGGCGTTTGATCGCCAGCCGAAGAAAGTTGGAGGACGAAATTCATAAGAAAATATTGTAGTGTCGTAAACTATTATGATTTATTTACAACGAATGGATTGTACAGATGTTGATTAAACAGAAAACGATGGTTGTTTAATGTTGCGACCGTTCGCGAAAACGCGTCAGCGAGGGCCGTAAATTCTCGCTACGATTCGGATAATCGACGCCGCGAATTAGTCGTTCCCCTGTTTCGGTTAAGATAACAGAGGTGGCTCAATGAATTTAACACTGTACTAACAGGGTTAATATAACTTGTATATTTTAACAATGGTTAATATAAAGATAAGAACGTTACAAATTGTTTAGCAACGAATACGATTGATGTATTACAGGGATACGACCCGACTTTGTGATATCTCTCGATGAATTCGTTAAACTAAGCGACTTTAATTTATTCCTTACAACTTCTCGATGTATGTCGTTTGAATCTTCAGATGAGACTGACCGCCCTTCGATCATTTCTTTGTCTTCTTGCAGACGACCGCCACTACGTTCGGGTCGCGCCACCGTTCGCGCCAATGATAACGTATGCCACCTTCTTTGTACGAATAAAGTAGCGGACCGAAATCGAAGTTTCTAGAGCTCGACGTTTGATGACAAACGTGCGCTTGCCGCTACATTGTATAGATTTTGCCGGTCCTATAAGATGATCTGTCTGTGACACTGTAGCGCCGCGCGCGACGGTTAGGAATACGGCCTATAGTAAGCCTCGTGGCGTAACATTTAAAGCGAACTAATCACAATAACGTACTATAATTTAGACAACTCAATAGTTAATTTGCAACTCTCGGACCCAACGCTCGCTCTCTCACGCGGACCACACTCTCTCGACTACACTAGTAACGCTATATCGACAACGCAACTCGCACTCCCTGACTTCTCCATATTTTCTTCACTTTTCCACTGACACTGACTGTTAATTCGTCTTTCTCCTTAACATCTCTTTCGTCCATTTGTCTTAGCCCCATCACGCACGTGTTCCGCAATCGTTCGTGGCCAGGGTCAAGTAGGCCTTTTCTACGAAACTAATCAATTGAAGGACCGACGACACATTGATGGGCCTGTCGGCACCTCGGCTCCCTCGCGATATTGTTTATGGTCCACCCGATATCTCTTAGGCTTTTCGCCCACGATACTACAATATGTCTTCGACATATTCCAGTTGGTGTTATGACACAGTAGTCGCGCGCGACGTTAATGTCACGTCGAAGACACGGGAGTGTCGAAATGAAGAAATCACTGGTCGTTTCCTGGAGTCGTTCGAATGATTTCGCGTAGGTTTAAGGTTTAAGGTTTCACGAGCAAGGTAAGAAAAATTCACACTTTAGACATGCTGGCAGAGTTTATTATGTCGATTCAATAGAATTTTTTTTTTTATTGTGGACATTTTCTGGACATATTCAGCTGGACATTTGGTAAATTTTCCTAACTGAATTGCTAAATAACACGTGGATGGCTACCCCCAGCGGGATACCATCTTCGAGTTTGGCTATTTTATTTCTTTAGTGAGGTCAGAGGGGTGTTTTCTTTTTAGTCTTCTTTCTGTGAGAGTTTTGCTCTCAGCAGCCAGCTGGATTGGATGTGTTGCCGTTCTCTCCTTGTATTTTTCTGCGTATCTGCCGATTTCTTCTTTAACCGTTTTTAAGTCATTGCGTATATCCTCGTTTCTGGCATACCGTTGTTTTCAGTATCTTTTATTGTAGCGACTCTAGTTTATTTATGTGGCTCATTTTTTTTTTTTTTATTTTGTTATTGCATTTTACAATTTGTCCATTAGGACATTTGGTAAAATATTATAATTTAATTTGATAAAATATAGCATGTGGATGGTTACCCCCAGCGGGACTCCATCTTCCAGGTTGTGGCTCATTGCTGCTGTCCCCCATAGCGGTATTCCGTACGTTCAAATTGGTTTTATTATCGTCTTGTAGATTTTTAGTTTATTTTCTATGCTGAGTTTAGAGTTTCGATTAATTAGCCAGTACATTTGTCTTCTTTTTATCCGTATTTTGTCTACAATTGATTTAGTATGTTGTTTCCATGTGAGTTGTGTGTCTAAGTGGAGTCCTAGGTACTTAACTTGCCTTGTTTGTTTATGGGCATACCATTCAATTGGATATTTGGTGGTTTCTGTTTTCTTAGTGTAAATGTAATATGGTTGCATTTACTGGGGTTTGCTTTTATTTATTTACTTTCAATAGAGAGACGGTTAAGAATGCTAGAACAGAATGTCGAGAGCTAATTTTGGGAAGGTTTATATACTGTGGGCTTGGCTCTTATGGAGAGGGTGTCGCCGGGGCCCAGATCAGAGGTGGCCACGCTGTTACTGTCTTCTGACCCTCTGCCACGCTGTCTACGTTGTAGTTTCGATGACCTGCAGGATGTTTCTTAGCCCCCCCCCTGGTTTTTCCATTGCTAATTTATGTCTCTGTGACATTAACAAGCAAACAAACAATACTTACGATGCTTCCGATCATATTCGTGATTTTGCAACTACGTGCGATCCCGTATCGAGCACAATTCCCGCGTCTCCTTATCTGCGTTTATGACGGTTGCTGCAGTAGTTGGCACAGCCAGAAATAGCGCTGGTAAATCAAATAATGCTGCCATTCGACGTCCGTCGCATCGATCAAGTATCCCCGTCGAAATCGAAGGAGACACCCGGATGGAGACGCGTCTTAGTCCACAGAAACACTTAAGAGCTCGCGATACGAAGGGGGACTCACAATTTGCTCCGGTATCGGTAATTAGGCCAGTGCTCGGTTTCGATGTAAGCGTTCAGCGGTGAGCTCGTTCCATTTTCTCGAAGATCGAACGACAAATTTTGAACGTAGAACGGTAACGCCCGATTTACGTAACGTGTGACAAAATCGTTGCAGACCAACCGATGATAACGTGAGAGATTTGAGATACCGAACTGTTGAGGTTATTAGATGTACGTGAATACAAAGGAACGCGTGGATAAATCGTAAGGTGGAAAATATATATTTTAATACTGAAGTGTAAATACAAAGAAGGAATATAATATGAGCTGATCCAGATCCGCATCACGTAAAAATTCAACAAGTGACAAGTTAAAGAAACTGTGCAATTTCATCGCGTCCAGCGACGAGTTTGCGGTGAAACGATCAGACACAATGAAATAACGTAATGTAAGATATTGTAATGTGATGTAATCGGCGAATAATATGTAATTTGCAGTAACGATATTTAACAATGAACAAACTGGACAAATTTTGCTGACGGGGACGATCGGTGAACTATTCCCGCAAGATGAGAAACGTTTCATCCCGATAGCTCAATCCACTCCAGAGTGATCGGCGAACATACGTAAAAATTGGATTTTTGAAAAAAGAAAAAAAAAATAGTGTAAAAAAACAAATACAAAAAATTTTTTAACGGGGCTAACGGGAGAATATAACCTGCAGAATCCAAAAGGAATCATGCCGATGGTCAAACCGTTTGAGAAAAATCGACGAACATATATAGAAAAGAATATGTATAATATATATTGTATAGTCATCGAATTGAAATTTCTTCTTTTTCGAAACTGTATAAAATTATAGAAGTAACCGCAGCGCAGTTGAACATCTCTAATATCGGTCGAAACTTTCCTCTAACGGAATTTTGAATTAACAGGTCGAAGTTATATAGGCGAAGAGGCCACGAGCATACTCGCTAATATCGTATCTTATATTAGATATTAAACAGTTCCTCGGTCTACTTCCACTTTGACTACTACGCTATACACGATGGACATTCGCAGTGCAACGCAGTTTGTTCTCGTGAGTCCTCGGTTTGAGGAGCGCAGCGAGAATACTGTCACGTAGAAGACACAGGAGATCGTGAAATTAACAAATCACCGGTTGTCTCTTCACGTCCTTTGAATTATTTCGCGATAGTTTGAACCTTTGCACGTAAAATGAGAAATTCGAATTTTAGATACGATAGTCTTCGTAAAATTTATTATACGAATCCAATAGAGTTTCTTTTTATTATTTAATTTGTGCTTTATAATTTGTCCAGCTGGACATTTGGTAAATTTTTCTACTTTAACTGTTCAGAGTGTTATAACAGAGTATGTGGAGCGCTTCATATATTAGGTTGTCCGGAAAGTATCTTTCTTTTACAGTCACGTCTTTTACAACGACGCATCTTTATACAAACACGAAACCTAATCTGTCGAACGTTGTGATTTTTAGTTTGATAGAACAAATGGATCATACGTACTTCGATAAAATAATATAAAACGAAAAATGTGCATCTATTGTTTCCTTATAAAACGAAAGAAACTTTTCGGACGACCTGGTACTAAGATTTGGGCCCCGTGGAAGGGTCGTCACCGGACGCCAGTCAGAAGTGGCTATCCTGTTACTGCCTTGTGGTCCTGGGACACTATCTTGTTATTGTCTCGATGGCCTGCAGGATGTTTGTCAGACGTGGTTATCCTATTACCGTTTTATGACCCTATGACAATACGAAAAGTTATTTGACTTCCGTATCAAGTCAGTTTTGACTTCCCGTCTACGCACTATGCTTCCTGCTCGCATCGACCTCCCTCTATCGTTATCGATGTGTACGCATCCTTATCTAGCAGGGTCCTGCCACTGATAATCAGCGGATCCTGCTCGGAACCTCTTCAATCCTTTTAAAGGATCTCGGGGCGATTATTATCGCGAGTACGATACATTAACATCGATCGGTGAATTTGTGTACGTAACTGGTACAGTTACAACTTCTAGCGTCGAATGTTGCAAGTTCTTAATCGAAAAAATTATTCATATCGTTCCTTCAAATTAATAGGAATTACACAAAGTATTATAGAAAGTATTGGTAAGATAACAAGAATATGTCGAATTTTCGTCATCATCGAATATTAAAAACGCTTAATTGACCGTTTTACGTCGGTCGATCCAAAACAGGCCACTCACCGCGGGCGAGATGGCATCTAGATGTCTACATATCCTTATTGCGTACCCTCAATAGTCTCAAGAACCGACCATAAATCTCGGGAATTTTCCAGCTAAAGTCCTTCAGACCGAACAAAGATCTTTCTCCTGAAGCGTTTTCTAAGGTTGATTGTTTATTACGAGAAAACATGGGAAAGTTAGTTTTTGTCACATACGATGCTTCCCACTTGCAACTTTCTATCGAGGGCGGCTAAGACCCTTCCTAAACCGCCAAGCTTCTCATTAATTCTCATTAACCAGTCAGAAACAATGTCTACTGCCCTCGCTTTCCTAACTAAGATTGTCGTGAACAAATCCGTGCGCTAGACACACCCATCACTAGCTCTCCTCCGACACAGCATCGTCACTAAAAAGTCACTTATTCTTCATCGTTGGAATAATCAACACATATCTGTAACGGGTCTCTACCCTTAAATCAATCACTTACTTAACTTGTATATACGCAACAGCGTAACTATCTTCTTTACAAAGTTGTTGGAATAAACATTATTTTATACGTGTTAATTCAATGTAAACTCAATGGAACCACTCTTATTATCCTAACAGAAATAAGGGGATCGATCAGTTTGTCACGCAAAATAAAAAAGAGAAATCGAGGATGAAAATAAAAGGTAAAAATAAAAAGTAAAAAGGGAGAGTTTATTTCTTAACACTTGGTTTACACTAACTACAATTTACTTCTGAACTCTAGTGGCGACTTTCCAAGACTGAAGCTCTTACAATTTTGACTTTCGATCGGATCTGTTTCTTTTTTCTTTGCCACCCCTCGATATCTCCACTATCCACGCGTTTTGTTAGGCGTCCACGACCTTTGCCACGCGCGCCTTCGTCTCGAACATTCGGCGGAAGGACCGTTGGCATATTGGCAATTCATTAGGCACTTTGACGATATACATTGTCCCTGAGTGCCGCCACATCTTTATCTCCGTCATCGGTCCATTGGGTTTGAAGTGTGTGCCGGTCGTGACACTTACCACTAGCAACTTTCTCTCAAGGGCGGCTAAGACCCTTCCTAATCCATCAACCTTCTCATTAATTCTCATTAACCAGTCAGAAACAATGTCTACTGCCCTCACTTTCGTAACTAAAATTGTCACGAACAAATCCGATGGTCCCGTACGCTAGACACACCCATCACTAGCTCTCCTCCGACACAGCATCGTCACTAAAACGTCACTTATTCTTCATCGTTGGAATAGTCAACACTTATCTGTAACGGGCCTCTACCCTTAAATCAATCACTTACTTAACTTGTACATACGCAACAGTGTGAGATGATGGATCGTGATAGCGAGAGAAAGAAACACTGGAGTATAACTTAACAATGTAATTTATTTTATTATATACAAGATGTACACTATCGTATGTCTCGCGGTTATTATTAATAGCGGTTCGCGACTTCGCAGTTGTAAGTTCGACTCGGGCGATGCGTTTTGATGCGCGGTATATGCTTGGAACGGCGATGATTGTCGGAGATGCCGAAGACTCTGATCAACAATTGCCGATCGCCGAGTATAGCTTCGGACCGATATGTAACGACATCTGGCAATCATCTTGTACGAAAAAATAGGGTCTTTGTGTAGCGAGCCACGGGACAGAAACCGTTGAAAAGTTTACTGTCGAGTGCCGCTACAAGTGTAACTATCTTCTTTAAGAAGTTATTGGAATAAACATTATTTTATACGTGTTAATTCAGTATAAACCCAATTCAACCATCCTTATTGTCCTAACAGAAATAAGGGGATAGATCAGTTCGTGGCGTCGATTACCTAATCGTAAGGGGAATTTACGACTGCCGTTGGCGTGCTTTCTCGCGATCGGTCGATTAAACAGACCGAATTATTTATATTCTTTCTGTAGAATGAAGAGATAAAAATTGCAGAATAATTTTCCATAGGAATTTTCAGTAAGAGCTTTCTTCAAATTACTTAATGGCAAAAATTGTATATATTTGAATTGCTATAAATTATTCGAAAGTAGATTCAGAATTAACGGAATGAGAGATAATTTTAAACTTCCATTTATTCTGCGCAAGAAAGGTAGAATTCGAGAAATATAAAGTCTTTACGAGTGAAACGAACGATTAAGCACAGAATTATTACGCTTCTGGTCTACGGGATTTTCACGTCACTTAGGTATTATAAACCTTTCGTCAAAAAGTTCTTTCGTTTCCTTTCCAGTGGATTAGCGCGAGAGGAGAAACGCAGACGGCAGTCTTTTAAAAAAATAAGAGAAAATGGGAAATAGAAATTAAAATCTGTCTGTCCCGCTAAATCCAATCAGCGTTCCACCGTAATAAGCGATAACGTTCCATCTGAAAATATTCCAATTTCCATTGGTGTAGCAAACTGGAAAAGAAATGGAATATAGTCGTGAAACGTAGGAAAATGGAAGCCAGAACGTCGAGCGATCGCGTTTTATGCTTTTTCTTCCATGTCGAGCAATTTGGTGGAAGAATTTAAGAATTACGTTAAAAAGCGATTATCAACAGCGTTCTTTTGCTTCTTTCTGTCTATTTATCTTTTACAAATTCAGCAACTTGTTAATGGATGCTTTGTATCCCTTTTTAACTTTCTTAAAAGATTGGGATTTTCTTTTTGTTTTCTTTCTTAAATAAAATTTCTCAATTTTGGAATTTGTTGAATTCTTCGAAAGAGCTAGGTTGTGATATAAATTTAATATTTCATTGAGAGACGAAAATGAAATAATTTATATAGCGTTTTTTTTTTTTTTAAAGAAACGACAGATGTATCGGAATAAAAACTTTACAAATATCTGCTATGTAAATTATAAAGCACCAAAGAATTTCTATGATCTAAAAAAAATATAGTTTACCAGAGTGCCAGAAATATTTCAGATTTGTTAAACTTCATGAAACCGTAGAACCTGGATAGAACAAGAAATTTACATAGCGCGTGTAATATATTCGTTAAAGCTTCGAATACTTTTCTGAACTGTTGTATACAGGGTGGCTCAGTTAGATGGCACGATCTAAATATCTCCTAATTTGCTATCGTATGAAAAAAATTCAAAGTCGTAGGCGTGCGTGTTTTGTCAAGTTCACTATTTTTTTTTTTACGATATTTCAAAACCATATGTATATACAGTACAGTAGGATTATAAGCTCGAGAGGTACGAATACAAAAATACGAAACGATACAGATGAAGTGTAACGTCATTGTATAACAAGAGATTATCGCGATTCTTGCACGTACAGTCATCGTGCGTTACGCAACTATCCTAGGGATATTTTTGGTACGGTATAATTCGAGGAAAGACAGGAAAATCTGTGTATTAGCAGGCTAAATTTACATTGCGTGCAATACAATGTATCTTTGAACGAAAGGTAGGTTTGAATTTTTAAAAAGTGTGCACGAACGACACAGACAGCCGCGAGAGGAACACGATCGAGTTATTCGTGGCAATGCTTTCATTTCACGCGTGAAAATTCTCCGTTAATATTGTACTACGATAAAAAGAAGAAATGGGTGGAAGAATCGATTTTCGTCGGATTATAATTATGAAACCGTATGTAGCGCACCAATTGTTCATAAATCAAGTACGAATCGATTTTACATTGTCTCGTAATTATCGTTCGATCGCTGGTAATTAATTTATTTTATGGACGACGAAATGAAGGTGAAGAAGCGCTTTCACGCTGGCGTTGAAGAATTTTTATGAAACTTGCCAGTTATTATTCTATGTATCACTCACAATTCCTTTATTTATTGTTATTTGGAAGTTTGTTATTCCGGCTATTGGTTTATGATATTTTACATAAAAGAATATAGTAAGCATTAAAGTATAGTAAAGTGTTTTATGTTCGTATAACGTAACATATTTCGTACGTATAATCTAAAATCAAGTACTAAACATATAGAATAACGTATTATGGAGGAATAATTTCAGCACTGACCTACAACTGGAATCAATAAATCAGAAATCTCGCATTCAGTCAGAGCTCAGTGTTAATCAAAAAATTTCGAACAACTGTCGAAAAATTGTTGCATTCGTGTCAGTAACGGCAATTTATACTTCCAAACAAACATTTCAATTTCAACCCCCGATACAAGACTCGAAATCGAGAAGCGAAACAGAGGCAAATATTTCCTGTATTTCAAAATAGAAGAATATTAATATAGCAAACTTATAGAAAATAGACTTTAATAATTCTTCAAAATCAAGCTCAAATTTTCATTGCGTAACAATGTAAGGATAACAAAGTTTCAAAAAGTGATCCTTGCTCTTTTCTTTGCAACTTCGACTAATCGTAATTGTTTCAAAATTCTTTTCGAAAGATCTCGAGTCGTTCGATTCAATTTGAAAAAAGTTGGTCTGTTTTAAAGAGTGTCCGAATAATAATGAAAGCCACTGTGCATATTTAAAATGCAAATTAAGAAGCTCGAGAAATAGTACAAATATTTTATTCGGTAAGAAAGATTCGTAGGAAAAATACAACTTTTTATTGTTTTGCGATTAAGTGTAAATTAGATTTTCCTCGATTCCCTTGATACTAGAGTCAAAGTAAAGTAACGCGTGTTCTTCAACGTGGCCCACTTTCGTCCGTATCGTAAAACTAATACACTCGACTATTTTGAAACACTTACGTTCGAAGAAATTTTTACAGAGAATGTAATGACCAACAGAAAAATATGCTACAAATGTAGAAGATTAAATTAATTTGAATTAATACCGAGCATTAAGAATTTTAAACATCCTTGTGTATGTTACGTATACCTAATCAAAGATTCTTATGGTATACAGAAAGTCGACGAATCGATTAGCACACCCGGTACACGAACCTTCACCCAAAAGTTCTCGGTCTTGGTAGCGTATTTTGGTCTGAATGTCTTATTGTATTCCTCGATCAACCGACACCATGATCTCAGCTTGATACGCGCCGCTGAACGCGGGATCCTTAAATTTCGCGGTCGATTTCCAACTGCAGCCTGGCTGATCTAAAACTAGAGGAGCACCGTGTCTGACTGACTACGAGGCTGCGTTCGAACAACCACGCGAAGTGGCAGAGAATAGAGACAACAGGGTCGGCTAATTGGCAAACGGAATACGGCAAAGAACAGGCTTTTCACGCGTGCGTCGTGCGACCGTGTTCTCTGGGCTTACATATGAAAACGCGATCGTTGACGATCCTTTGTCATTCTTTACAATAGAAATTTTTGCTCGAAAGCTTCTATAGCGTTACTTTAAATTACTAGATGACAGCATCTGTGGTTTTCATTTGGAAATCATAAAATGCGAAACTGAGAATTGGGATATTTTGGTAACTTATACTGTAAAGTAACTCGATACTCGTATAATATTCATCGTAATAGTGAAATCACGATGATAATAATCAAATGGTATTCTGTTTCTTCTAAGTCAAGAAATATATTATTCTAAAATACGTATTTTACAAACACGATTTACCTACAGCATTGTCTGTTAAAGCAAATTTTCGAATTGATCTTTTCAAAAGATATATATGCAGGTACATATATTTCATAGCATCGACCGTGATCCCCAAATAGGAATCATTATATAATTATTTGATGTACACACGACGTCAAGAGATTAAATATAAACGTTAAATATTCGACAAGCGAACGAAGAATTAAGAGGAAATCCGGGTTGTTGTTTGTAATAATAATACAAATTCATAGCGTAAAGTATAAACGATGAGGCAGATTTCTACAAAAATCTACGTTTATCCGATGCGTCGTAAATTTTCGGAAATGTCAAACACCAGGGAGGAAACTCGTGATCGTAGGTCAGTTACCCTAGTTTACTACGGAGATAGTCATGGAACGTACGTTTCATTCAAGAAACGCGCCAAAAATTCCTCTTCCATGTCCCCTTGCTCCCCCTGAAGCAACCCTCGGAAATCGTGTTGGAGGGGGAAATTAGAGTGTTTCACGTGACGCTAGAGTAGTTTTCGAGTCTTAGAATCTCGCGAGCCGTCGTACCGCGAGCAACTACGCTTCTGCCTGTCCTACAACTTCCAATCTCTCGACACTCGCACCAGTTCCCTCAGGTACCCTCACGATTCCATCATTTGTACATATGCTCATAGTACGTAGAATTTAACGATGATTGAGATAGATCAAAATCATTTAAAATTTCTCCCTTTCGTTAAAAATTTGACCGGCTTAAAATAATTGGATTATTTTGTATTTATTGAAAATGAATGCATTGATATGTAATGACATTAGCGATACATAATGATAATTAGATTTTGCCTAATAGTAATATTTATATATTTTAATTCGTAACTTGGGAAAATTCAGTAATTGAATTATTCTTTCATTTATGAAAATTATGTAACGATATTTTACGCAACGTTTTATATCGTTTTATAACTTTTGACATAATCGAATTATTTTCTGTCCAGTGAAAGTAAGCGAGTCAGTGTAATAATACTAGTACTGCAATAAACGAGGATAATAATATTAATGCTACAACGTATCATATATTAGTACTTTAATTCTTTGCATTTAAAATTAAAAATCCGCACAATGAATAATATAAGGTTGTATTAAAATATAGATTTACTACGATACTGTTAAATTTTATGCAACGTGGTTGTTCAACTTTTATACATTCTACATATAAATGTAAGAAGAATGAAATATAAAGGGATATTATTCGAGAGGTAGCATAAAATTTATAATGTAAAAGAATATGCTTATTTTCTCATTTTACGCGATGAGCAAATTTAGTCTAAGAACCTTTGCTAAGAAAATATGTACATAAAGACTGTATTTTTTCTGAAATACGTCGCGTTGCGTCCCGTCGTCAATAGCATTGCTTCACGTTTGTTGTCATTCGCGCAATTGTTTTCATTATAGCATACGTACATCGTTCGTATAACCGTTTACTGCGTAGCTACGACACAGTTTATTAAGAATGTTTACGATTTCAACGCGGAGAAAATCAACTCTTACGACTGTCTAATATTAATTGAAAATTAAAATTCTATTTTTACTACCACCTTTTCATATTATTAATCCATTATGTATTTTATATATTTTATTTATATACCAACATAGGTACACTCAATAATAGAATAACGATAATTATAATTATAATTAAATAAATAGAATTCACTCTGTTGCGACTTCAATAAGAAAAGATTTTTATTAAATTTCACGTCAAACGTCTTTCAGAAACGTTACGAATCAATGCCAACTCTTTACTAAACGTACGTGTTGTGACTTCTATATATCTTACACAGTTTCCAATTTTGCCAATATTAATCACGATACTCGTGTCTCATTACGACATCGATGAAATTTCGAGAAGTTTCGTATAATACGTTTACCGACAAAAGTCAATAGACATTATGAAATATCAGCGATCCTATTTTACGACTTGTACATTGTACAGCGTCTCGGCGAATATTGTCTGTACATTAATTTATTTAATTATTTTTAAATATATTCAACGAGCAATCTCGTCATAAAACCTCACCGACCAACCACATAAATCCTCTACAAATTGGTAAAACTATATAACTACAAACTTAAAGTTAAAAACCATATAACTGATCGAAATGGCTTGGAAATGATAGATAAAAGATATCGGATCAACCGATTATTAACGTTTCTTAATTTTTGTCAGTAAGTGTACGTAGGTATATGATACATTCGTAAAAATTGTCTACGATAAGCGTTGAAATAATGTCTCTCGATTCACTGTACGTCGATACAGTTTAGTAACAAGCACAAATCCCATTTGTTTTTACAGAAAATGTCGTCGCTGCGAACGCAGTCGACCAGCGGTGGCGTCCTCGGTTTAAGTAGCGTCGGTTCAGATCGTACCGGTGCCACCTCGACCGCTGCCGGTTCTCATTCACATTCGCACAGGAAGCACCATCATCATCACAGAAGCAGAAGCGCGCCCAGAGCGCCGGAAAAACCACCGAGGAAACGTCATCTTAATCCTGGCCACAGCCTCGCTTCCATTCCCAGCCAGATTAAACTGTCGATGCTGAACAGCGGCCTCATCTCCTTCGGTAAGTCCTTCTGTGATTCTCCTACAGTTCGATAAAATTCGCTTGTATAAAATAAATCGAGCCAATCGACGCTACAACGTTTCTGATTCTGCGCAATTATTTCTTACACGATGGATACAAAAGGTATTTGTACATCTACACATTTCTACATTTATCATTGTATTTACGTACAGTACGTTAGTGAATTAGGTGCTATAGTAAATTTCGTATTATTCAGTGGTATTTTTATACGATTACAAAAATTTGTATGTTACTTAGTATCTTTTATTTTTTCATAGTCCTCCCTTCCGGGTTAGGACACACTTTTCAGTTACATTTCTCTTGTATTGTATTTACGTACTAGTGAATTGGATGCTATAGTAAATTTCGTATGAGTCAGTGATATTTTTATACGATTACAAAAATTTGTATGTTACTTAGTATCTTTTATTTTTTCATAGTCCTCTCCGGGTTAGGACGCACTTTTCAGTTACATTTCTCTTGTATTGTATTTACGTATTTGTGAATTAGATGCTATAGTAAATTTCGTATGATTCAGTGGTATTTTTATACGATTACAAAAATTTGTATGTTACTTAGTATCTTTTATTTTTCCATAGTCTCCCCTCCGGGTTAGGACGCACTTTTCAGTTACATTTCTCTTGACATTTATTTATGGTCTACTTTGCCAACCGTCAAGCTTAACATGTCTCGTACTTAACGTTAGACTCACAATCTGTAACTTTAAATTTGTCCTTAGAAAATACTTTTTATATTCTTTATTCTCGATGCTTTTACTAGTTAGGATCTCGTAACGCCTACGCTTTCATAGCATACAAATCCGAACAGGATGTAGCGTCTTATAGATGAAGTCATATATTTTTCGTCTCGAGGTATTCGAAGTTTTGCGATTGACGCGTGAACTGAATTCCGTCTAACGACGCAACCAAAGATAGTTTCAGATTATTGTAACGTAAATAGACGTAACGAAAAATAAGCGTTAAGCAAATGTTTTTTAGCTTCTCGACTTGGTCGTTTTCATAATCACCGGCACAAGTATGAAATTCTAACAATAAAAAATTTGGTGCTATGGAAATGAATTCTAAAACTTAATAAGAGAACGCTTGGAAGATAAGGACGTTTACAAATATCTTTTAGTAGCCACTGTGTTTGAAATAAATAATATACAGAGTGCGAATGTTGATGCAAATTTATATTTCTGCGAATATAATTAAAGAAATGGAACTCGAGCTGTTAGCCGAGGAGGATGAGTTAACTCGTCGTTCGAATTGCTAGTATTTTGAATTTGAAGAATTTTTGCTCGGCTGTATAAAAATTTTTTCAATGGATTTTAAAGAATCTTCTGTGGATTGTAAGAATTTCAGAGAATTTGTTCGATGCATATCGACGTGTTCTCGAAGCACTAGCTGGATCCAATGATGGATATAATTTATTTTTATTCAAGTTTGCCACAGGATATGACTATGTTTAATTTCCTATTTCCCTTCGAGGAAGCTGACATCTCGTTGTACAACGAGTTTGAAAGTTTACGATGCGTTTATGAGCCATGCTTGTCCGAGATGATGAAATAACTCAACTATGCTGCGCATAAGATCATTTTGCGATAATAAAAGCCGCTCCACGTGTATAAATACTTTATGTTCTTGTACTAACACTTGACGGATGATAAATGTTTGCTATCCAAACTTTATTAATTTCTACTTTCCCTCGCGATTATGGTTTTCACCCATAGTTACGTTATCTTATTGCTTCGCTATAAAATGTTACAAAGTTGATTAGATTATCGGTAGAAATTATTGCGTTTCGATACGAATAAATTATCTGAATAATTTTTAACGATGGCGGGGTAATTTTAGCGACAAATATTGGTCAAACCTATATTATTACGATTACGAATAGATGATTATAGAAAAGTAAAAAATAGTTGGTTGCATAAATTAGTGGGCAATTACAATAGTTTTTTTGATTTAATAATAATCAACTAAATTATAAAGTATTTATGATAAAGCGTTGGCACTTTTATTCGAAAAGTATTAATGGACAATTACAATAGTTTCTTTGATTAAATAGTAATCAACTGAATTATAAAGTATTTATGATAAAGCATTGACACGTTTATTCGAAAAGTATTAATGGACAATTACAATAGTTTCTTTGATTAAATAGTAATCAACTGAATTATAAAGTATTTACGATAAAGCGTTGGCACTTTTATTCGAAAAGTATTAATGGACAATTACAATAGTTTCTTTCATTAAATAATAATCAACTGAATTATAAAGTATTGGCACGTTTATTCGAAAAGTATTAATGGACAATTATAATATTTTTTTTGATTAAATAATAATCAACTAAATTATAAAGTATTTATGATAAAGCGTTGGCACGTTTGTTCGAAAAGCATTAACGTAATTAAACGATTCTTTCGTTTCGAGAAAGTAATCTTCCAAAATTCGTATAGATCGAAAGATTCCCTAAGAAAATAAAATACGATGGACGTTTAGAAATTGATATCAGCCGAAAGGATTCCGTAAGATTATAACAAGCTACGAATCGAAAGGATATGACAAAAGAGGAGACGCGACGAACTTCGTATTGTGGTCTTAACAAGTTCGATTTGTTATATGGGAATTTACCATAGCGTCGGCGTGAAAGGAAAGGGACGGCGAAGAGAGCCGGACTTTATAAAGTTCTGAAAGGATTTCTTTTTCTTCGTTACGAGTATTGGGCGCGAGGTAAAGAAGATCTGTAACTTGATTCGATCAAGCACACCACTTCACCGGGGCTTTTCCAAGCGTTTTAGATGCTTTTAGCCCAGCTCCTCTAGCCTTCTCGTTTTTCGCGTTTCATTTCATACAACGTTCCCGTCCACCACGTGAAAATGCAACGTGCACTAAATCCACGGTAAAGAAAACTAGATGCGAATTATCATCCTTCTCGAACGTCCCAATCTTGACGTTCCTCGATTTTTCATCTTGCACAATTTTGTTAAATTCTACTCCATTTCAATTCTCATTCTGTTCGCTTACGTATGGAAGAACTTATATTACGATCGAGTACAATTTGTTATTTTTGCACGAAATTTAATAATTAATTCGTTACAATAAAAAAGAAATAAACACAGATGATAATTCTAATTGGCGATATGAAGAAAACGATGGATCAACGATCGAAAACCAGGATTACTTTGGAAGATTGTAAATCATAGTCGATCTTTGAGATTTCTTCTTCCTGTGTCACGCTATTAACTGTCAATAAAGGCGGTGGCAATAAATATCCGTTTAGAAAAGCGATATCCTATTGCGAGTGGCGACGTACGACGTTCTCGAATCTCGAGCTCTTAAATTTATTTCTAAGCCTTCCACCGATACACCAGATAGCTCGCACTTGCAGGGATTTCAGCGTAACACCGCTACAAATAGCCAACGCCTTCGAATCCCACCGAGGATTTAATTTTTTATTCCGGATTACAGGCTGTTTCACAGGGAATGTTATTACTTTTCTTTTCCGAAAATCAAAACTAATATATATGTGTCGTCTTTTTTCATTTTTTCGTCTTTCCTTTCCTTTTCTTTTCTGTTATTAATGTAACAAGCAAAATTGCGCCAGTTTTCCGAACGAAGTTCTCGAAGCGAATTGTACGATATCGTCGATCTTTTGTTATTCTCTTCATTTTTTTTTCTTCATATAGTTACATTGAAATAAACGAATAAATTTCGAAAACGTGCTCGTAATAAAATTTTCTATAAGAGTAACGTTTATAGAAGAAGCTTACACAGAAAGAAATAATATTTATTAAATATCATCGGTATTATAAAAATGTACATGTAGTAAAATGTAGTATTTCAGCGTTTCAATTCGAAGGAAATAAACGTAGAGAAGTATAATGTTGGAATTAAATATTTTTATTCGAAGGAAACAGATATAGGGAAACATACGCGATATTTTTCTTATAAAAATAGTCAGGATAAAAAATAATCTTGACTTTCAACGAATCGTTTCCACAAACTTGGAACCCAAGAATTATAACTGAATTCACGTCATCACGTTGTTATTCGTTCGTTATTTTCGACCAACTTCTACAAATTTTTTCGTCCAATCTTTACAAATTCGTCGTGTTGTATCTATGAAAAATCGTAACGATTCCAAGTTAACAAGATCACCAGAATGTCCAACAACACGAGAGAATAATAGAAAACGAGTGGGTGGGTGGTTGGGTTGCTCGAAACGGAATTCGAAGATTAGCGAATCGAAAGAGTTAAGCCGAGGCATAAGTCCCGTGTTTTATCACGTTTGTTTTGGTTTGCGTTGGAAAAGCGAATTCCAAATACTTCCTGTCGCAAACAGCCATCGTAAATTGCCTTCGAATCCTTTGATTTAATCGGTTGGATCGATAAAGCGTACAAATCGTATACTGAGTGAGTCGTCGCAGGGATCTCCCTATACAATCTCCTTGTACCGTAGCAGAAGATTACGTACAGGGTGGTAGAAATCGAAGATGAATAAGATATAATCTCGGGTTAACGTTGGCACTCGTAGTTGATGTTATTGTAAAGTAGCAATATCGAATGATGTTAGTAGTGTGCGCTATAAATATATCATAGTTAAGTGTAAGGCTATAGAAATTTGTATAGTACTTGACCACATAGGAAAAGTTCGAGTAAAAAGTTTATCATAAATTTGTGATAAATTATAAGTGATTGTTTATGCTATTCTTACTTCTAAACTATTTGAAAATTTTCTATTCAATTGACATAACGACGTATCAAAGATGAATAGATTTATAACTTTATAATAAATTTCTTACTCTTTTCATATAGTCTTTTCCTACTCTTTTTATATAATAAATGTATTGTGAATTCGTTATGGCGTGTAGAATTACTTGGAATATTTGTACTTTATTCCGCCACATTGAAAAATCATATACTGAGTGAGTCGTCGCAAGGATCTCCCTATACAATCTCCTTGTACCGTAGCAGAAGATTACATTTATGGTAATAGAAATCGAAGATGAATGAGGTATAATTGCAGATTAACGTTGGCACTCGTAGTTGATGTTACTGTGAAGTAGCAATATCGAATGATGTTTAGCAGTGTGCGCCATAGATATTAGGTTGTCCGAAAGGTTTCTTTCGTTTTATGAAGAAATAATAAAAATAAATAACGTTTTTGTTTTATATTATTTTGTCGAATTACGTACGATCCATTTTGTTTTGTCGAGATAAACACCGTGACATTTCACGGATTTGGTTTAACGTTTGTATGAAGATGCACTGTTGTAGAAAACACGTTTGCGAAAGAAAGACACTTTCCGGACAACCTATCATAGTTAAGTGTAAGGTTATAGAAATTTGTATAGTACTTGACTACATAGGAAAAGTTCGAGTAAAAAGTTTATCATAAATTTGTGATAAACTATAAGTGATTGTTTATGCTATTCTTATCTCCAACTTATTTGAAAATTTTCTATTCAATTCACATAACGACGTATCAAAGATGGATAGATTTATAACTTTATAACAAATTTCTTATTCTTTTCATATAGTCTTTTCCTACTCTTTTTATATAATAATATGTATCGTAAATTCGTTATGGCGTTTATAATTACTTGTGATATTCATATTTTATTCCGCCACATTGAAAAATTATATATACGGCAGCTGTTGTCGCGAATACGAAGGACTAATTTTACGTTATTAACAAAGTTAATGGAAAATTTAATATACATATGTAGGTGCAAAATTCGACAGATTTTCAAAACAATTGCAAGCCTGTCGCTATAACTTTAATAAATCTAACAAAATATTTACTACCCTCTCACTCGTTAAGTCCTCCTCATAGATTTCCTAATTCATCTTAAATCTCATATTTTCCTGATAATAAGCGTTCTTCGAATAAAAGATTCTTGTATGCGGACGTGAAACACCGATTATTGCGTTCTGCCGAGATACAACTATATTAGGTTTCTGACACGCCTGTTTCTCCTACCGGAGTGCTTTATAACGTCGTATTTCATTTCGAGACGCATACGTACCGTTCAGTATGCATTACGTAGTTACCTGGTTCTGGTGGCAGGCGGCTGCTGGATACAAACATATTTAGCATTGCAACTTCCTAACGAAAAGTTGAATTCGAATTTCTACGGCTACGTGAAATCTGTGATTGCTTTGCATACGCAGAGTCTGCCTCAGCAACTCTGTCGTTGGGTACTTTCCACGAACACGTTCTCGATACCAGACCACCGTGTCTTTTTTTAAAAATTCGTCATATGTAGTCTGCGGATTTATTCGTGTATTTATGGAAAATCTGCAGATTCGCAAATACTCGGAGTGCGCATAACACGAACATCGGGGAAGAAATCGTTTTTACTAAGTTCGTTAAACACAAAGATGGAAAATTTCACAACGGTTGAAAATGATCTTACAAAACAAACTTATCTTCATCGATGCTTGAAAGTTATGGAATCGGATGCATAAATTAATCGTCAAATATCATCCTAGACTCTCCGCTTCGACAGGCGCGTACTTTTCACGCCACAAAACTGACGTTCGTGTTCTAAAATTAAAGGATCGCTTTTTTTCCCTCTTTCCGCTTCTTCGAAATTTACCGCGTGTCCGTATTTGCGAACGTGGCTCGTTCGTGATTTCACCTTCTTTCTCGCAGTGTTCTTTTTAACAGAAAATGATTTATCCGAGGAAAACTGTACTTACACACCGTGTTGCGACCCCATTCGACGACCTAATTGACGGCTTCTCTTGCATGTGATACTCGTTCTACTTTGCATTTCACTGCTTCCCGTTGTGTTCTTTCTCTCTTCTCCTTCGATATTCGTTCGTCCATCGCAAAAAGCGAAATACCCTCTCGCGCAACCTTAAATTTCTCGCAAGTTTTCTACCTTTAGCCTTGATCACAGAGCCAGAACGAGTTTTATTATTTAAAACATTGTACGAACCGCTGCGTGAAACGCTTCAAACAGATATTTCTCCCGCTAAATGTTACAACATGGAGTTATATATTTTGGATATTTTGAATATCTTTGCGTATTATGCGTATTCCGTGTATTTTTGCATCTCTGAATTTCCATGTAAGTAAAGCGAATTTCTATAGAGAAAAAGCAGCTTCTTCTTGATGAAAAAAAGATTTGCAGTGATGTAGAGTTTCTTTGAAAATTTCGCCACCACTGGCCTGCTTTTAGATCGCGCTTCCACGTAAGCTCAACGTGATTCAGATTCAATTACAACGTCATGGCACAGAATGCAAATTGTAAACTTCATTGCTGTCAGAATGGCGTACGCCAACAGTCACGAAATATGTGCAGGAAAAGTTGCAAAGTTTTCTCGTGACACAATTGGTTTTGAAAGTCGACTCGCCATACAAAAATCTCTAGATCACGCAGCAATTGAAAATATGTAACGTCGATCGATTAAAAATAATTAATATTTTCATCCAACAATTAACGATAGTTTCTAAAAATTGAAATTATTATAATTTAATATTTCGTGCGATGTTTTTTCACTCTTTCGTAAAAATATCAAATTTCCTTAGTCTCGAAACTGTCGAATAATTTGTTGACAAAATCATTTCGTACTTTGCATCATTCTATTTTAAATATCTCGCAAATCTGATTTTTATTTTTCATCTATCTTTTGCTTTTTGATTCTTTTATAAAACGGAATGTAAATAATAACAAATATAAATTAATAATAACGATGTACAGGTGAAAAATATTAATCAATTAGCCAATGGAAATAGCGTATTTCAAATAAAATCGAACCAACTACCGATGGATTACCGGGCTCGTTCTTCTCATGCAAAACTCCCATTAACGTCTGAATTTTCGTCTGCGTCTCGTGAAAATTAACTTAATGGAATATTACCGTACTTTCCGATCCTCTATAAATATTCGTCACGTCACGTAAAAACGGAATATCGTGAATTCAATCCACGGTATTTTCGTTTCTTCGAAAAAGAAAGTTTTGTTACTGAAGAAAAGATTATAATTCACGTAATACGTGTATGTAACACATATATTTTCATTAAAAATTAAAATTCTGCGGAAAGAAAATATTTGTCGAAACGAGCGATCGTTCTTCTTTACTTCCTTTCTTGGCGAACAAAGTATCTTATGGATTATTTACAAATTACTTCTTTTTTCAGAAAATACATTTAATTTAATTAGAAAGAATAAAAATCTTCCTAATCAAACACGTATATCACGTTTATCGTTAAAAATCAATTTTCCATGATTTCTGCCAATGTCTTGTTTCTAAAATGTTCGCACGATAAAATAATCCAATTCTTTGTCTGTATGAACGACTTAAGAAAGAAATCTCGTAGAATATGTAAAATATCGATCGTTATTGCATAAGGAACACGATTACCGTCGTTCTATTGCAATTGTTGGAGTAATTTGTCGATGTTTTTTCTTTGTCGACCATTGAGATATGTAAATTCTTTCAAATGAATCGCAGTTTGATCCTATCATCCGTCCAAGGTTTATTTTGAATAGCAACGAACGATGGATGTGTCTGGTCGGTATCCGGGTTAATCCACTTGGGCTTCAATTTCTATTCTTAAAGTTACCTGTTCCTCTCCCTCCTACGCTCTCCACCTTCTTGCCTTTAAAATCATTGTTGAGTCGTTTCTTTGTGTCCTGTTTGTATTAAAAGAAAGGACAATTTTTTATTAGTATCGCACGAAATATTACGATATAATAGATATTTATTAATCTGTAACATAGCTATTGTACAATTCCGTTGTATTATACTTTGGTACCAGTAGAGCAGACGCAACATAGCAAGCAATAACAGAGCGAAGAGAATTATTTGCATTTCGTTTCTCTACCCATTAAATCATCAATATATTTAAATGTTACTTAATATTCGACGATGAGATTATTGAATTTTTTCAAAAAGTGTAATTTCTTTCCATTCTTCCGACAATTTCCCTTATTTCGATAAAGAATTATTTATGAAATTTGAATAATATTTTGATTTCGCTAGCGTTTGATAGAGATGCTAATGTCGATGCGTAATTTATTTAACATCGTCGCGCACGAGAAAAATTTTGATAGATTTCACGGTCGGATAAATGATGCATTCTGTGCATGATCGAAGCGTTTATGCACCGGAAATGGATGAGCAAGGTAATAGTTTGGGTTTCGTACGTACATACATACATGTAGCTATGTCGACATTCTAAAATTCGTGGATTCATCACGATCAATACTTTGTTAGCTTTTAATTCGTTCCTTTTTTCATTATTCATTCGTTCGTCCACTTGCACACCCGCGTGTCTGCCTTGGTTGCCTCAAATCTAGAGCAGATATTTCCATTTTACACCTCGTTCTATTTATTTTGGAAATTCTGTTGCCTGTTCTTAATTTCAACGAGAATTATGACCATGTATTTCGGTTATCAGGCTTCTTGTTCGTTCTTCTTTTCAACACGGACTAGTTTTATTATTTATTATTCTAGACTTTAAAAAATTATCGATTCTAAAATAAGAAAATTCTTGGATTCAGATTTTTTCTCCGCTTTGTATTATAATTTCATAGCACTGGGAGTATTAGAAGTGAAATACCGGAGCAGTGAAGTAGCCAATTGCTCGCAAGTACCGTAGTATTTATAACGTGCACTCATAGTATGTGCAAGTACTTAAAAATTTTTTAAGTTCCCGGTTACAGAGTACTCGAACGTTTCAATACTCGGATACTTTGGTAGATGACTTCTAAGTATCGAATTTTACAAGTACCCCAGCCTTGTTTAATCACTCGAGTATCTAAGTCTAAAAATATCTAAACGTTAAATACAGTTTGAATATACAGTGTCTATAAAAAGTATTTGCACACCATCGCCTATATTATTTACGTGCCGGGATTTACCTAAATTCGAGTATATTAAATATCGTATTAATTAATAGTAATTTCGTCGTACGACTACAATAATTTTATACCATGAAAATGAAACGCAGAAGCCGATAAAAACGCGCCTGAATGGAAAATAAGGACATGTGCAAATGCTTCTTGTAGCCACTGTATAATCTTCTAATCTTTTTTTTCCATATCGACGCGTAACTCATTCGACGCTAAAAGGTTAACGTAGCGTGCATAAAGCTCAGCGAGCCATTTGCCTTAATCAGCAACGTAGTTAATAAATGAAACATACTTTTACCAGAGGCACTTTCGCGTGATCTTTACGATACACCGTTGCACCGGCAGTTTTCTTCCGTTTCACAATTTTAATCAGAATAATGGGATTATACGAGGCAGAAACTAAGCGAAATATTAATTCGGAGATGCTTCCGGTATACTCGAAATTCATCAGCGGCCAGGCAAACGAATGGATCGCACCGATTGTAAATTCTATCCCCGTAACCTTGTTTCAAACCTCCTCGTTTTCATGTCGGTAACGCAGACAGCGACACAGGCAACGAGGAAAAAACGTTGCGAGTTTACTTTCACGCGTAAATAAGAAACACGCTCGACATATTCTGCCTGCGTTTCGTCGCTCGTACTATTTTCAATTCAACGAGATACATCGAGCCATACCACCACACAGGGTGTCTCATGGTGTGATAGCCAAACTTCGTCGGTACGTTATTACGAGTATAACGAAGCGAAAAATGTTATATAAATGTAAGTCATTTGGAGGTTTATTTCCTTCGCGTCGCCCTTAACCTCTCCACCTACGCTATAACCTTCTTTGTCCTAACCTCTACCACAGATCACGCGTTAATCCTGCTTGATTTTCCGCTCCGGTTATTTCACTTTTATTTCGCTCTTTTAATTCTTTCCTTCTTATCCTTTCTACCTTTTTCTCTCTCTTAATTTTGCTATAATCTCTATGTTTTTACTGGGATTTCGCACGTGTGCGTACCTCCGCTTTCGCGTCTTAATCGAAAGCGTTATTTGAAACTTTATTAAAAAGTTGTGGTAAAGATAGGAAATACAAGAGCGAGAGCTTCGTTGAAACGTTATTATAAAGATACAAACTGCGAGGAAAATAAATCTCGATTTCCAATATTGTTCCTAAATCATTCGCACGCTATCGGACGTTTATGCGTGCGCAATGTCAAAAGAGAAAGGTATAGTGGACTCGTGAACGTATTTGAAGTTATCATAGGAAATTTGTAACACATCGTAATGTAGTCGTAAAAGGTTTCCACAAGTATTGGAATACTTTCGCGTGTCGTCTTTCGAAATGCACGAGAATCACGGTAAGTGAGAGAAAAGTGACTTGATATTACTGTAAATTGATGAAATATCATTTATAATACGTGGAAGTAGTTGATCGATATTTAAAACGTTGTCGTGCCTTTGAAAGATGGATTTTGGACCGGCCGCACTATACCGTTGATTTATGAATAAACAAATACGCGAATAGATGTGAAGGCATCGCGTTGGACGTAAAATATCAAGGGAAAATAACTGGTTGCGTTATGCGATTTTACGGCAGGACGTATATTAATTTTCCATTGTGTGTATTAATTTCCGATATTTTCAAATAAATTTTCGATAAAAGGTTCGCCAACGATAACGAAATAACATTGTTAGAGTCGAGCAATAAAAAAATGTTTCTTTCGATATATTCGAATCTTGGTTTACAATGCATAACGTCTTTTTGTCACGTCTCGAAACACCTAAAAAGTTTAGCAATTCCTGCGGGCAATTGTTCAACAAACTCGTATATACTACTACGCGTTGTCGTTGTGCACGGTGAACGCTGCTGTGCCGAACGTTTCAAAATTATGGCCGAAAATAAAATAGTTGACCCAGTGCCCGAGCTCCCTATTCTCTTCCCTTCGATAATTTCATGTCACTGGCACGAACACGCGACTACCTCCGCTGAAACACGCGTCGTATCGTCGACTTTTCCGCCGCGTAGAGACGACGCGACGATGCACACGAGGCCAACGACAATCACGACGAAAGAGACGAAAGAAATGCATGTCGAGGTGCATCCTCGTGGGGCCATCTGCGATCGTGAATTATTTTTACACGCTACTGCTTCTTGATATTTCGCGTGTGTGTGCGCGCGCGTGCCGTCACTCGTCTCAGGGGACGTTCTTACTTAGAACCGCGCCACGGCATCGGTGGTTGATTTCTTCTTCGTTGATCTTGACACGAATACGTACCGTAACTCGGTGCCATCGAGCCGTTGTCCCTTAACTGGCTTGTTCAGCTTCGTGTCGCGATCAAAATAAAGCGGCGGACAAGTACCGGGATCTTGACTCGTCTTAACGTGCCGGTAAACAGGCCGTGAAATGCCTCAGCCATCGTTTCTATTTTATTTTATTTATTTAAAGTCGCATTCGTTTTCTGAACAGAACGAATTTGTCATCGTATCTCAAGTACGCGTAATCATACGGTCGTTCGGTCACAGCCGTAATTTATCCAACTTGTTTAATATCCCACTTTTCACGAATACCGAAAGAAAAATGGTAAATAACTCGCCGTAACTTCTCGCCGTAAATTCCGATAATTCAACTTGCATACAACGTTTTTTTGCCAACCGTGTTTGCTGCAGATTTACCTCTTGAACCTGCAGAATGAACTTTTTTTGCTTCTCCACGCATTTCTCATTCAGCATGGCAAGGATTATACCTCTCTTTGATTTCGTCTCAAAGGTTTCTCTTGATATTTCACAGAATGTAGGGAAGCTCGGTGATCTTAATAAATTTGATGTTCTTTTTCTCGTTTGTTGCTTTCCTGCAACCGAAAGAAGTCGGAAGAAAATTCAATTACTCTTTTAATCGTGTAATAAAAAGAAACAGAGAGAGAAGAGAGAGAGAGAGAAATCGTGTGCTTTTGTGAAAGTTCTCCGTGTTTACACGTAGAAACTACCGATTCCAGAGCAAACATTATCCCAGAAACGATATCGGTGCAACAATGTCGGGCGTTTTCCATGTAACACGAGAAAGGAAACGCGAGTATTCAACCTCCACCTCGTGGAAGTTGAAAAATTCTGTTTTCGCGTTCTGGTAGCCGGTGCAAAACCCGGGGATCAGTCGCTAAACAAAAGGTTCACGATGAAAACTTTACTGCATCGCAGGAAATTGCTTCTGTAAACTGGAATGCTCTTCGTTGATTGTATCAATTGAAAGTCACCAAATACGAGAAGCTTACTTTGTCGTTGCTATTATTTCTAGCGTTCGCTCGTGCAATAATTTTTCAGCTTGCAATATCGCTGAATCGATTTTACATTAAATATGTATTCACAGACTACAATAGAATAATGGGACGAGTCGTAATTTGTAAAATTTACGTGTAGAATTTTATCTATTTTGCTATCAAACTTCTTTTATGTATCTCTTTATTTTCTTTTTCATGAATTTTGGAATTCTTGAAAAGCTTAAATAACTTTGACAAGATAAATATCGATACTGATGGCCACTCTATATTTTACCAACGTAACTTCGTTATAGAGTTTCTTGGAGAATCTTCGATCTAGAACGCTAATGCCTCGAAAACCTTGTAACTAATTTCTTTGATCTCCTCGAAACTCCTAGATTAAGGAACCAGAGTTCGTGTCACGTTCTCGTACCATCGAACATGGAATCAGACTCCTTTTCTGAAACCTTTTTTCTTCCCTTATTATAGCGATTATATTACAATCGATTTGTGGATTATTATATTGTATGGAGAATAATTGAATAACGCGATATCTATATAGAAAAATTTATTTAATTCTTTACATCTAATTTTTATCTATTTATTCAGGTAAGTTTAGGTTGGATAAGAAGTATTCTTCAAAACTTTATTTATATTCGTTTATAATATACAAATAATTTAAAACGGAATAATTAAATTTATAAAATTAATGAAATTTAAATTTAGGAAATAATACAAGCAGCGATTAATTTGGTGCGGCAGCAATAGCGGTTAAACCAAGTTTGTAATTTAATTAAATAATACAATTTTAAGTGAAATTATGACTTAAGAGTAATAATTAATTATAAAAATAAAGGATTGCATAAATTTATTTTATTACAGTTTTAGCTTTCTTTCATCGATTTTTCGTTCTGTTTACACACGTCAGACTATGTAATTTTTCTTGCATATGATTTCCATCGACTGTTCGCTTTACTGGCCGAATTCATTTTTCCTTGTTATTCTTTACCTCCACACGTAGCAATTCTACATAGACGAATTTCACGTTCTTTTCGTGAAATATTCCTGTCGACACTCCTTAAGTTTTAAATTTTCTCAACATTTTATCCATCACTCTTTCCCTCACAGCTGCCCTGCAGGCTTTGCTTCTTGTATGTCATCCACGATTCTGTCTTTTTAATAAAGCAGTACACTGTTCTTAGATACGCCACTATCTCAGATACATACACTGAATCATTAAAAAAAAAGAAACTTGAGCATACTCTCGTTATGATATTGCATTATCGTTGAAATAAATTCAGA
Organism: Bombus hortorum; assembly: GCA_905332935.1. NCBI lineage: Eukaryota > Metazoa > Arthropoda > Insecta > Hymenoptera > Apidae > Bombus > Bombus hortorum. The sequence goes on along the minus strand of HG995195.1, from coordinate 15,619,087 downwards.
GTTAAAAGGAATCAAGGTTCTTGAATTTCCTTGAATTTTTTTGAATTTCTCGTCACATTTTCTGAATTTTATTTTATTTCATTTCATTTTATTATCATAGCTCTGCTATATTATAATTATATTGTATTGCACTGATGTACTGGCAGCAAATAATTTATTCGTAACAAATTGATTCTGGTTAGTTGGTAATTTTCTTACCAAAGTGAGAGTTAAATAAATCGCAAGCTTTCTTAGTAAGAGCAAAATTTTTGCAATTTCGTAGAGAATTTAACGTTCGGTATTAGTCGACTCTCCATTACCAGAATTGCATTTCCTTAGAAGAAAAGAAAAGAAATTGCGATTGGGAGGCTTAGGAGGCATTAAAATGAAATTGAACGCACGATAAGTAAAACGGAATCATGTATGGGATTCATATTTACGTATAGAATCTTGTTATGAATTTTCAAGTACTTATAAACATTTCTAGTAATATATTTTAATATTTCGAACAATATAAATTTGTCGATTTTGTCACTCTGTCGAATCCACTAGTTTCTTATTTTTATATAAAAACTGTCACGAAAAATACGTGAAATTTAGACTTCCTGTATTCATTGTATATTTAACGATTGTCGTTTCACAATTATCAGAGAGTCGTCAACGAGTCATCAACATTCGGTTGGACGCGTTCAATACGATGGTGCATCGCCCTTCAAGGACCAGGTGTGCGATGTCAACGTCAACAACAGAAAATTTGCGGTCCGTTATTCCGCGGGTTAACGATGGACACAAATACCTCACAGATAATTTGCAATATTGATCGATTAGTGTAGATTTATTAGTCGATTGGAATTATAATTTGAAAAAGATTTAGCGCATAATTTAGCCATTACTGTAGTTTTTTGTTTGTAGCTTTTTCAAAGATCAAGCAACACATTGATATAGAGTGTTTGAATTTCATAAAATAAAATAAAAATCGAATTTGTAACTGGATCGAGGTTGATGGTATCGCAATCGAGGGAGAAGTCGCGAATGGATACGAATGAAAAATATCGAAAAGATAAGGTACACGTGATCCGCGTTCTTTACACGTCCGTAGATGAAGGAATTTCAAGTGGCGGTGCGCGATGGCTCGCGGCTGGTTAAATGCAAACTTGTCCTGGTGCCAAGTAAAGCCAATTACTGCATAATACCGCCAGCTCTGTTAGTAGCTTTTGCTGGAACGCGACAGGGAACAGACAAAGCCAGAGACCTTGCCACGATTAAGAAGCGCAGGCAAAGTGGCACACAACCACAATTTTCATAGAAAATACATGGCAGGTCGAGATTCAGATTTATCGAAATTTTGCTTGCGAAAGATGCAGCTATTTTATGGAACCGAATAAACGCAGTGGATTTTCTAATAGGAAAAGCGAACTTTTAGGATTTAAAGGTTTAAAATTGTAGTTAGAAATGGTTAAAAATAATTGTAGGTCTTTAATTTCCGATGAATCCACAGTGTCAGGAATACACCGCGTTTCTTCGTTCATAAAGATCGATTTCTATGCAACGATCGGCGTTGACAGGGTTTGTAAAAAGAAATTTCATTTGTCACTGTCTTAATATATCATTCAGAAATGTTCAACTTCACAGACTGAATTATTTATTGAAACAGGCACTAGTGAGTCCTCCATCACAATCAACGTAATCAACATAATGGACTTCTTGCAAAACCTCGTGCTTTTTCTAATTCGTTAAATATGTAATATCGTTCGTTGAATATGTATCTACGTGCGTGTATTTCCAATTATAGCGCACGTTTAAATTTCAGGATATAAAATACTTTCAAAAAAGCATCCGACTGTAGATCTCCACGTAAAGCGATTTCCGCTCAATTTTTGACCAGGAAAGTTGCAAAAATCGATTAACAAAACATCTACATTTGTACATAAAAAAAGAAGAAAGAAATACAAGATCGTACCAATCGACTAATGGGGGAAACTTGATCGTATTTTTTAACTTTATCAATCTGTATATACAGGGTGTCCCGCTTAAGACCGAACACCTAGACGTCAGATTCAATTTTAGCAAAGCGAGAGACGTTTCAAACATCGTTTGGAAGGTTTTAAAAGATCCCGGATTTTTTTTTCATGAATTTTTTTACGTCACCGGTATTTTTTGCCAGACAGCATATACCTTTTTCATTGCATCGTATAGTACGCGTTAAGATGCATCGAGACGTGCCAGTCGTACGACATCGAGACGACTCTGAACATGAAAAAGATAATAAAGTTCTGAGACGATGTTGGCACAGTAGCGAACTTTTTGTCGCGATGTCCATTAGCGGCGATGCACTGTTCAAAGCGAGAAATTACGGATTGCGATGCTCTTTCTACCTCCTCTAACGCGATAGCTTTACAAGTTCCAGTTATCCGATTCTTCGTATATTCTGGGCTGTCAGATTACCGTTGATAAACGTTTTCTTTCAACTTTTCGCAAGATAAAAATCTAACGCTGTTAATTCTGAACAATATGCTGCCCACGATACATGATCGTTACATCGGATCCAACTGTAGTATCGTGGACAAAAGGCCTAAAAGATATCGGGTAAACCGTAAACATTATCGCGAGCCGAGGTGCCGACAGGCTCATCAATGTGTCGTCGGTCCTTCAGTTGAAGAGTTTCGTAGAAAGAAGGTCTATGTGACTCTGGCCACGAGCGGTTGCGTAACACGTGCGTGGAGAGACTAAGACAAAGGGACAAAAGGGATGCTAGGGCAGAAAGACAAATTCACAGCAGTGTCAGTGGCGAAGTCAGAGAGTGTGAATCGAGAAGTCAGGGAGATAGAGTTGCTAGCGTTGTCGAGAGAGTGTGGTCGCACATTAACTACTGAGTTGTCTAAAGTATAGTACGTTATTGTGATTAGTTCGCGTTAAACAACCATCGTTCTTCTGTTTAATCAACATCTGTACAATCCATCCATATATTTATAAATAAATCATCATTAGTATTTCCCGATACTACACAACGATTGGGGAATTTTCCATTTAACACTTGCGTAGCAACTTAGGAACAAGGAGCTGAGCAGTCATCAGGCTGGTACCACGCGTTTTCACGAACGTACTCGATGGTACTCGTACTCGTCCACTAACGATTCAACGTCTCTCGTATCGTTAACGATAAAGCGGATATTTAATTGATCGGTTTTAAGTAGGACACTCTGTATATGATCTACTTTTTGACATCCTGCAGGTGTTAAACTCCGCGCAAAGCACCCAATCCTCGATCGGGCAAGTTACACGAGTCGTCGTGATACGCACGGCTAGCCATGGAACTATTAACCCATTTTTTATCCGGCGCGCGAAAACTAGGGACACGTTGGTACACGAAGTGACTGGGAATGGCGCTCAGCCTTGGGAAAAGGATGGAAAAAGGATGGAAAAGGATGGGAGAAGTGTCGGCGAATGACAAACAATATTTTTTGCCTGGCTCTACGAGGGGACCACTGAACGAGATTGAATGACATCTAACTCCCGCACTGCGTTTGTTCTTCCTTTTATTTCGCGCCGTTGCACTCTCCACACCCTCGCCAACTTTGCTTTTACCCCTTTTTGTTCCCTGCTACTCTTTCGTTCATGTTTCTCTCGCCTATACCCTGTGTTTGTTCTTCCAACTGTTCTTGTCGCCTGTTCCTCGTTTTTTTTTCTTCTTTTTCATCGTTCTTTCTTCCTCTGGCCGACAAAAGTTACGACCGCCAACGAGAAAATCGGAATTGCGGAGGTTCGGATTCGTCCGAGGAATGGACGCGGAATACTGCGCGATGAACATTAAAGTAAGAAGAAAGAAAATTATAAAATGTACGCGTATCCAGAGATTTAGAAAATTCTTTAAAATTCTATTGAAAATTACTATCGATTAAATTAGAAATAAGGTTGTTCTTAATCCTTAACTATCGTCTGTTGCAGGGAATTTCTATCGAAGTTCTATCTCTGAATATCTGTTTATGTATATTCCGTACATTTGTGTTATACGCGCGTATGTTCATGCATATTTTCTATACATTTTATACATTTCCCGTAAATACACGGACAGGCGAATGTAATAATAGAACGTGGATCAACGGAATCGAAGCGATTTCTTCGCAATTCGTAACGAAGAAACGATCGTGGAAATTCGTATTGTAGAGCGGAAACAGTATTTGAATTCGTGGCATTCGTGTAGCATTTCCGTAATATCTGGTTCGATGTTATCGATAACGGCGCACTTTGCGATTAAATACCGTTTCGTCGGTCGAATTGAATTCTGGAGAAGCGGTCGACAACTCGGAAACGCGAGGATTAATCGATCTATCGTTTGCGTAATGCAACAGGCCGATCTGGCGACCAAGCATGAACCTTAACAATGTTGTTTCCGATGCTTTCCATTCACCGAGGCCTCGTTATGATCCGAGCAAAGCGATCGTTAATTCCCGCTTGCTATCGCATAGCTTTTATCGTTTTTAATAAAAATCATTTAATTAAACTACATGTTGTTAAACGTCAAGAATCTCTAGTATTACATTTCTGTCGCAAATAATATGAATTTATTTGATTAAATGCGATTCATTTTTCTATTCGTCTTTAATTTCACCAGCAAAGAAGTTTTTGGTTAAGCAATTACCCTATTAGATATCAAAGCTAGGGATCGAGGGATTGAAACTAAACGAGCCTTCAGTTACCCTTTCAACCACGTTTATTTTTATCCCAATATCCATAACTTTTGTATTTATCATTTTTCTATACGTTCGTCAATTTTCAGGATAATTGGTAAAATAAATTTATCATCCCCCGCACCGAGGGTCGTCTTTGTCTTTACCCCGTAGAATTTCTGCTATTAAATTTATTTACCTTGGAATTTCTAATTACCTAATTATTTCTAATTCTAATTTCTCATTACCGATAAAGACGAATCGTATTTTATCTTTACATTATCGTCGAATTTACGATTTTCTAAAAATTTTGTATAAAAAGGAACGCATAATTTTTGTATTTATCATTTTTCTATACGTTCGACAATTTTCAAGATAATTGGTAAAATAAATTTGTTATCCCTCGCACCGAGGGTCGTCTTTGTCTTTACCCCGTAGAATTTCTGCTATTAAATTTATTTACCTTGGAATTTCTAATTACCTAATTATTTCTAATTCTAATTTCTCATTACCGATAAAAACGAATCGTATTTTATCTTTACATTATCGTCGAACAAAACCAATTTAACCAGATACGATTCGTTTTCGCTAATCTTCTGCTTCACTATTATAGAAGCTTCTGGTGAAACGATTATCAGATTAAAAATCATAAACTTTGGACTAAAATTAAGCGACTTTCCAACCACTTTTTAGCCGCGTCTAGCCTTCTAAAAGTGAAAGAGAAAATTATTCAGCCACCAAAAGATATTCGTCGCCGTTGATGAATATCTCATCGCGAACAGTTAATCAGAGAAAGTTAGAATCAGATCGGACCGATGTCCGTGTTAATTGGTCGGTCGGTTGCTAAACTTGATTAGAATCGTGATTAGAAAAGCAAGGAAGTTGTTGATTGAAGTAGCAATCGGCGCATTTCCACAGGAAAATTACTCGATTTTCGGGGGTTCACCGAATTTAATTCGATCTCGCAATCAGAGGTTGTATTATTGCCCGGGTCGTAACGAATATCGAATTAATTCGATCCTCTCATCACGTGCATGTGTGTAAACAGATGCGTATGGTTTATACACACGAGGAAATTTCACTAATTAACAACAGATAGGTAAACGCGCACCTATCAACGGATATCCGTGGACCGGATTGTTTTATCAAGGTTCGTGCTGTTTGTCTTGATAATAATAATAATAACCGGGACATAATGAACTTTTCAATTATTCACGACAATGTCAGAATTTACGTACTATACTGTTATACCGTAATGAATGCAAGAAGAAATCGTAATATCAAGAACGCGGTAGTAAATGCTATCTTTGTATTCTGATTAAACATTCCGATTTATTTTTTCTCTGAAATTGAAAGTTCTGTAAAAATCCTTAGTCCTCTCTGTGTATGGGTATGAACGTGCTAAATTAAACGTAATTTCAATTTAACCGAATTCCAAACGAAGAAGGAAACCGCAGAACGTTGTGAAAAATTTTAATTATTCTTCTAACGAAGCTTCGAATCTACTCGTGAAATTTAATTAAAATTAATCCAAGAAAATAGCTAGCCGATACTATACGATATTTTAACCGTATCTCCAGGGAAACTTTCTACTATACGCCTTTTATATTTAACTTAAATTAAACCACAAAAGAATATCACCATGCAAAATCTTAATTGCCTTTCGTTCAAGCTTCGTGTTTATTCTTTCGATTGAGATTAAATTAAAATCCGAAAAGAAAATCATCCAATATCATGTAGAATCTGTATCGTTTTATTAGCGAATTTCTAAATAGAAATAGAAAGAGCAGAATTTGATATCATAGATAGCTTTTATTATTTTTAAGATAATCCTTCGTGCTCCTAATTTCTAAAGGTATCGGTATTCGATCGAAACGTTTCACGTTAACGATGAAATCTACGTTATTCCTATTTCTCGATGTCGAATTTAATCCGAACGATATTTGTCCCGACGCTGGTCTCAATCACGCAGTCATAAGCTTTATTGCTAGGAGGGGGCGATATAACGAATATTAAATCGCGCGAATGAATACGCATTCAATTTGGTAATGTTCTCGTTTGTGGTATTATACGATCCTCACTGCGTGCTGCAATATGATTGCATATACGAAACTGGTTACGAGGAGGTGGATGTACGTGGACACGCGTGTTACATCTCCCATAACGCAAATACAAGCGAATTTGGCGATGCTTCATGAGCCCTGACACGTGACATTGTTCGTTTATTGCGACCGATATAAACGTCGACAATAGTAACATTTAATAAACCGTTTGCGACTTAAACATATATTAATTTTCGTTGTTTCCTGTTGGTTGTAAAGGGGGGCATATAATTTTCAAAAAATCGAACGATTAAATAGCGTTTCCGTTTACGAGGAAATTTTGGCGAGATCGGAGGAATAAAAGGTTTTGTGAACGAGAACTTTGCTGCGGTACAGTTAATTTGTGGTATTTCTATGGTGAAATGGTAGGAAGACGCGTGTTATATGGTTGATTGGAGCATCGTAATTAGAAATTACTCAATTTTTGGATTTTCAAATCGCGGAATTCACGGAGTTTGCGATTCTCAAAGTTCTGCAAAGTTCCTAGAGCTTCGGATTTTCAAATCGCGGAATTCACGGAGCTTGGGATTCTCAAAGTTTTGCAAAGTTCCTAACGCTCCGAATTTTCAAACCTTCGAATTCAGAAACTTTCGATCTTTCGAATCATTCGATTCTGAAAATGTTGGTTTCTCAAGCATTAGAATTCTTAAAATTTCGTTTTAACTTTGTCCATAGACCTTCGAATCCTTCACACTAGAACTACCACACCAGTCAGACTAACTGGTTTTACAATTTTATTTTAAAATTCCTACTTCGTGTTATATTTTTTTCCGCGATGATGTAATGATTTTTGCAACGATAACTAAAAGAATAATATAATGAATTTTATTTTGTTTTTGATGTATTCAAACTGAAAATATTTTTGTATCAAGGCGACTTATACCAATACCAGTCGAAATGATCGATGATCGCTAGATCGCTAGATGCTAACACTAAAAAATACCACAGCATTCAAAATGACTGGTTCTACAATTTTATAAATGTGTCAACCCTCGTTTAGGGATGATGGTCCAAGATGGATTAATAATACCAAAAATGTACTACATAACATGGAATTGCTTCTGTAAGAAAGTAATAAATCAATAAATATAACAATATTCTATTATTACGTATTTTTTAAAGACCAGCCATTTTCACTGCTTTTGGTAGAAATAGCTTCGTGTTAACCATCGGTAGTTCTAGTGTTAAATTCTCTGAATTTTTCAGAAATTATCAACCGTCCTTTTTGTTACCAAGAAAATGGAAAAAAATGTACATCCGAAAACCTACAAATAATTCTCGCGATATCGTTTAATCGTATTCAATTTCTGCTGAAAGTAATCGAATACAACTTGCATTCTGTCCGCGTTTCTTTTCTATAGCAATTCTATGAACTTTCTCCTTAATCAACGAAATATCATTTCTGACGTCAGTGGAAAAGTGCGAGTGGAAAACTCGCTTTGTTCTCTCGAACCATCTTTCCCGAGATCATTCTCCGTCGTTTTTTCGAATGCTGAGAATAGTCGATCCCAGAAAGAATCGTAATTTTCTCGGCCTCCATTCTCTGCATCCCCGTTTCCTCGCCCAATCTCTCACGAAGACAAAGACGCCTTCTTCTTTTCGTATATTGCCAGGGCAGAACGAAATTCCTCGCGCGGTGAAATTGAAAATACCTTCGGGTTTCTTCATTTTCAAGCACAAGGTCTCGCCTCTTCTCGCAAACTGTCATGGATCGTTCGATACTCTCTGCCCTTTCTCGTTTTCTCTCTTTCGCTTTTCGCTTATTTGCCCGCTTGTCGCGCTAAAGAGGGATCAGGGCCATTAAAACGATTGCTTTCTTCCCGCTCGGGATTGCTAAGTTCTACGCCACTCCTCTTTTTTATTCTTCCTCTTCTTCCTTTTTTTTTTCTTTTCTTTTTTCTTTGCCGCCGTTTTAGAATCGTAGTAATACTCATCGTAGTGTCTATACGCGTAGTGGAATTGTTAACGATCGAAGACCGCGAGGGAAACATAGGACGTGATAAGTGTATTTCTGTTGATTTTTAGTAATTCGATTGCCTTAATGGTCGAGTACTTCGGTATAACACGATGGCAAAGAATAGTTTTGCAAAGTTCAAAGATGCGGATTAAATCTGGTTGAGAAATTGGTCATGAGAATCTTCAGTCGTAGCGATCACTATATTGTGGATGTTCATGTATTTACGACAAATTTAACATTGTCATTGGCAGAGACAAATAGCTTTACAGAATTAACGATAACAATACGATATAAAATATGTTTCAAGTTATACGAAGCATATTATGGATTTATATTTGATTTATTTAAAGCTCCCAGTCTGTTGCGTGAAGTAGATTATAAAAACGTTTTTTATCGAGATTACACGATCGAAAGAAAAATATTTTTGTTACGAATTACCGATACCTGCACAAATAAAATATAATCAATTTTTTACTATATAAACTACCATTACAATTAATTTCTGTATACCTTTTTTAAAGACACCTGTTCCTCTATGTACGTATATGACATTTACTCTTTCATTTCCGCTGCAAATACACACGTAACACGCGAAGCACCATTCGAAACGATTTCATTTTACCTAATGGAATATTTTTCTGCTTTTTATTATTTTAAAGTTATGCCACGGATCAGTCGCGTGGGGCGTTCTTTGCTCTTTAAATATTTTCGTTTTTCCTCTCTGTCTCTAACTTTCCAACCATTCATCTTATTTCGTAATCGGCGACATTCCAACTTCGTGGACTCTGTGCGTCGTCTTGGCCAACGTGTCCACCGAAATTACCTAAACTATGACCTATCCTATCGTGCTTACGTCTAACATTCGAAATTTTTCGAACCCTTGACATTCCAGAAAGTAACATCCAAATTCCAAAAATCAGCGATTCGTGGATCACTGTGTTTGGCACTGTAAATAAAATCAACGACGTTCGAGTCATTTCGTTTCTTTCAATAATGTTACGCGTTATTTGGTTGGTTAATTCTTCGAAATAAGTTATTTTCTGTAAGTTCTCGATAAGTAATTTTCTGTAACGTATCTCGTTACGAACAGACAGACATAGGATATAATTAATATTATGCTAGCGAATAATTTAAAAATTACCTAGAAACACATATGTATTTTGAAAATCAAATAAAAAGATACCTTTAGTAACATAAAACGAGTAGGGAACGTTGTGAACTTTTGAAAATTGCCTCTCCTGGAAAAGATGAAAAGTACGAATTATTATCTCTTTCTGCTATGGTTTTCAATTAAAATATGCCTTTTAATTAGCGCGTAATATTCTCTTTTATTATCCATTATTTGCAAGAAATTGCATACGTTTATCGTGATTCGTTCTGCAAAGTAATTAATTACGTTTGAGGTGGTTACTGTAGGTGGTATAAATGACGGACCAATTAGGTTCGATCAATCATGGCTGTCGATAATTTCCATGCACAATGTAGATGATATTTCATAAGGTTTCTTTTGTAGAATTTTTCCAAGAATTCTTTCACTTTTTTATTATTCAATTTAATAGCCATTAAAAATCTCGTACAACATGGAATAAAAACTTCTTTTACCTAATATTTAAAAATATGTTGACGTGTACTTTTTTCGTTATAAATAAAATAGTGTATATAAAATAGTTGTAACTAAAATACCTCGCAGAATACTAATTTCAGTAACGTAAGGATTCAGAAAATTCAAAATTCAGTAACATTTTGATTTATATTTCATCGATCGTTTTACGTTAAGTTACACTGTGAAGTATTTCTTTTAATACAATACAAATTCATGGAAAATTCGAAATTTAATAACATTCTGACATTCATTCCTTTTTCAATAATCAAGATACCTTAAGATCTAAATAATTAGAACCTCAATTTTATTGAAATAAAAATCCGGACAATTATTTAAGGATATTTGCGATATTTCGATATATATTTTCTTTTTATATAATATTCGATCAATCCACGTATTAATGTAATATCAAAATTTAGGATTCACGATTTAGAAGCTTCATACGATAAGATTTTAGAAAGTTAATTATTTGCTACTGGTTAAAGGAAGCCTGTCGGGTCGTAACCTGTAATAGCTGTTCGTTCCACGTTGCTATAGCGAAAGGGTTAATTACCGTTGACCAGCACATGGACGTATAGTACACTTGACTTTGACGGTCGAATAACCGCACAAGGTTTCGTGACGTTCTTGTTCTTCATCAAATCTTCTAAAGCGTTTTGCATTGTTCTAACTGGCATTTTTCATTCGCGAAATTTTTGTTGAAATGGGATTATTGGAGAGGAACTTTTTTTTTTAATTTTTTAGAGAATCTTTCCCTGAAGATCCTCGAAAAATGGGTTTCTTGGGGAGGAACTTTTTTTTTAATTTTTTAGAGAATCTTTCCCTGAAGATCCTCGAAGAATGAGTTTCTTGTTGATCAAGAGATGAATTATTAACACGTTCGTCGCCCAGCGCGATTCGGCTAAGTTTCCTGCGTGGCCCAAATCCGACCGCCGGTACGCAGAACGTAAATAGAGCGACGAGCAGGAATTCATCGTTTATCGTCTTCGATTCATCGTAAAGAGAAGATTATTTATTTCTGAAACGGAGAAAGCGATAAGCTTTCCGGTTAGAGTATTCCGAGGGATCTCATGGCAGATACCTCAGATGTTTCATTTAGTCGAGAAGCATACTCGTGAGACGTACATCGGTGATTTTTTCATCCTCAAAATGTTCGGTAAACAGCGTGAAAATATATTTGAAAGTGAGGAGAGTAGCGATGACGGAGTCTATAACTATTGTTCGAAGTGCCCAAAATCACGCCAAATGTGTTTGGAATGCTTTAACGAATACCATGCGATATAGAATAACGTAATATATTATCCAGGATATAAATTAATAAAAAATATGGTATAATGCATTTTTAATATTTTTATGTTGTATATCCTATATATAATATCGTGTGTTTAATTAACTCGAACAAGAAGAGCGTCATTATACTTTGATGACGGGGCTCACGGAAGTATACCCGTCGCATAGATATGTGCGACGTGGCGACGATCGTGTTAAAAAAGTAGAACTGATCTCTATCGTTAAATTTATTTAACGACTAACTTATATACATTAATTCCAATGTAATCGAAATTAAAGTAAGTTAACTCTTACTAGAATAACGAGAAGAAAAAATATGAAACCGCTTTAAGAGAGGTACTTGGTTCTAGAGTGATTAAAATCACATAAATTTCGCGAATTAATAAATTTACAACAACTTGAACGATGACATTGTCAAAAAAAAAAAAAAAAAAAAAAATGCAATGTATCATTTTGCAGAAATTAAAAGTTGCGGTGCGGTATATTTCGATCTCCTAGGGATCTCGGGACAAAATGTACAAAATTCCGATGGCAGTCAACGTATTAAATTGGTACGTAACACCTGATCTTGAATCCTCTATTATCGATAGGAGGGAAATCGTTATGGAGTAGCACGTAGTGATCGATCACCATAGTTGTATAACTGTGACGATCGGACAAGGTCGGAATGATGTTCACTCGGGTAATTCGCCCTTAGGATTATATAGATTCTCCGCACGACCTTAACGGCGGATTCCGCTGAAAATTTTCCGTGGTTTCGTCGGGCGCTTCTAAAGGAACGCGGTATTCTGGTTTCCAGCTGAAATACAGGTTAGGATTCCACGATCCTATGGAATTTTGGCGACTCCTTTGTATTTTATTGCGAGCGAAGATTCTCGAAATTATTATCATAAGGAGATATTTACAGCAGCGGACGAAAGAAGGAAATTTATTTTGTAAAATAAGAAGTATAAGAAGGACGCTATAATTTCACAATATATATGTAATAAGAGCAACGAATAAATATGACACGAACGTTACTGAAATTCATAGCGTATCAATTTCGAACCTTCCTCCTTGTTAAATCAAATTTTAAATATATTGAAATTGAAAAGCGATCGAGCGAAATACAATGCATAAAATCGGAAAAGATTGAAATTGATCAATTTTTGACTTTATTGAACGGAACTGAAGGAACGAAAAGCTAAATAAAAATTTGTTTCATATGCTCGATACTAGGTATATTTATATTCTGTAGATCTTTCGTTTCCTTTCCATCCTTAAATTTCCTCAAGATATATAAATATCCATTCACGCTTTATTATTTGACAATAAACGCAGAAATATTTCAATCAACTACTTACCGAGCTAATAGAAAGGTAACTGCGAAGATTATAGGGGTTAATCGCTTATTCCGAAACACGCGAAGAACAAACTCCGTAACTTGGCTATTCTCTTTCGTATATTTCGATAGCTAAATCGTTGCTAGTGTGGTAAGTCGTTCGTTATCACAGACCTCTGTATCTTCTTTAATCCGAGCTTTATCGTCGATAGGATTAGGTGGAAATTCGTTGTTCCGTATGCGAGCTGTGCAAGCGTTACGAAAGTCGATGCATATAAGTAACCGTATCGTCAAAAGCCAGTTAACGTATTAGGGGCACGTGTGCATGCGACAATGTATGCACATATAATATTATTGCATGCGGCAATATGATACACTTGTACGTATGTACATCGCTATACCTACATATTTTGCCTATGCATAAAGAAACACAGCGGCCTTTTGTCGTGTGAAAATTTCTTTCGTTTGTTTGTTATCCCTTTGGTACTTTCGTACGTATTTTCATTACCAAACTATCGTTTGACAAATTTTTTGTTACATTTATCTGTTTGTTTGTATTTCTGTCTGAAGGTGTCTTTTTTTGTGAAAATGGAAAGATATTCTCGATAGCGAGAGTCTAATTGTGGAATTGTGTCGAAAGGATATTTTGATAGGAGAAATGAACTATTCCATAGCAATGGGACAAACGAGAAGATAAATACAAGTAAAATTATATTCTATGGAAAATTAATTAACAAAAGTTTTAAGCAAGAGGGATTCTATAGACACGAGTAATTAACAATGAATTTTGTTACTATATTTTGAATACTTGATACATTCTCGTATGTCACATTGCATTCTGTCCACCTTTACATCCTTAAATTTCTCGTAAATAGGAAAATACGTAAACATTCGCAGTCATCTGATAAGAGTCACTGGGTATAACTTGATCGAAAAACTTTGCAAATATTATGCACTATGCGTATATGTTAACATACGTAACACGAGTTAAGGGAGCCAACATGGTGCGTTATTCGCTCGTTTGGGCGATCTTGTACGGTTCACCTCTAACGACACGCGAGATCGAAGGCGTAACATCGAACGGGCCCTCGATATGCAAATTCGCGTCGATATCGTCCACTCTGGTGGCCAATGGCAAAAAGTAACGTTCGACTCGATCAGTACGACGAGCGGTGGTCAGGGTTTGCGGCCGCGAACGATCGATATTCGAGCTAAACTGGCTGTGCACGCGGAGAATTTAAAATTTTTTCGTCGCAGTTAAGTATCACGGGGATCGATGGAAAGTTTCCTCGTCGAAGCAGGGAAACAAAGACCGTTTTATGGAAATTGTTGCCCTCGAACAATGCCCAACTTTCACAAAGAACTTGTATTTTTTTCTCTTCAGCTGGATGTTGAACGGGTGCCACCTTTCTCGCGATCGAATGCGAATTATGGTTGCGAACTTTCCCTCGGTGTTTATGAGCGTGCAAGAAATACGATGAAATTCGCTCGGTTTAACAGAGAATAATAAAAACCGATGTTTCAACTTATAAACGCTACAAAAGCTCCACCGTGCTGATTGTTCGATTTCAATGAAAGTTTTGGTAATTGTTCTTATGGCTCGAAAGTTTGTTTTAGCGAGGTTGAAATTATTATAGTTGCTTAAGGATACAGAGGTCCTCTTCCCTTTTTTATCCTAGCATAGAGATATTATATTTTTAAGGAGAGAAAGTAGGTTAACAAGAGAATAATTTCCTTTTAAAGAATGTTAAAATACCTACTAGTTTTGCCAATTATTTAGAAGTGTGCTGTCCTCACACTCCGATTTCACTCATCTTGAGATATTTTGTCAAGGTCGTCGTTCTGAACGAGTCTCTCCTATACGCGTTACCAACGATCGGCTTTAGTTTCCGAGATATTTGCAAAAAGCTTCTATCAAACTTGCCTTATGAATATTCATCGTTGCTCGAATTCTGGCGCTAGGCGATCGCATCTCTATAACATGGCTTAAGTTACACAGTAAAGGAGAAAAATTAATTGGTTATAGATTGTTGCATATTTATATCCAGTCTGCCGGGAACGCTATACGTATTACATATACGTAACGCACATACTATATTATATAATTGTAAATTTAAGTGAAATTTAACAACAGATTTTTGCAAATAGCTTGGGAACGGAAGCCGAGCGATGGTAACACGCGTAGGAAAAAGCTGGTCAGAATGACAACCTCGATGACATATTTCAAGGTAATTGAAACCGTCGAGGTCATACTTCTAAATAATTGTAAAATAGTAATCGTTTTCATTCTCCACCAAAAAGAAAGAATTTCTTCAAATTCTAAAATGCCATCGAACAACTTATTGTTATGGTATCGCAATTTACGCGATTCACCCGTTATATCGATTTTACATACCCAGTCAAGTAGAATGATCGAAACTGAGCTGACTAGAACGCGTGGAACTATTGGGTTGGCAACTAAGTGATTGCGGATTTTGTCAATACCACCTAATGACAAAATCCGCAATCACTTAGTTGCCAAGCTAAAAATTGTAAAAAAAAAAAAAAATACCATGATCGCTCCACCTGCAAACTTTCAACTTCTTTCCCGAAGCGATCCAAACAAGTTCCATTGTAATAGAAACTACAGCAACGTACAATTGAAAAGCGACCGAGTTGCATATGTCTGGTGCCAATTAACCAGCGTCGAATCAGACTCGTAGAAATCAGTTTCCATACGACGTAAGTCCGAACCAATGAGTTGATTATTTCGTGACGAATAGAAAAGGAAGGTTAACATTAAAAATTAAAAGAGTTGAGATAATTAGCTTTCGACGGATGAAAAGAACGAAGAAATAAAGGAAAGAAGGGACAATGGAAAGAATAGAAAATGCTGACTACAATGAAGCGATTTATTATCATTTTCAAGATCTAATTCCAGAGAGTGGAAGAATGTCAAGGCTGCGGATGGAACCGTAAAGCCGTGGAATTTCTCGGCGATGGTAAACGGAACGGAGACGAAAAAGTTTAAGTAGACGGTGATCCGGAACGAAAAGTAAATCCGACTGGACAGTGGAATCGGAGTCAGTCCATCCGAGAATATTCGGAATTTATCTGCGCGAGTTCTCTCGCGTTATCTGCGTGACTCGTTTCGTCCCACGGAGATGTCATACCGGAAGTTCTCGCCATCTTCCTGGCGAACATCAAAGTCACGGCGTTCCTGGAAGAATCGTAAAAGAATTGTTCCGTATTTATTAATAAGGAAAAATTGTAAGGTACAGCACTGAGCAGGTTTGATCTTCCACGTCCTGAATTATTTTATTCTCAACAGTTTTAGTACTGTTTTCTAAACAAATGAAAAATTTAACGAAGTTAAAGGTAGAAAGATGAATTGGTGTTTGCAATGATCGTAAATAATATAATTAGAATGGTATTATTAGAGGACGATCGTGTTGAGAAGAAAATCACATGTTTTAAAATTCGATAGAAAAATTCAGACGAAGAATATTATAATTTAATATAATTGTAATTTATTGAAATATTAAATGTAAGTTATTCAAATACTAAATATGTATCGTGCAATTGTATTTTCTGTCTTCGACTTGTTGCCACATATCATAACAGATACGAGTAATAGGTTGAGTTATAGTGAAGCTTTTATCGACTAGTCTATAGGACATCAACCTCTGTATATCTAGAAATACCTTGTAAACGGAAGAAAGTTCTCACGAGGTTCTTGCGTTCTCTGCGATGGAAGTGACAAAGATAAATGTCGGTTCGTTAAACATTATGATACAAAATTGCCGAAATATCTGTAAAATATCGCCTCGATTTTTTCAACTATCTCAGTTAAATAGTCGAAAAATGACTCGCTTAATAATACGAGATACCAGAGGGAACAAGATACAGGTTATTTCCCTTAATGAACAAGAATTTTTTTATCCTATTTGCAGTTCCTACAAATTTAAAGGTTCTTCTATTTATTTCTAAAAGTTAAAGTTGATTTGTATTCCAATAGTTAGAGAAATTAAAAATTTAGACTTCCCTTCCACAAGAAAATACAAATTTTTTTTACTTTTTTAAATTTAGAACGTCCCAACCTGCAAGATCAAAAACTTGTCAATCTCTCAACTTTGAAATAAGTCGAATTTCTCTAATATTTTTTAAATATTCAAACTACTTGGATCTTTTTTTCTTCAAAATATTATTAACTACACTTTGTCCATTAAGTTTCAATCGCCGCCATTCTATGAATTTTATTCTAATTATCGTAATATTTGTCTTTTGGCTTAGGATGCCTTCCATTTTACATCACGTTTACTTCTCACTATCTTACGTATCAAAATTCCATCATATTATATTCTCTTTTTCCCTTTCTCTTTTTTATTTTTTTAAATCTAGAACGTCCCTCCAAGATCAAAAATTTGTCAATCTTCCAAATCTGAAATAAGTCGAATTTCCCCAGTATTTTTTAAATATTCACATCGCTCGGACCTTTTTTTCTTCAAAATACTATTAACTACACTTTGTCCATTAAGTTTCAATCACCACCATTCTATGAATTTTATTCTAATTATCGTAATATTTGTCTTTTGGCTTAGGATGCCTTCCATTTTACATCACGTTTACTTCTCACTATCTTACGTATCAAAATTCCATCATATTATATTCTCTTTTTCCCTTTCTCTTTTTTATTTTTTTAAATCTAGAACGTCCCTCCAAGATCAAAAATTTGTCAATCTTCCAAATCTGAAATAAGTCGAATTTCCCCAGTATTTTTTAAATATTCACATCGCTCGGACCTTTTTTTCTTCAAAATACTATTAACTACACTTTGTCCATTAAGTTTCAATCGCCACCATTCTATGAATTTTATTCTAATTATCATAATATTTGTCTTTTGGCTTAGGATGCCTTCCATTTTACATCACATTTACTTCTCACTATCTTACGTATCAAAATTCCATCATATTATATTCTCTTTGTCCCTTTCTCTTTTTTATTTTTTTAAATCTAGAACGTCCCTCCAAGATAAAAAAATTGTCAATCTTCCAAATCTGAAATAAGTCGAATTTCTCCAATATTTTTTAAATATTCACATCGCTCGGACCTTCTTTTCTTCAAAATATCATTAACTTCACTTTGTCCATTAACCCTGTGCACTCGTACGTCGAGTGTGACTCGACATCAGTTTTTATCTCAGGAGCTCCTTTGTCGAGTCTCACTCGACGTTCTTTCAGTCCCACCATTTTTGTGAAACGTGCGAAAGAAAACCAGGATTGTATCCTGGAAACTGTTTCAAGATATATCATACAGTTAAAAATTACAAAATACAACAATAGTGTGAATAAAACTGGTATTTAAATGAATTTGTTTATACCTTTATTTATTTAAATTGTCTTATTTTTTAGTTAAAGTAAATTTCAAATAAAACGCTTAAAAGCGTTGGAAGCTGCTGGTAACGAAATTGAAATAAAATTCGCAGTGCAAAGTGTTAAGTTTGACCACCACCATTCTATGAACTTTATGGTAATTATCATAATCCTTATCTTTTGGCTTAGGATGCCTTCCGTCTTACATCATTCACTTCATATTCCGTCATATTTTATTCTCTTATTCAATTAAAAATACGATTTGGCCATAATATCGGAAATTTGTCGAGCTATCTGTAAACCAATATTTTACAAAACGTATAAATTACGGGAAGCTGCCATTCTCACGGAATAGTATAAATCACAGGTTGCACCGCTGTTCTCTAAAATCGGCGGATATTTTTAGCGGTAATTTGGTCGCGATAAGGTCGTGCCTTTTGAATTTCTTTATTTACAGTCAGGTTAGTCGCATATTTCAAACACTATCTCGACCCGGTTCGCCATTTGAGCGTGTTGCTAGATACGGACGTACGAGCAAAAAGATTCGACGAAATCGCTTCAGCGTTCCGTGGCTGATCGAACGAAGAAAAATTGACGTTCGAAATACCTCGAAAATTGTTCGATTTTTCAATACGCCTGGCGTCGTAACCTTCTGTGTTCGAAATACACCCTGTCCCCTTCTTATGATGCGTTACCATGAAAAATTGGACAACAAACAGTTAATGTCTTCTCGCGCCAAATAATTTTCCTTCTGCCCTGTACCCCTTGAAAATTGCTAGTCAGGTAAATTACTGACGGGGCGAGTGCACTATCGATCGCGCGAGGGTGGCGATGCATCAATTCGCAGCGTCGCCTCACACGGGAAACACGAAAACGGGGGTCGACTTAAAGGCTGCTCGTTTCTCGCCCACCTACAGTCGGTAGTTTAATAGGGTCACGACGACACGACGGTCAATCGAATCTCATTAAAAATGGACGTCCACCGACTACTTTGAGGATTCCACTGGTTCCATCTCGGATTTTACGTAAATGGAAAGCTCCATCGATACTTTAGACGTCGGATTACGGATGTCTGAGCTGTTATGAGAATTTACTACTCGCTTATATTATTATCGCTCTCCCTTTAAACCGGTTTGAAGGATATCCGAATTCTTTACAAAATTCTTTACAGTATCCTTAAACTACCTTATTTTATTTCTTTTTTCTAAAGGTGCGTTTATCGCCTGAATTCATACATTTCTCGTAACGTAATTAGTTTTATGTCACGTTTCATTTACATCATTTTTCTACTTGGAACTCGAATGGCTCGATTAGGAGCACTCGTAATTTTAAATAAAAAAAAAGGAGAAAAGAACGTTGACAGCGTAAACGGATCATGATTTATATAATATATACAATAAGCGTTACGTAATTTGTTGAATCTGTTGCCTAGTCTCGGCATTACCAGACAATAATCGATAGTTACATAAAAGAACAGACAGAGAAAAACGAACGAAAGGGATAAAGTAATATCAATAAGAAAATTCCATTCGAACAAGTTTTCCAAGCTTTTTCAAAGTGCACGGACTCGGAATAAAGATAGGAAGTAATTATGCTCCTGTCGGAAGTATCTCTCATTTTTGCCCAATAATTTCTGTTTAATTTCACTCAGAATAAATCTATTCTTATATCTAAACTATCTTATCAATTACACGAGAGTTTACTACGACTCATTGTCAAGTCCATCGTATAATTTTCTGCGTACAGTTGAACCTTTCTAATTTTCTAAATTTCAGGTTCTCTGATCTCTTAAAAGCCTGGCACAAATACGGGAGAAACTGGATCTTTGAATTTAGAATCGAATTATTTCTGAATTGAAACTGGGATCGAATTTAGAAATTGGAGATTCTCTGCCGATAGCAAAGTGTAATACAGAGTTCTTCGATAATTCCTAAATCTCATAATCCTACAGTTCGTAAATTTCGAATTCTTTAGTTTCTCAACCGTCTAAAGAGATTAGCCGATGTTCCATTAAAAATAAACGTCGATGGAGTACCTGCACGATTTTACTTCGAATTCTCAGAGAAACGAAAGACTCGACTGATACTTCGGATGTCGGATTAGAGGTGTCTGACCTGCCACGCGGCCTTACTACTTCGATGGAGTAGTGGATTATCCACCTTACGAAAATAACTGGTGGAAGCCTGAACGATTCGCCGCGGAACGCCTTCGTTGGAATGTTTTCCTAGGATTTGCGAAACCCATAGGAAACTAGGTCAGACGTTTGTTGGCTTTCGGTAATAATGGACCACGTCCTGAAAAATTATTTTTCTCTCACTACGTTTTGGATATTGCGATGGAATATTTTATATGAAACGAAGAGCATGTATCATAATTTATCGGGATGATTTTTTATCCTTTTTGAGAGAAGTCTGCTGTTTTTTGGTAGTGACGGCCAAGTTTCTCTGATATTTTATTTTTAATTATTAGATGTTCGATAACAGAAGGCAAAAATCGAACGACGAGAATGTTTTTTATTTGGCAACCATTTTTTTTTAGTCTGGGAGTTCTGGCTGGTTTCTAGTAGCGACGAACCATTTTTACAGAGATTTTAGATTTTTCCTCTCTTTTATTATTCTACAGTAAATTGGTATTAGAGGATTTGAGATGGTTGCCAATTTTTTCCACCATTGATTCCACTGATAATTTTCGATAAATTTCTGTTGCGTTTTGAATAAGAAACAAATGTATCGTTAACGAAAAGAAACAGAGAAAATTGCAATAAATAATTGTTAATAAAATAAAAAACGAATTACATAATTCGACATTGTGATGTTGAAATTTTTACTTTTTAGTATTAAAAGAAAAAAAGAGAAAAGCAAATGGCAAAGTGAAATGAAGAACAGAAGGGATGAAAGATAAAATAGTATTTCTTAGTATTTTTATGTTAAAAAATACAGCTATTTGATAACAATACCTAGGATTTATTCCGATTTGTACAACGTACTAGGAATTACGTTTAAAGTAGATAATCCCCGATATGTTCAGGGATCTCTGTTTTTCCAGATGGCCTTTCCCTCCTTTCTAGCTTTCCATCCGATAATTATTCTATCTAATATCTGGCTAATTACATGTACAATTACCGTTGCTGCGTTCTTCTGGCGATTATGTAAATTAACTTCCCCCTCCCTTTGGAGCGTGACGTTGAATTAATAATCACGATCGATCAATTGTCTCAAGGGAGAATTTTCCCGTAAGCCTGGCGGAAAAAGCTTGTCACTTTTACTCTCCTTCCGTTTTATTTTGTATGTCCTGCAATTATGTTCTGGAATAATCGAACGACTACACATCTCGAGAAAACAAACAGCTGTGTTAAATTATTCTCTGGACGTAGGATTTGAAAAATCACTTAAAATATTAACTTTTAATTATAGTTTTTCAATAAAGTCCAATTTCATTTTAAAAACAAACTATCACACATTCTTCCTCTTTCATCGCGAGCTTCCTCTTTGTAAGTTCCAAATTGTAGCAAGTTTCGCATCGTAAGTAAATTTATCAAATAAACTTTTTATAGTTGGGTACCTTTTTATCTAGACGTTTAATCTCAAGAGTAGAATAGCAAAAAAGATAGCAATAAAATTTCGCTTTTTGCCAAACTGAATTAACTTTGAGCACCAATAACCCTCGAGCACTATAGCATTGAAAAAGAGTAGCATTTTCCGAAAATTTTGGTCATAGGTAATCACATTTTTCGAGAATCCTGTTACCTATTTGACATAGGTCATAAAAAGGTCGACAATAATCTTGAAAAGAAGTTCACAACCGTGCAATAACTTTTTTTAATATATAGCAAAAATATTTATTTTTAAACAAATTTCCATCTTCTTCAAACTTTCTTACGAATTTTTATTTTTTCTAATTAATCCTCTGAACATCCGATTGGAAAAACTATTATATATTAACGTAGAAGCTTTCATAAGTAGCTAAGAATTTTTTCAGATTTTCTGAAAGCCAAGAACAATAAAAAGATTAGTCGTGGACGTAAACGACCCAGGTTGCCCCAGGAAAGTGTACAAAATATCGCTTGGCCACGGAGGGTTAATACTAAACGTAAAAAGAATCCTAATCCCCCAGAATACATTTTTATTCATTAAGTAAACTTCCTTAATTTCAAAATTACAAAAGTTTGTTGCC
Source organism: Bombus hortorum (assembly GCA_905332935.1). Classification (NCBI taxonomy): domain Eukaryota; kingdom Metazoa; phylum Arthropoda; class Insecta; order Hymenoptera; family Apidae; genus Bombus; species Bombus hortorum. Next base: position 15,596,644 of record HG995195.1, on the reverse strand, counting down.
ATTTTTTAAAGCACGGAATGATTTAAAGTACATTGAAAATTTAGAATCTCAGAACAAAGGCCATTCTTAAAAAATATATTTTCCACGTTCGAACAGCAAGAGTAATTAAAAAATAACCAGAAAAACAAGAGATTACAAAAAAGCGATTGGCCCTTTTATTGCGAGTATGCAACATTTTACTTCGACTTGTTATTAATTACCAAATCGATAAATAAATGTATTTGTTTTTGATAAAACTAGTCGTGAATTTTATCGGGTTACATCTTCTTAACAAGATTATTCACAAAAATATGCTCTTAATAGTAATTCTTAATATTAGTAATTAATAACGAAAAATTCAAATATCTGACAGCTTAAAAAAATTTTGTCTTGCTAAGGCTAAAAATGTAGTTAATTGTGCGTATGTTGTGCGCATATTAGCAAATTAATTTTCCAGCTCTATCGAACTATATTTCGTCTGTACAATTATGAGAAAAGTTATGCGAGGGAGATGGAAATTTCAGCTACTGCGGTCGATCGTACCAACTTCCGCCTGTTTCAAAACTAATTAGAGAGACACATCCCGGAATTGTGTCGAAATTAATCGAATGTTAATTGTACGATGAAGTCTGTTTAAGTTTGTGCTCGTTGTTAAAACGCCTATATTTTTAACAAATATACGCAGACGTATTAATCTCAATTCCTTTATCGATCATCTGCCCTCTTTTTCTTTTTTTCCATCTTCGTTTTTAATTTTCTCAATTTAAATAAAACGTATTGTTTTCTAGTTATGGTAGGAAAAGAATTTCTTTCTCGAATCGAAGAACGGAAAGAGTAACTTTAATTCTCAGCTTATACCAGCCACTGATCGAACGATGATGAACAGTATGGCGCTCCGTTGAACTTTACCCTATAATCTACGCGTAAACAAAGTCTCAAGCGAGATCTTGCGATATTCATCCTCGAACACAAATCGATATGTCTTTCTGTCGTCTCAGAGAATTACGAGTATTAACACACACACAAATTTCAATTCTTCTATCGATCATCCTCTTCTCTGTTTCCTTATTTTATCTTCCAATCTGTTTACTTCAGACTAAGACAATTTTATTTTTACTTGTTTGATTGATAGAAAAGGTTGTTTAATGCTCGTGAGTTTAGTAATAATTCTGTTTGTTAATGTTGAAGTAACTACTTCAAGAAAAACTCCGTGACCTGGAGACTGCTATTACGCAGAGATATTCTAAATAAGGAAAAGTGCATATTGTTGTATCCTTGAACGTACATTATGTTTTGCGTTGCAAGATCCAAGAACAAAGAAACTAATAAACAGATTTCTATTTGTGTTGCCTGTAGTCTCTAGCCAAAGCTATAAGCTGAACTTTTTTGGTAATGTCCTTTTGCTATAAATATATGAACGTGCTCCCTATCATTGCGTTGTCTAGTAACACTGAGGATCTCAATCAGCATAAACTTATACTTATACCTTTAATTATTTCAAGTTACTCTTCTATTACTTGCATCGCGAGCTTAAGATACCCATAGTTAAAGAAGAAATATCCAAATTCACAACAACCACCAAAATCGATTAGTTACCTAATTACTTGATACGACGGATCAGATCAGACTAAAAAGACATTACCCTTTAGATTGAAGCATTAGATTGAACTAGAATCAAACATACTATAAACTCTTATAATCCAAGTTACAGTACCACGCCACAATAATTTACTTATAATTCTCAATGAGAATTGATTGTAAAATACTTCCAAATAAAAAGGAAAGAAATTTTTCATTGGCAATACCAGACGAGTCAGCAAGTTTCTTATGTTTAATATATTTTGTATAATACCTTATACAGGATGCCTAAAATGTGCAGAAAGGACATGTTCGATAGCGATAGTAGCGACGACGAGCATTAATTTGAACCTGACAAGATAGTAGACGACGATAGTGCTTAAGGTAGTGGAAACGAACTCCTTTCAACAAGGAATCGGGTCGCGACCTTAAGATTCCCACAGTTAAAGAAGAAATATCCAAATTCAGTAACAGATATAACATTAGAGTTAACAACCACCAAAATCCTTTAGTTGCCCAATTACTTGATACGACGGATCAGATCAGACTAAAAAGACATTACCCTTTAGATCGAAGCATTAGATTGAACTAGAATCAAACATACTATAAACTCTTATAATTCAAGTTACAGTACCACGCCACAATAATTTACTTATAATTCTCAATGAGAATTGATTGTAAAAAATCTACCAAAAAAAAAAAAAAAATACTTTTCTATTACAAATTCATCCACTCGTTCCTCACTCAGTGAACCTCAAGCTGAACAGTTAATTTTCTTTGTTCCTAAACGTCTTTTTCCAAACCAAAGAATATCTTTTCTTATTTCAATGAAAATTCCCCCTTTGATTCCCTAATTTTACCTTTGGGAAATCAAAGGGAAAATTTTCGTTTACTCAGTAAAAAGGAACGATAACTTATGAACCAATTGAGATTCCACGCACTTTCCTTCTCTCTCTCTCTCTCTTCTGCCTTTCATTTATTCCCTAGACAATATTATTCGCTATACTTCGCTCTTCGTTACGCAAAGATTTTATTTAAAGTAAAATTGGCAAATTGTAAGTATGCTCGTTCTTTCTGCCTTTGTCGACTCTATCCGTCGCTTGTACGTCTTAACAGATCGTTTGTCAGCCACATAATGATTATAATTCAGCAGTCTCCGCGAAACATGAAAGGGGAATGAAATTTCCGATGAGTCTCGAGTAATAAAAGCCTTGGCGGTTTCTTCCGGCGCCTTCTCGGTTCTCTTCACGTTCGTCTCTCTTTTTTGTCCTTCCAGTCCTATCTCGCTTTTCAGCCGACCGGTAATTGCGCCAGTAGACCCGAGTATTTATCACTAGCACGCTTTCCCGACTTTTACCTACACAACGGCTAAAGGGTGAGAAAGATGAGCGAACAAACGAATATTCGCGATGGAAAACGAAAGCTGTAAGAAATAGAAAAGGGTGGAAAGGTCGGGTAGAATCGTTGCACTGACTTGTATGAAATATAAATTACGTTGGTAGTTTCCCACTGCTGGGAAAAATCCACGTTCGCCTTCAACCGCGCGTTCATGATTCATCGCGGTTCGAACTTCTCTCTTTCTCAATGGACATGCGATAAGTAGAGCGTTATACTTTTTTCTTGGAAGATGGAAAGATTTGTTGATTATCGATTTACATTCTCGTCGTTAAATAATAATTTTATCAGTTACACGCAATAAACCCGAGAAATTATCGACGAGCGCTATATATAAGAGATGAAATTACTGTTGCGATCATTTTATATTCGAACAGATATGTACGTTAAAAGAGAATTTCTCAAAAGTTATTAGGTCGTCCGAGAAGTTTCTTTCGTTTTATAAGCAAATAATGGATGCATAATATTTTCCGTTTTATATTGTTTCATCGAATTACGTACGATTCATTTTGTTCTAGCAAGATGAAGATCACAACGTTCGACGGATTAGGTTTGATGTTTGTATAAAGATGCGTCGTTATGAAAGACGTGTCTCTAAAAGAAAGACACTTTTCGGACAACCTAATAGTTTCCTTACTTTCGATACTATGTATTATCGGTACAAAAAAAAAAAAAAATCATTGGTATTCTGTCTGTGGAGACTTTTACACGGTCGTATATTATTCCCTTAACGATATTTATTAGAAAAGTAAAAATAATAAATAAACTCGAAAGCGATACTCTATCTGATAGACGTCGAATCTCACGTTTTATACGACATTGGTTGCTTGGTGGGAAAATAACGCTCCGTTTAACTTTGGACCACGATGTTTTATTAATCGAAACTCGTAGATCCCACGTTGAGATTGTAAAAAAAAAGAGGAGAGAGAGAGAGAGAGAGTGGAAAAAATAAAGGAGAGAAAAAACACGCACAGTGGCTGTATCGAACGTGAGAGCGTTAGAACGTGAACGATATTTCGAAATGAAAATAATCGTTTCGTGTATCGTACGGTTTCGAGTCGATGGCTGATACGTTTCAAGTGCATGCTTGATGTATAGCGAGATGAAAAACGATTTATATTTCTAGGCATATTTTTTTCCTGCTATTCAATTTGTTTTTTCATTACTTCTTCTCTCCTCTTTTCAGTTTTCAATAAAATGCAATTGATCGAACTAGAAGAACGAAGGAATTCCTATATCGAAAATACGAAAAATCAGATCGTTGTGTGTGGAATTTATGAAATTTTACATGGCTTGTTGCCGAGTGTCAAAGGATCGGCCCGAGCATTCTACGACTTTCGCCAATTGCGTCGATAAATTGCTTTCCAGCAAGCGAATTTTAATGTAGGAATCACGCGTCGCGGGGATTTTAATATGTCGAGTTTCTGAATAACGCGGAACAAAAAGGTTTCTCCGAACTGTCGGTAGAGCGGTTTTATTAAAAACGGAAGAAGCAGTAATAAGCTTCATAAACACAGAAGATACAATAGACTTTCACTTTTGTCCTTTTTTTTATTTTTTTTACCGAAGACAGCAGTGTTTTTTCTTTTTCTTTTTTTTCTTTTTTCGTTCGGATAGAATTTTTTTGTTAAACGTAGAAAACATCGGATACTAAATTCGAGCCTTTCCACGATGGCTGAGCACTTTGATTGACCGATAATTGTGTTTTCCTTGCCATTGGAAGCCGAGTTTTTATCATGATCCGTCTCGACGGTATGACGACGATAGATATATCGAGGTCTGCGTTTGAAAGCCTCCTTACCTTCTCCGATTCACTTTTCGCCAATAAAGCGCAAGAAGTTTTTTTGGTTGCACCGTCATCTTTACGTATCGTTCTTGGTCGTTTTATTATCGATATATTTTATCGCTTTAAAGATACCTCGTTTAAGCTGCCAATAAGGACCTTAGATGGCCAGATAACGTTCAATTTGTTGCTTATTGGAAATTGCGAATTATACGAAACTGCCATGGGGCGTCGATTATGGGGCAAATAAGAAAAATAGTTGTAGGAGCTGATTAATTGTTACTAGCGCAACGTGTTAAAATTTCATCCAACTAATAGCTTCAACTTATTTCTTACGATAAATTCGTTTACTTCTTACGATAAACCTTCTGGCATTTCTGTAATTCTACGTATTCTTTACCCTTACGATGGAATTATAATAACAGAAAATTGTAAACGAATGTTTCATATATATAGATCATATTTCGAGAAAAGGCGAGAAGTTTACTTTTTGATACGAACTTGGAAGATAGAAAACGACGCGAGGCTTTCGTAGGTTGAAAACGTCTCGTAGGAAATTCGTCTTACTTGGGAGAAAAAGTAATGAAATTTGCCAAACAGATGCCACGAGCAATGAACTTCTAAAAAGTGCAATCCTTCATTCTGATTTCGCAAACTTTATCCATAGAAAAACTGACGCTAATTCGTAAATGGAAAAATCGATTTGAAGGAGAGCGATCGAAAAACTTACAAACTTGCAAACTTTTCGTTGGAAAGAAAATTCCGTTATATTATTGGGATAAAGCGCGTTCGAAAAGGCTATATTTCTTCGATTACACATCTATTAAACTATGCTTACCGAAGCTGATTCTTTGATATCGGGCAGATCAGGCGATGCAGCATCTGCGATAATTAGCGCGTGCTATGCATGCAAATTGGAATCTGAAATCAATAAGGAATCCATTACTAAACGTATTTATACAGCTTATTGAAGAATAATTGATTCGAACGCGCGATTCACGCGCTGATTTATTAATTATTAGAATCTATTTGTCAATTTGTTTCGTTAGTGTCGAGGTTATTAGAAGCATATGAATACAAAGGAACGCGTGGATAAATTGTAAGATAAAAAGTATATATTTTAATACTGAAGTGTAAATACGAAGAAGGAATACAATATGAGCTAACCCAGATCCGCACGCTAGCAGTGTTACCCTCTGACTGAAAAGCCTGAAACTGTAACATAAACCGCATCTCAGCCCACATCAGGTACCAGGCCGCGCTTCGGAACCGAGGGGCTGATGACGGAAATAAAGATGTAGGGGCACTCGGCAACAATATGTGTCGCCAAAGCCAGATACCTAATGAACCCAATATCCCAACGGTCCTTTCGCCAAATGTTCGAGAAAAAGGTATACCGGGCAAAGGTCGTGGACGTCTAATAAACGCGTGGATGGTGGGGATATCGAGGGGTGATAAAGAAAAAGGAATCGGATTCCGTCGAAAGTCAAGCTGTACGAGCTTCAGTCTTACAAAGTCACGGCTAGAGTTCGAAAGTGAATTGGAAACCGAGTGTAAAGAAATAAATTCTCACTTTTATATCTTAATTTTATATTTTATTTTCATCGTCGATTTCTCCTTTCTATTTTACGTGACAAAACCATCGTCGCCTGTCTACCGTCTATGGTTTGCCTTCGTCGCAATCTTTTGTCTATACGCTGTCGATGGCTTCGGTGCTTGAGAAAACTAAAAGACCAGATGTAGAGTTTCCTTAGAAGTGGTGATCACTTTAACAGTTATCTTTTTATCGTATCATCCGCTATATCATTTAGATGACCGTTAGGAGAAACGAAGTCTGTCCAGAATTTTCGAATCTCTCGAGATTTAATGTTTCGTTTCGCGAATTCGCTGTATCATTTCCACCGATTCTATTTCCACGGAAATTAATCAAAATCTTACGTCTCGAACGGGTGGTTCGTCTGAAACGCAAGAAACGCGATTTCTCTTTGACAGAATCACGTTCCTTGAGTACGAGACCATCGCGAATTTTAACACAGAGTGCTCCCAAGGCTGTTAATACTTGACTGCCGCGTTGGTCGACCGGCCACGGTTTCTCCACGATGATCATCGGTGATCGGAGCGCTTGAACTTTTTACAATTGTAAAAATTGTATGGAAATTGACAGTTGGGGTATTTTGAATATAACCGATAAATAGAAGATGCCTCGAAACAAACAGTTCCACATTGAACGATTAAACATTTTTATTAGAACATCAATAAAAAAAAATGAGAACAAATCTTGCATCTAACGGTGCACTGTGTTTGCATCCATATCTTTGAGGGATGATCTACGAACATCATTATAAACGCAGCTTAGAAAATAATCGTAAATATATATAATTGAAGTTAGAAGCGTGCACATACCTTACTATTATATACAAAAGGAGCAAGTATCGTTTACTAATATCTTCTACACGTTTCAACAATATATTCTGCACGTTTTGCTTACGACGAAATAACTGTAGCGGCACATGAGTTACATTCAGTTGTCGATCAGTTATCAACCAGTTATCAACGAATTATCTAATTAACGAGTCATTAGCGATCCTATTTTACGACTTATATACTGTCTTAGCGAATCGGTTAGTACGAGCGTCTTTGCGAACATTATCTGTATACTAATTTATCATTTTAAATATATTCGACGGTTTCAACAACGAGCAATCTCGTCCATTAAACCTCACCGACCAACCATCCTCTACACATAAACCTCTACATAACGAATGCGAATGGTTTGTTGAAATAAACGAAGCCTTGTTATAGTATGTCGCTATCAATTGTTACCAAGGCGCCACAGTGGTCTCCCGTGACCACCAATAAGATAAACGGTCCATTGGGGAAGAATGTTGTCTTACACCATCAATTTATTATTATTTTGCCGTTATATGCTTTGAATAATAAAAATACTGGCGTGGCGTCTTGAGCGAAACATGTGATTTCGGCGTGACAGTCAAAGTGTTAATTGTCGCGAAAACTTTCTGCCCTGTGTATACGAAAGCATCGTTTAAACGCCGGTATATCTCACCGACCACTTAACAAGCATTCTCGCACCTTAGAGAAAAGAACGACTTCCGATTCGCGGAGGGGTGAACCGCGAAGGGTTGAGCCGCGAAGGGTTGTTCCGCGTGTACTGGAAAAGAAGCAGAGAATCGTTGAATCGACACTTTTCCAAGTTTCTCGGTATCGATCGATCGAACGACTAAAGGCTACGTGATCGCGTTTTGCTCTCAGGACCAGAAAGTAATTTCGAGGGTCGAAAGGAGTGGTCTGCCGCTTCTGTATTTTCTCTTTTTTTTTTTTTTTTTGTCACTATCGGAGAACTTATGGGATCTCGCGATTCGTCGGTCGTCATGGGATTTACTTGAAAAGGTCGTTTTTGCTTTTGGGGTTTAGAGGTTTCGTTCGACATACGGCTTAGTTTACTAGTTTTAACAAGGTTCGGAGTAAGTTCTTAGGTTACACGTTCTATTTTACGTCCCGTTTCCTGAGTTACGCTTGTGAAAATATCGGATTCATTGGAAAATAATTATTATTTCGTGTATTGAAATATCGTTCGGTTTTTAGGTCACACGTTCGAGGAATATTTTGATTCGTCGAGTTAGGTAAAACTTGTCAGATAAAAACCTTGTTCATTTTAAAGATGCAAGCTCTTTCTTGCCAATCCTCCAATCTTCTTTCGCATGTTCAGATTACATAAGAATCTGTACCTTTTATAAAAAATTCAATTTTATCCCTTTTAATATCTTCTAGTCCCGTTGCTCGTATATGAAAATCTTTTTATCCCTTTAAAAAGCGTAATCTCGTTCCTCTCGGTATTTTCTAATTTTCTTATACCACCAGACCGTATGAGAACTCCTTCGTTTCTTTCAAAAATGAAACGTCACCGATATCAATAAGCAACTTAATATTTGCTTTCCTCAATCTTTTTCAATCGATATTTCTAACCGTTTCCTTCGTTTCTTAAATTATATAAAAGATTCTTATTCTTTCCAACAGATTCGCTACTATTCTCTCCATATTTTTATACGTTTACCGAGCCGTAAAGTCGTTCAAAAGCCCCGTCTTATTTCTATCGACGTTTCAAAATTTTCTAAAAATATTCCATCTCTATCAAAACTTTCGAACGTCTCCTCGAACAATCAAATTCTGCAAAGATCCCGTATCTCCTCCGAAGGATCACTTTTATCCCTGTCGATATCTTGTTGCAATTATCCTTGAACAATTGCATCGGACAGTAATCCTTTCGCTTGCTTCGAACGCAAACCCAAAAACCCGCGATTCGAGAACGTTGCCAAGAACACGATGCACCGTCTTCCGCTTTTTCACAAATTCAAACGATCCTCTCCGTTCGACATTTATCTTTGATCAAGATGAAACAGCCTGCTCGTATCGAGCACTGTACCGTACGAGACAACGGTATATTCGTATCTATCGTCTGGGAGACAGGAATCGGGTTAAGGAAAACGATGCCAGCCGGATGGAATTCGTCTTTTTTAGCTTCGAACGTCGCCGAAGAGACGAAAAGACGGGGGAAAAGAGAGATCGCCGACTTGGTGGAGGCTGTGCGCTACTTCGCTGGCGAACGAAGAAAAATTGGCGACGTAAGGGAGAAGAAGACGATGGAACGACAAAGAAGGGAGACAAGATGGGATACGAGGAGAACACGCTAGAGGTCTGTAGAACGAAGAAGATCGGAGATCAGAAGGAAGAAGTCGAGCTACCGGAGGCTGAACGGTGTCGGTGGCTTCCAATCGAATCCCCTTTCCGTCACGCGAAACTTCCTTCTGTGATGTCGGGGACAGATTGGAGGCGAGTCGAACGCGACCAGAATGCCAGTAACACAAGCGATCCGTGAATGTCGCAGTGGAGAAAAAGGGCTGGAAGTTTCATGAAATCCAGAGTTTAGAATGGACCGAGGCCCGATCGAAATTTATTCCAGCTCAGAGACTGAGAATGGTTATTTGCTGCGGTTGTCTCTGGATCTTTCTGCACTCACTGGGAAATTTGCTAATTCTTTCTCGTCGTGGATACTCAATTTTGATGGTAACGAACATGTTGAATGTACGGCGAAGCGAACAAGTATTAGGTCGTTCGAAAAGTGCCTTTCTTTTACGGACACGTCTTTTACAACGATGCATCTTTATACAAACATGAAACCTAATCCGTCGAACGTTGTGATCTTTATTTTGATAGAACAAAATGGATCATACGTAATACGATGAAATAATATAAAACGGGAAATGTTGCGCATCCATTATTTTCTTATAAAACGAAAGAAACTTTTCGGACGACCTAATACAAACCAAAGGGAACCTACCAATCGCAGAATGTCAAAAGGGAAATAAATTCCTTGGTAATTTCCTTTCGTACTTCTCATAAACGTCAGTTATATTCCCAACAGACCTGTAGTTTCGAAATAGCCTGTACGTTAGATATGAAGCAGAAATCGTTGCTAGAAAGGCATCGGATCGGAGAATCGTTCCTTTCGTATCGATCCCTTCCTTTCTCTTTTTATCGTTCGCCGTCGTTTCTTTTCATCTACTTTCGTTGAAGAACTCGAAGCTCGATCGAATTTCGTCCTCCTCTCCACCTACCTTTCCTCTTTTATTTCTCCGCGAGCTTTCCCTCGACTCTCGAGCATTAAAAAGGCGAAACGCTGGTTTCGTTAGCCCGTGGCCACGAACAAAGAACCTTGTTCGGCTGGGATTTGTGGTTTTTTTTCGAATTTTCATCGTTCGAAAGGCGTTCGGCCACTAGCGTGTCTTTGGTCTTTTGTAATCTGTTGATAGGCGGTTTCGATCTTCCTTTTCTCTGTGTATAGTTCGAAAAATTGGAACTATTTTTCTAAGAAATAAAGTTCTGATACTTTCGCGCTCCTTTTCTTTTTAGCGTTATCTTTCAAATCTATCAATTTGTTGGAAAATATTGGGACAAGAATACGACGGTAAAGGGAATTCTTATAATCGCGTTTTGATTTTCAAATAACGTGGTAAAATTTCGGATTTCTCAATCCTTTCGACAGTCTGTTATTTCCAATTTTCTCTATTAAAGGCTGCATGAGAAAACCCTCCTAAGAACAAATGCAGGATCGATCTACCGCTCCGTCTCACGGTTGATCCTCCTCAGCTCGACCCAATGGAACGCGGCATCTCAATGGAATTATGCTTTCCAGAGAAATTTGCATTCGTACGAAGCCAGCGATCTCCTCCTGGATCAAGTGGCTGGAATTTTCTAAACGAAGAGCATCTCGTTATATACAGAGTGTTCGCTAATTAATTCAAATACAATACAGTTGCAGAGTTAACATAGTGTTTGGTACATGCGTGTACACTGATTCGCGGAAATACATGTGCAACTTTCACATCGTACATTGTATAGAACATTTTCAAATTATTATACCAATTTGGTATTTCAACGCGGTGTTTTTATAGAATTATAACGATTCAAAACATTCGCAGCTTGTCTCCCCTAAAATCATGATTTTTCAATTACGTGATTGTTGCATCAAACGAACAACATGATATGGTCAGGGTACAAAGGTCTATGGGTGTTTAACACGTAAAATGAATGTAAAAACGCGTGATCCGCGATACGTTTATCGACACTGTCTTTGACTTAATTGCACAAACGGGTCACCCTGTATCTATGGCTCTTACACTCCATTGCCTGGAATATCTGAAAGAGTATTCGACTCGCGTTCGTCGAAAATGTAAATTCGTCTCTGGCCCGCGGTCGGTTTTTCATCTAGATCACGAGCACGATATCCAGGAAATGGTTTTAAAGCTGCTGCCGCATGGATAATGCAAAAGCAGCCGGTAATGACGACGAAAGTTGTTGGCGAGACGGAAATAGTCGTCGCCAGACCGGACACGATTGTACTCTCAAGCCTGGAGTCACACGGTGCGCATCCTAAATGTACCTCATTTTGAGATAATGTTGGCAATCATGGTTACGAAGTGACGCGTACTTTGGTACCGTTGTTACTAAGGAACATATTTTACCACAGCTCGTAATTTCCAGTAAATTTTGCTTTTGCTACTTTGCTTCTACATTAGAATTTTTACGTTAGATTTTTTCCACGAATCAACTCTCTGGACGGCTATATCGTAGGATTTTATTATCTATTTAAAATGGATTAAACAGGTGTTGATTAAATAGGAAACGATGGTTATGAGGTGATATTGGGTATAGTGCATTAAATAATAATAATTAAATAACTCGGTGTTTAGGTCAACGATATATTTGGCAGAGATGAAAGGACATCGGATATTTCTTTTGGAATGTTTGGGAAAGTCCCCAATACTTTAGTCCAGACTTTTTATTATAGCCGTATTTGAACAATAAAACTGAGAAATAGCTGTTCGTGAATTAAGTCAATGACGTTTGCCCGAGATTTATGACAGTGGGCTTGTGCTCGAAGTGACATAACGGGTCACTAAACGTAGCCACGGTCACGGGAGGAACGTGTACCTAACAGAGGTATAAAATAATTAAATAACTCTCCTTAAAAACAAAGATTGACCTGAGGGATACAGAGAGGAGTATATAAGACAGTTCCACTTGGACTGAGGATTCAGTTAGAGAAGTTCTACTTGTACTGTGAACTAGTACGTTGAGTGACAACCGAAATCGTGGATCAGTCAGTTGGGTTCGACTTTAGATTGTGGAAGAAATCGCATTCGTCATCCCGTTGACCGTGTATTCGTTATCGAACCTAAATTCATCGTCATCTGGATTATTCAATCACCGCTAATCACGTGTTAACCTTTGTAATACATTCGCTTCAATAAGTATCACCTGATATACAACAACGATGGCCAACTCACAAGAAGATTCATTACACGCCCCGATTTCCAACGTTACCCCGACATATATAACAAAGTTTCTATAGCAAACTGTTGTAGTTATTATTTATTCAGCTTAACATTAAATTATTAAGATGCAAATGGTAAACTAGATACGCTGAAGGAATTGCCTCTTAAGCCAAGAAGGGCTCGAAATTGCGATCTCTACGTGACAGATGTAGCAACGTTCGATAAACACCGATGCACCAATATTTGCTGGTTGGCTGATCGGTTGTACTACACTCGAGTAACACGCGAATTTATCCAGTCGCGTCTGGTCCTCGAGACGTCTTTAGATTGTATTTACGCTATGTACGGAGTTGTACACGTCGTATTTGCGGATTTGTACAAAACTAAAAGTCAGCGACAGGAGGAAAGTAGATTGCACAATTTTTAGCGATTCAAATATGCCACTTAGAAAGATATTCCGCCATGTTAAGTGCTTGATATATTTTACATAAAATGATATTATTCGTAAAATTTAACAATTCGACTCGACAAATATTTCTTCCATTTTACAGCGATAGGTTAATCGATTTGACGGTAGAATGAAATGTACATCGAACAATTGTATTTTACGAACTGAATACGAAATATTTTGGTGGCTACCTTCGTCCGATACAAACTTTCTCAATGTAGCTAATTACTCGAGGACGCAACAACACTTAGAGGAAAATCGCATGCGCCAACCAAATATTGTTTATCGAATCAACTAAGTAAAATATCAAAGAAGCTATTTCACCTCTGTGCGAAGCATTGCACGCGTGCCATGATATCGTTTGCAAAAGCCACCCTAACGAGCTCGGTAACCCTATCCTAACTGTAATCAGCACCAAGTTGACGCCAATCAACCGTTATCAAACAACCTATGAATACTCATGCTGGCTATATCGGTGCCGGCTGGCTTGTCGACAGGATTGTTTAAACACGGTCATTTCCATCTAACACCTAGTGATTCATCGAGGATGACAACATTATGCTTCTAATGCGTTAGATTTGAACTTTCATTTTCAAAGGTTATCGTTTGTAGAAAATCGAGTGTAGGTAAATCTTTGTGAATTTTAGCTTCGTGGTCTCCCAAGGACCAGAAATGGATTTCGTTTGTAGTTGGGAAAAATGAGAAATATAATTTTCTTCTTTCAAAAGAAGGGAAGAAGAGAACAAAGAAAGGAGAGAAGAAGAGGAGGACAGACAACAATTCACGAGTAATTAAAAAAGAAAAATGTTCGAGAACCTGTTTGAAATTAAAAACTTGCGTTTTGTCAAGAACTAAAAAACTGACTTGTATCAGAGGTACGTTGGACTGTTTTTGACTGCTTCGTTGCTCTAACAAGTGTCACGTGAAAAGAGATAGGCGAAGAAGAATATATAGATAAAAAATGTGAAAAGAGAGGAAAAGAAGGACGCGTATGTAAAAATGGTGAGTCTGCTTTCTCGTATTTTCTTTTTCTCTTTGATTAAATCGCGCACGTGAAAATTTATAACGCGTAAAATTGCCGCGCCTCGTTCCTGTTACTTGGACAGACGTAAAAGCAGCTACAGAATTGATAAATCGGTCGCTTTTTAGCGACCTGATATTTATCGTTCCCCGTGGGACGATCGTCGGATTGACAGGCCTCCGTGGGATTTCCGTCTGCCATATCAGGCGATATTTACACAAACGCCACTACGTTTCTTCGTTTCATAATCCGTCTTCTTCCTCGTTTTACCTTCGTTTCTCTTTCCCTTTGATTTCTCTCAACATTTGGTTGCTCCGTTTGATCTTCAGACTTTTGGTTTCTCCGTTTACCTTTTTGTTTGATCTCTGGTCTATACGTTTCTCTATTCGCTCTATGTCTGAGCGTTTGAGTTTCTACATTTTCCCGTTTAATCGTCGAGTTTTACGATTCTTAATTCCTCAGTTGAAAATGAAAAGATATTTGAACGATATTTGATCGTCGAGCTTTTATTCGGCGTGAAACCGTTTCACGTGCATTCGATTCGATTCGATTGGAACGAGAGAACAAGACACGCGGTATTTATTTGAAATCGATTTAGCGTCCTGTACGATGGCTGTCGAGAAAATCACGCTTTAACGCGGTCGAATGTTTCCGCGATTCGCTTGCGTGTTTCTCTCCGAAATTAGAAAATTATTCGCGTGTTTTATGAGGAACGAAGTGGATTCGAATACAATAGATTTGAATTTTGCGAAGCAAAGACGAGACACGACGATTCAAAGACGAAAGCGAAGCGTTTTGGGAGTTCGAAGAGAATTATATAGAAATAATACAGGTTCAAAATTAATATTTAATATCCCACAAGAAACAGATGACTTAATTTTGAAATTTAAATTTGTAAATGTATTTGTTGTAGAGAGGCAAGGAGATAGTGTTGAGGTTATTAGATGTATGAATACAGGAACGCGTGGATAAATCGTAAGGTAGAAAATATATTTTAATACAGAAGTGTAAATACAAATAGGAATATAATTTGAACTGGTCCAGATCCGAACGCCAGTGTCACCGGTGAAAGTCGACTAATTATGTGTCACTAATTATTCCAAGCGCCTTATCACGAGCGACCGTCTGGGTAGCATTCGATCACTCCACCCGTTCTCAGAAATATACGATAAGTACGATCAAAGTCTTTTCCACCTCCAAAGAATAAAGAATATAAATACTCCTCCCAAAATTATCCCAGTTAGTCTGAATAAGTCCGAACCAGCCTGAATATTAAAAGTCCATCGTTGCGTTTACCATTGAATTGTATAAATCGTGTGGAAATAAAGAGCTCGATCTCCAAACAGGAGATCGACAGTTTTTTTAGTTACTTGTTGAATTTTTACGTGGCACCATCGTCGCCTGTCTACTGTTTTTGGTCTGCTTCTGTCCCAGTTTTTTGTCTGTACGCTGTCGATGGCTTCAGTGCTCGAGAAAACTAAAAAGACCAAACGTAGAGTTTTCTTAGAAGCGGTGACCAGTTCAACAGATAGCATAAGTAGTCACTTTTTATTCCAAACCAATTTCTTCGACAATTTACTTCGCTCAATCGCGTTGATCTCTTGACAAACTCGCAATATCCGTATTTGTGAGTATATATTTCTACGTCTATAGCTATTTATGTACGCGCTTGCATTAGTTGCTTGATTTTTGCATATGAATTCCTTAACGATTTGCTTGGCTCATTCGAAACTCAAACTTATTTGCATGTTAATGCCATAGCTTGTCTATGAAGCATCTTGGTCTTTGTACGAACATCGAGATTCTGGCCAATTTCTCGAACGAGATACGTGCTTTGGATACCTTTCCGGATTTCTCTTGATAAAGCTGCCAGATGAGAGGCGTCGTCAGTCTGTTTACCCTTTAAATGGTCCACCATGTAACTCATGATTTTAAACACGACGATTCTGACAGTGCAAACGTCATTTTATCGATCGATGCATCAGAAATGATCAAGGCGATACACCGTTTCTGATGCGTTGGACAAAATTCTACAGCGTTAGGAGCTAACAAATTGAATCTTATAATTTTACGAGGTAAAAATTAAACTATCCTGTCAAAATCAATACTGTTATTGAGATATGTATAATTTTACGTGCTAGACTAGATTAGCTGCGTAGTAGTGATACTTGTATGTGAATATCAGTTGTGTAAGTTGAATGGAAACTGTTCAGTCGGTTGACAGTGTGGCATGGAAGAAGCTGAGACGCGTGCAGGTGTGTATCGATGAATATCTTTGAAATCGCTTATCAAATAAATATATAACTATTCTAATATAAATTCTAAGTGTAAATTTAGTGTTCCTATACCATTATTTCGGCTATTAAGATCCAAAATTCTCAACAACTATAAAACTTGGGAAAATTCCTTCGTTTAAACGACATAATGTTCTTCGACGGAACTAGCTACTGAATTATCAATCGATTAAATTGAATTAAGAAAGCTCTCTCTTTCGAACGATATAAAATTCTTCTGTATGAAAACAGCTAATTATCCTGAACAAAAAAAAAAAAAAAAGAGAAAAATAAATAAATATCTATACACAATTTTTATTCGAATCTACTTTGAATCCATTCACCCTCCTGTCTTGAACGATTAGAAAACCAAGAACTGCTATTAAATTTAAATGTGGCTTCCGAGTAGAAGCCACACAAACCTTTCTACATTCCACACAAATCTCCCTATATCCCACACAAACGCTATTAAAGATTCTTTCGCTCAAACTACGAAATAAAACATCCTAAAAGCCGTATTTCCCGTTCTCCGCCGTTCGATGGAACGTTCGCCGTCGAATTCGCGAGTCTTGTCTTCCCCATCGAGTAAACTTAAATCGTGAAAATGGCCGTATCGAAGCAAGGTGCGTCGATTCGAATCTCGGTGTACGACTCGAGAGATTTCGAGTTCTTTCGGAGGAAACACGCCACGGTAAACGAGCTAGGGGAATAAGGGGGCGAGTTTCTGTAAGCGAGGGTGAAACTATCGCGCGGAAAGGCACGCGGCCTTTGCTTCCACAACG
Source organism: Bombus hortorum (assembly GCA_905332935.1). Taxonomy (NCBI): domain Eukaryota; kingdom Metazoa; phylum Arthropoda; class Insecta; order Hymenoptera; family Apidae; genus Bombus; species Bombus hortorum. The sequence continues at coordinate 15,579,532 of HG995195.1, read as the reverse complement.
CTGTTTCGCTGTTTCTTTCTTTTCTTCCGCCCTCTTGCAACGTGTAATTCGTTGTTTGTTCGTACAAAGCGCCAGATGATGGCCAATCCTTACAAAGCGAATTTATCTGGTTGTTCTTGTACTCTGACCCAGCTGTGTTATCTTTTTTTTTGTTCCTTATTTTCAACCAGATCGCGTCTTTCTCTCGGCCAACGCTTTGAGAAAGAAATTAATACGAATGAATTTTTCTTTCAATTTTGCGTTCGAGTTTTTCGAGTATTTAAAGTCTTTTCGCCGGTTAAAACAACGTTGAAGTTGGAATATAAAAATTGCGTTACGAGTAACTAAAGTTTCTCTTGAATTACTTAAAAACGAGCGCAATGAAAATTTTAATTCAATTCGCAGGAGATTTGAAGTATACATTTTGCGCCAGTTTGGGCACACGGTTGAACAGATGAATGGCACGCCACGCGATCGAACTTCTTGTTTACTGTGGCTCGCGCGTTTGGCAAATAGCGTGTAGGCCAAGGGGTTAACGCCGAATATTTTAGGGAACAAAATTTTTCGCATTGATTTATGAGCACAAGACAAAACTTCGCTATTTTTCTACGTGTAATCGCGTGATCTGCACAGATGCTCTCAATTTGTCATGGTTTTCTCGTGACAACGAAACTGTGAATGTTCGTCAAGATCAAAATTTCATTCAGAGTCTCGTATAACAATTTTTTTAAGACATCTTTGTATACATTTTGCGACGAATATCGTAAGTATGAGTAAATCGCATAAGTTGCGTATACTTGTCCGGTGTTAGCTTCGTCACGTGCACGTGTGATAACTTACGCATACGCCACGAGGACGAAACGAAACGGAACGAAACGAGCGCACGTAAATCGAGTAAGTTGAGATACAGCGTTTACTTTGGGTTACTGGGTCGATGTTCATTCTATATTACTCTGGATCCGCGATTCAAGTCCAAAATTAGAGAACGCACGGTCCAATCAATTTCACCGACGGCCGCTAAAGTCACTAGCACGAACACCGATCCTCGGTCTTCCAGACCAGCCGAATTTTTCCCCTAGGAACGATACCCGTTTATCCCTAGAGACGCTTCCAAGGAAATGGTCAAGAAACGCGACTCGTTTCGAATTTGGTACTTCTTTTGAGTAGCTGGACTGACTGTTTAATTGAACTCGGTAGAAATAAATCGGTACTTGTTCAGGTATTAAAAGGAAAATCAGCGAATATAAAACTAGAATAATAGTGAAAAATAAAAAAAGATATTTAGAATGATCTTAACTTCAGAAGTTAAAATATCAAATTTGCATTTTCTTTTCGTGGTTTCGAACTGTTTGTGCGATTTAAAGAAAACTGAATTTTTTTCGAATTTACTTACTTTTTTATTTTTCCATATTTACTCTCGAACAGGTTTCGAAAAGAAAAGAAATTTTCAACGAGACTATGTCGTTCGCAGAACAGAGGAAGCATTTGATTAAATTAGTTAAATTAGTGGATACTATTTACGTTGTTTAATTACTTCTGTAGCTTTTATAGAATTTTTATTCGACTAGAATATGTATTTTGATCGTTTCTCTCGATTAATAATACGTAAGTGAGAAAGTTCATTTTCACTGCCTTTCTTTCATACTGTAACTCGGTTTATACAAATATTATTTTCTGTATTTCAATCTTTTCGTCGAGAGGAACGTTTAATCCAATTATACTTTCGTGTCCTCTAAGCAGCGTCAATCGATTTCCTTTCTTTACCCCGTGGTTTCTTCTTCGTTGACGCAAACCTCGAAAATACACGCGAACTCGGATCTTCGTGTCACCGATATTTTCGTATAAGGATGTCACGTGTTGATCACCGTGGCGGTCACTAGATTTACGACCTATGCCACGAGGATTATTATTAATGACTGAATTAATTATATTCTTAATATTACAATTAATCACGTAATGTAATAAAAATATACTATATTGTAAAATTGTAGATTTTCATGCGTATGTGCGAAATTCAATGGTATAGAAATGCCGATAATGTGCACAACATGGAAAACTAAATAAAATATCCGAAATAAATTAGTTGTGTTCGTAAAAATATAAATTTTTACAAAAATCCGTATTTGTACAAACGCTCCCATTTCGTAAAACAAAATCTCTCTACAATTTCTATATATTTAGTTGTGTTCGTAAAAATATAAAATCGTATAAAAATCGTAGCAGTTTACCGATTATTCATCAATGTTTGCAAAGAACGTAACATTGAAAAGATTCGAACATTGAAAAATCCAGGTTGGCCTCTGCCTAACTTTATCGTATAAAGTTCGCTTTCCAGAGAGTTTTATTCGAAACATTTTCTATCCGAAACGGAACCTTGCAAACCCTCTCATAAATCACACGTCAATTTCATCGTACACGCACGCATGTGCGTAGGCGCGAAATAAAGCCGGGTATCAAAGTTGCCCTTGTAAGAGCAAGCACAGGATATTAGTTTACCCAGCGTGTGACTGCTTTGCGCAAGAAAATTGTAAGACGACGAGTGGAATTACTCTGTCGAATATAATTAAACTTCGGTCTACGGTGACGAAGGGAGAATTTTCATCGAAGGATGATTTTTAATCTCTTTAGAAACTGTAAGAGCCGTTTTATCTCTTCCTTCCTTATTTAAAATCGTCTTGAAATTGCTTGGAACTTTATGCTGTTGTCTTTCGTTTAGGAAATTTAGACGTTGCAAATGATTTTACTTCTGATCGTCGCTTTCACGTTCTCTAAAGCTAGGAAAACTTATCGAACGTCCAGCTGAACAAATTGTAAAGTACAAATTAAATAAAAAAAACTTATTAAATAAAACCTAATAAATAAAAAAACTTTGACGTTCTTGTGGTAGATCAGTGATGACGTTGACTCTAATAGACGGAAGGCTGTTCGTTGCAATCGTGTTCTCAGCTTCCGTGCGTTTGAAGATGGATGTTGTTTCAGTGAATAATATTTCTGGCATTTGCACGCTGTTCTTCGTTTCCGATAGCGTTTCCAAGATTTCTCGCACGAAAGGATTTTCTTTGTACAGAGTTAGATCACCAACGATGATGGTTATACATCGATTCTCGTGGTATGAATAACGAACATGTCGTTACTTGATTCCTTTGTGTATCTAAGGGCTATGCGAATGGCGTATAATTTGGCGGTGTGTACGACAGTTCTAATTCAGATGTTACCACGCTGCATTTTGATTCATTTGAAGATTAGATTCCAAAGAGTAGATTAACGTAATTAAACGTACATGACGTGTAGTTGTTGTGTGCTTGGTTCGTAGTTGCTGCATGCTGTTGACTTGTATTCTTGCAGGCTGTAAGTTTCTTGGGTTGTCTTCTCACTCTGACAGCAATGACAGTCCTATTTCTTGCAGAAAATATTAATATTATTTAATAATGTCTTAATAAATATTTAATAATGTCTCCATGATGTTTCTTCTGGAATATGTAATTAAAAATGTTGTGAGAACGAGCTGAAAAGAAGACTCGCGATGAAAACTGAAAAGAATATCGGTGTGGTAGCTTCTACGAATGCTGTTTCTTTATGTTGGAATATTTGGCTACTGGCTATATTCCAAGCACGTGTACCAAGAAATATTTCAAGATACACTATGGAAAGAATGAACGTACGAATATATAAATGAATAATAAGGAAGCCGTAGTAAAGCCGAGTAAATAATAAAATAATAGAATAGAGAAATTTAGATGTTAACGCGAATCTGTAGATTTTTACAGAAATCAAAACACCGTCCTCTCTTCCTCTTCTCTTGCGTTTCGAAATTTGCAAAGTTAAATAATCCGAAACAATGGAAATTTAAATCTTTCTAAACCTACGAATATCTGCATATTATATTTCCGTTCAAGCAACTCTATTTCCTCTTTATAAAACGAATAAAATAACTGAAAAAGTCTTCTACATCGTCGAATTGTTTCAACATAAAATCACATAAAATCTCTCGTCGAACGAACGTTAATTTCTCACTTAAATTCCCTTCGATCAACGTTCCGTCAGCTTTCGAGTCAGATTCGTATAATTTCGCCATCGAGTGGTTTATTTGAATTTGAAATTCGTCGAGATTATAGTCAGCTAGCCTTCGTTCGATATACCATTCGAATCAGATGGAATCGAATGGAATGCATGGTATTCGTGTTTTCGCATTTAAATGATAACACGAGTCGCTTTCATTAACATTACTCTCTATTCGATTTATTAGACAGTCGCACACGAGTCCCTTTCAATGCCACATGATTTGGACTACGCTGATCGAGTCAGTTGGAAATTAAGCTGCTCTTCGGAGACAGGGTTTTAATAATCCTAATTAGAAGACCCGGCAGCACTATGATGTACAGGATGTCGCGTCTAAAAGGGGATGTTTGAATGGCTCTATCAACTCTCAAAGCAAAAACAAAAAAAAAAAAAAAAAGATTGTATGCTGAAGAAGGAGGAGAGGAGATCGAGGAAATAATAATTTCTCGGAGTTGAGATTTCTCTTTTTCTTGGATTTTGAAGGTTCGAAAGTTTGGAGGTTTAAAGTTTCATAGAGCTTGGGAGTTTCGAGTTTAGTTTGGTCAATCGACAATTTTTTTTTAACAAGACTAACGATTTTCGTGGAGTTCAATTTTTAAATTCTTCAGTTTTGATTCGACTCGTGTTTTACGTTTTAAAGAGACGAATTTTTAATTTCTCAAATTTCAACGGATTTTTACTTTCGTAGTATCAAATTTCCATAATTATACGAAAGTACTACGAAGTGCTGAGAATACTTAGACCCAATTAATTACTATGCAAATGATATAAAGACGGTAGTGTACAAATACTTTTTATACAGAGAAGCAAAGACAATATCCAGTCAAAATTTAGTTTCCCAATTATCAACGTCGTTTGCGCATCCAATCGCACGATATATTACATAATCACAGAATTATAGAATCGCAGAATTGGAGGAACTGGAATTTATCCGACATCTAAATTTAATTACATTCAAGTTAAAACTAATGTACTTGTATACATATTATTGCATCGGAACGTACTAACCAAGCTGATTATCCGTTTAATACGTTCGTAACAACACGTGCTGAGCTCGTTATGGGCGTTCTACCAAAAGTGGGCCGTAGATTTAGCGTCAACCTGTTCGCAATCCATATTCCGTGTGTTCGATGGTAATTGCACACCTGTCGAGCTATGCCGCAAACACGATTGTCCAGACCGCATACCAAAAGACACTGCGAAACGTGACAATCGCAGTAGCCACGAATTTTCAAACTCTCGTGCAAAACTCGTATGAAAAATGACGATTTCGAGGAGCTAATGAGATGGGCAAAGGAAATTTTGAATAATAATTTTGAAATTTTAAGAAGAAATTTATAAAGGAAGATGACAGATTTTATAGATTTATATCAGGATTGAAGTTTTTTTTTTTTTAAATTTAGTAAACTATATGATACTTCATCGCATAAATGGAGTTACACTGGGTTAATCACGTCGCGTATATTAACAATTTGTTATATCGCGACAGCGAAACGTCTTAAAAGAAATTTGTGCAATCCATTTGACGACAAAAATTGGCTCTTTCTTCTAAGGAAACGTGCTTCTACCTTGGTGGAAGGTCGAAGATGAAAATCCCCTGACTCGTGTCACCAAACAAAGATGAAAGGTTGCTGTGTCGGCGATCTTGCGAGATATAATGAAGCACTCACTCTTGACAACCGTATTCCACATGATCGTATCGATCGACTGTGAAATACGAAACTGAAACGACGCTTCGTAATATCGTTTCCATAAATCTTATATCTGCTACGCATCCTCATTTTACGATATTAGAAATCGGAACGCTATTGACGAGATTTTCAAAGAAAAGTCAATTACTCTCTACAACGTTTCTGTTCTCTTCAGAGAATCAAATCGAACGAATAATTGATTCGTTTGAAAAATTGTGCTTTGTGTCTATTTGAAAAAATGAAAGTTTATATGTACACGAAATGTTAAGGAGAATATAACGAAATTTCATATTCCACGTTGAGTTCAAAGAAACAATGTTGGTAAAAAGGTTTAATACTGTGAGTATAGTGGGGAATTTTAGTTTATACATGCGTAGTGCTCTTGGTAATTTCATATGAAATCTACTTGGAGGGATGGGGGAAAGGAACAGGGGTGGACGTTAAAAGATTAAAGATAAACGATATTCTGTCTGATTGTTTGTCTGACAAAACTGACTATCTCCTGTATGCTTTCTGAAAAAAGTATAATATTATAATGGGAACAATAGTTTAGTTTAATTATAAATTACTATAGAACAACCAAAGTGAAAGATGCAAGTCGAAAATTCACAAAGAAAATTGAATTTTCCATTGTTCATAAATTCATTTCCTAGATACGAAAACTACACATAAAAGTATATAGTAGTAGTCTAACCTTGTAAGGTAAAATAATTAATATTATACAATAATAATCGACAAATATCTGGAGTTATATTTATATTACAATGACCTAAAAATTTCGAAAATTACAAAACACATTTATTATACGATAAATTCTGGACACTGTGTAGAATTTTCTGCTTTTCTCTTAAAAAAAAAAAAAAAAAAAAAAAAAAAAATAAAGGTTCCTAAGCACGACGTATACGATGACAAAGGCGGAGAATTTCTCCGAAAAATATTGTATTCGCACGCAATTGGCCTTTCGAGCCTGGCCGAAGTAGAATGTAGCATCTCCAGTTCTCAAAGGCACTTGATCTAATTACATTAATTGCCATCAGTGGGAACAAAGGATATATCCATTCACCCTCGTACATTTAGAACGAAAATGACATTGAAAAAGTGGAAGAACGATCGAGGACGAGCAAACTTACGAACGATTAAACTGAGAAAAATGAAATGAAAAAAAGATCCATCACTGACGTGGTTTCGATAAAAAGAACATAGCGGAACTCTTGCGCTCATTACCTTGGTCATCGAGAATCTTTACTAGGAATATTTCGTAATTATCAAATTTATCAAATTTACTTTGCTTCTCTGTATGTCCTAACATCAGGTTGTCCGAAAAGTTTCTTTCGTTTTGTGAGGAAGTAATAGACGCACAACGTTTTTTTGTTTTATATTATTTTGTCGAATTTTGAGATAAACACCGCGACATTTCACAGATTTGGTGTCACGTTTGTATGAAGGTGCACTGTCGTAAAAGACACGTTTGCGAAAGAAAGATACTTCCGACAGCCTAATACTTACGAATGGAGGTGTACATTGTACTTATCAAATTGTAATTATCATTGTAATTATCAAATTTATCAAATTTACTTTGCTTCTCTGTATGTCCTAACATCAGGTTGTCCGAAAAGTTTCTTTCGTTTTGTGAGGAAATAATAGACGCACAACGTTTTTTTGTTTTATATTATTTTGTAGAATTTTGATATATATATTATATATATTATTTTGTACATTAGATGATACTCGTAGCTGTGGTTCTTTGGGTTTCGATCGTGCTTCTTAACGTTTTTAAGTAACTTTTTATTTTTCCCATAATTTTGTTTAAATTTTCCTTTGCTTAAAAGAATTAAAACCAACACGTAGCAATAGAAACTATTGGATGATATTCTGTAAACTTGGAAGAGCATCCATGAACATTTAAAGATTTTTTAGAAACCTAAAAAATCGCATGGGCTTAAACGACCCAACATACAGTCGACTTCAGGAAAAATAAGTTTGCAGACAGAGAGTTAACGACACGTTGCCCTTTGTTCCGGCGTTTTGTGATTAATTCAAGGTAATTTAGGGCTTCTTTGAGGCAATTTGCGGTAACTGAAACAGTTTCAGGCCTGCCCCGAAGAAGAGAACCGGTATATTCACGAGACGTCGGAACAAAGCACAACGTACCTGCTATTAAAATCACGATCGTATTTCGAATAACCGCAAACCTGCGAATATATGAAACTTTTGCTTGTTATATCGAAACTATACTGTACGTATAGAAGCGGACGAGTGAAAAAGTCCAGACAGCATAGTTTTCTTCTTTCGTTTCTTTCTTTTATTTTTTTCTCTTTCGATTCTTTACTTGGCAAACTTCCCGATAGTGATAATGGATGGCCTGTGTCGGAAACGACATTCAATTCCTCCATTGTAATTACGTTTGCGGGAACTAACCGCGAGTTTTTACGACGTAGAAAGGCAGTCCTAATTTCGCTTGGATTTGCTGATTTCGAAAGCTTTTCATAAACGAGTTTGATGATTGTTTAATGGAAGTTGGCGAAACTTTTGGATGTTTGGATGGTAATGCTGTTACTAGTTTTGCACTAGTTTTGGACAAGTATTTGATACTCTTGAAGGACGAGTCAGTTAATTGCGTCCACGTGGACACCAAGAGGAACGAACTTTGTGTGTTCTTCGCTTAAATGCGACAATACTGAATTCTCTGAACTGTTTCAAACTCTCTATTCGCGCTTAATCGTATTTATTCGCTATATAAATGATATTTTCTATTCAAACATTTCTAAACGATATATTCTAACAATATTTGATACGCGTGTATCGAAAACGATGTATTATTAACGTTGTTGTTCGATCGATCGAATTATTTGATATTCTTTCGTTTGACGATAAATAAATGTAGCCAAGGTGTTTCTGTTATCGTTGTGTCTTTCTTTTTTTTTCTTTTTTGTAAATAGTAAGCGTACGGGAAAACTGGAAGAGGAAAAAGTTTTGACACGCTCTTAAACGAACCAACCTCGCCAACCATAATCTAAAAACAAAGAAACACGAGAGTAGAAAATTCAAATTAACGTGGACCAAACGAACCAAAAGCACAACCGACGATTTCCATCCATTCCGCTTCAAACGAACGATCACGAATACCGAGCAATGAGTCCGTTCATTTTAACGAGCGTCTCAAAGAAGCAACGCGGCCAATGGAAAATGGCTGATTATCGAGGCAGCTAGAGAATCGAGAAAGGCAAAAGGCAATTAGGTAACGTCGTCGAGAGAGAAACGCAACGAAGAAGAAAAAGTAATTCGCCGTTGCCGATGGTATCGTTAAATTCCTTCGCTTCTCGCCATTCATCGACTTATCTTTTCATCTCGAGAGAACTATGTTGTTTCCTTGGAAAAATCACCGAAAAAAATCCTCGTGGAAGATCGAAGACGCTTTTCTCAGTACAAAGCGTATCGGAGAAACGAATGAAATTTATTATCGCCAAGAAGCACAGGCTATCCCCTCGATTTGCAATTACAATTGCAGTACGTCCAAGCGCTCATTCACTTACAAACGGTTTATTCAATTCTACTCACGACACTGACAGTTTCACCGGAACGTCAACGTATCGTTCCACGAAACGCGTCCAGAGGGACGGGCTACGCTTTAAACGGGTTGGAAATTCGAGAGCGAAACGACCGCTCAGGGTTTGGTATTATTTCGGTAGCACCTGTGAATGACACGGTACAAAGAGCAAACGTTCGCGAGCCAGGTCATTTAACCCGCCTCTTCGAAACACCGTGGTGACTTTCAAGCGGTGGTAACCCCTCCAAACCACCCTCGAATCGTGTACCTTGACACGTGCTTGATCCAACTTTGACGCGTTAGACATTTGTCGATAGGAGGGTACCGAATGCTACGTGGTCAAATTATTTTAATATTACTTGGCAAAAAATTTGGATTATTGTTATTTATAATTTTATTTATTTACCATATCCACATGCTTGATCCAACTTTGGCACGTTGGACATTTGTCAAGAGGAGGGTACCGAATGCTACGTGGTCGAATTATTTTAATATTAGTTGGCAAAAAATTTGAAGCATTGTAATTTCTAAATTTATTCATTTACCATATTCACATGCTTGATCCAACTTTGACACGTTAGATATTTGTCGATAGGAGGGTACCGAATGCTACATGATCGAATTATTCCAATATTACTTGGCAAAAAATTTGAATGCTACGTGGTCGAATTATTTAAATATTACTTGGCAAAAAATTTGAAGCATCGTAATTTCCAATTTTATTCATTTACCATATTCACATGCTTGATCCAACTTTGACACGTTAAACATTTGTCGATAAGAAGATACCGAATGCTACATGATCTAATTATTCCAATATTACTTGGCAAAAAATTTGAAGCATCGTAATTTCTAATTTTATTTATTTACTATATTCATAATCATATTCAGTGTAATTCTAATTTCAAAGAGAATTTCAAAATTGTTTGTTAAATTTCTCAATATTATTGTTCGATAGAATATTGTTGGATCGGAAAATCTTCGAACTGAAATGCCCCAAAAGAATGTCAAACACCGTGATTTTATTTCCCTCTCAAAGCTTACGATGTAAGCTTACAGTTGGAAGACGGATTTCCTGTACGGTTTGTCGCATAGCAATTTTCTAACCGCAAGAACCGATGTACTTCGTTCTAGACACGAGCAACAAAACGTCGAATGATTTGTGCGAATAATTGGACGCACAGCGATCCCGCGTATCGATCGTTACGACGATAGATAAAAATGTGAACTCGCGACTGTTTGTCGAGGCAAATTCGTCGACGTTACGGCTTCGAATGGGATGTTCCACGGTATAAACGAGCGGTCGTCGGCAGACTCGGGTGCCGAGTAAATCGAAAGTTGAGGGAATTAATGCTGCGACGATAGAAGAAGCCTGGCTCGATTAAATTGTTCCTTTAAATCAGACCGTGTATCGTACGTTAGCCTTGGGATGGTAAATTTCCAAAATTTATGTTTATCAGCGAAGCGATTTGAGACCTTTGCTTCTCGTCTTTAAAATTGCTAGCTGATTGAGACAAGACTGAAACGCATCAAGCGAATCGACACGTTTCAGACGAGTAATTTTAACCTCGATCTTTAAATGGAAGGTTTGAAAAAACCTCGTAAAGAGTCACGTAAATGTGAACTTGGTTTACATAATCTTCTGCACATTACACGTACCATCGTTCGTCCATCTCCCTCGTCCTTCCACATCTAACTCTATTTCTAATGTTTATTTCTCACTCTAACGAAAATACTTATTTCTCATTCTGTGTTATTCGTCCTATTATTATCCTGTTCACTCTATTTATTCTCTACTTTATCGCACCTACATTTCTTCGTCTCCTGTGCTCATCTTTCTTTCCTTGCGCTCACAATGCTCCTCAACCAATCTACACCACTCGTGCAACGTCTCTTCCATCTCGTACAACCTTTCCCACGCATAAATTTACTTTTTCCATGTCTGCTCAGTCCTTTGGTAATTGTAAGTGTTTCGTCGTTCTCATATTCCTTTCGGATATCCTACGCAATCTGTTGCCCTCCTTCCTCCAATATTTATTCCCTTCTTTCATATTTCTGTACTTTGTCCTGGTCGTAATGCTCTGGTTTCTCTGTGTACCATTCTCCTTTAAAATAAAGTTGGATACCCACATCGTATAAATGTTTGTATATCCTGTTGTACCTAGAATATCTTATTTTGTATTCTCACTGTCTTTCGTTTTACAAGTATTATTGCGATGTTAATTCTTTCATATTGGCAACTGGTTGTTATTTGTAATATAAAATAATATAAATTCGGAATAACGCGTTTTATTATTTTATAGCAATGTGATTTTACTCGAGACAGAGTCTGGAAAGTAAATATTCGTTGATTTATGCCTCTTCGATAGACTCGAGACGTTTCTTGACTTTCACTCGCGGTACAATCACGAGAAGCGAATGTAACGTGAGTTCAATGACGCGGTTAGGATCTGCTGTAAGAATCGAAAATTGATGAACGAATTTAAAGAGAAATCTTCGTTAAAAAATCGCAATCCATATATAAAGCTTTTTACATGCTTCCTTCTCTATATAATTCTCGACTAGCAATGACGACTAAAGAATCAAAATGCTCTATAAAATACCCTGTCTATAAAATTCCTAACAAAACACGCCCATCGTTTCCTTTTTTCTTTAGATTCCAAAAAGATGCCAGTGAAAAATCTCAATTTTGGACACCAAAGCCAAAGTGTATTAAAATCGCTTAGTAACAAAAATAATATTTTATTTCCTTAATGTCACCGATGGTAAAAATTCGCTCGTTCTAAGTCGTTTTCGCAACTTTGACGCTCACTGTAAAATTCGAAAATCGTGACCTAATACACCATAGCTTTGGGATTCAGCATCAGAACTAACGTCGCAATTGATGGCATAGGATTCTTGCAAACTTCTTCCCACCTTGCAAATTATCTGGAAAAAAGAACTCTTCCTACACACAGCCCTATCGTTTGTTTCATTCGCCCGTTGTCCGATCTAATATTCCATTTGCAAAACCGCGCGCGGTCTTAACTGCTGCGATGAAAACCTCGAGCAAGAAACCGTACTACCTCCATTAACACAACTTCCATGCCGCAGGGTCTTCTTTTTATTTTTAACGCCGAACGAGATAATTAGTCGTTCCATTTGTACCGGGAAGCGTCTCGTATAACTGGACTGAAACTCTGATTGCTTTTTTATTCCCGGCTCTCGACGATAGTGGGAGGTTGCTCGGGGACAATAGGGGTTGAGATGAAGCAACGAGGAACGAAGCTGTGTCATCGTGGCTTTCTTGCGGCCATTGAACGCTGATAAAGGCTAATGAGACTGCTGTACTTTGTCCCGTGTCACGGCTGTTAAAGTTTGTAACTATTGTTATGTAATTAGGGGAACAAAGGCTCCCCGTTCGACGATTCGATGGAATTTTCACGGTCAACCGTGCGAAGATACGGTTCTCCAAGGATGAAACTAGCTGTGGTTATTCTACGCTGTCGAAAATAACACGAGACGCACGTTTGATGGTAATTTGGCCATTTTGTGGCACGAGGCTGCTACTTACGATCGTAATCTGGTCTTTGTATCTTATCGATGAGATTTCATGGGAAAATGTGGTGTTTGTATTTTATTTATTTCGGTATGTACACGTTTGTTCGTCCAGGCAACTCGTGGATGTAAAATTTAATAAACGATAATTGCGTATGTAAATAAACGAAACGTGAATTTCTCGAGAACTCGAGGGCATAAAATTCGTCGTTCTATTAAATTTTGCTGAGATTGGTTGTGAAACCGATTCAAAAATCGACGATGTTTGCTGTTGTTCCAGTTTCGACTAGTTATGTATTGGAACGTGACAACGTTCCAGGAAGCTCGCGAGATTTTCTACTCCGCGGGGGATGTTTATGCGCAGAGGCGCGGGACAAAGCGACCCAGTTTCGAAACAGTCTTTTAGCGCAATCGGGCAGAGCGTCCAAACCGATGATCTCTTGGGATAAAAACGACTTAAAACTAGGTGGCATTCTATTTGGTAGCTAAGTTACTCGGCTCCACGGTCACATAAAACTTCTTGTTTACTCAGGGAAACAAAGGATTGTACTTTGAACGGTTACAAGCTGAATTACGACATTGTTTTTTATAACTATCGTTGCAAGTGAATCCACTTCGTAGAGATCTGTAATCTATGTGTCTAACGTCGTACGCATTTCAGTTATGGTATTTCGCAATATTTCACGATTTTACGTTTTATGGGATATTTCGTGGAAAATTTTATGGAATATACCAGTACCAATAGAAACTTTTTCATAGTTTGCTCGCGTCAAAGTATTTTTCTTGAACGTTAGAAAAGTACGTTTTGATCGAAAACGATACAAGGTTAACATTGACTTAGTAACAGCGTGTATCAAGGAAAATCAATAAAAAGTTATCATCGCGCGGCGTGTGCTTCTAACGAATTTCCTATTTACCTTTGGCGATTCTTAAAAATACACGGTCGCTAATAGACGCATTCGTTTTATGTATTTAAATGCGTTTCGTTATAGAAAATTGCGGCGTTAAGGAATTTCCCAAGCATAAACTGTCGACTCGCGGGAGCAGAACGAACGTCCACGACATTAATCCTCTTCTTTTTTGTTGGCAGCCACGGAGGAACTCGGTAGCAGCATGAGCACCACCCTGCCGTCCGCACCGACCGAACTCTCGCAATTCCCCAAGCTTTGCGAGCTACGTCGAAAGTTTCCTGTTCTGTACCGCGTCGAGTTTCAGGTGAGGACAATAAATCCCTTTCTACACCCCTTCCATTTCTTCGTCCCTCTTTGCCTCGTTGCTTCGATATTTTCCAGCCTCGTATCTCGCTCTCAATAATAACTTCAACGCGCAAACTGGAATCGTAGTTGTTCCAAATGTTATCGTGCAATTGAAAGCAGTTTTTAAGAGGATTTTTCTCCGATTTCTTCTTTTCGTTACGAAAGATTCGAGATACGTAGGTAGGTAACTAATAAACGTTACGCGTAATGCGATCTACTAAAGAAAATTCAATCGTCGATAAACCCCGGCTAAACGGAACTATCAACAATTTTGAAACCTGACCTACCGTCTAAAGCAAGATATTCAAATCGCAAAGAGGACCATACACGAACGTGGAACGCGTTTTCCTGGCCGAAATTATGCAAGGCCATCGTTTCCAACGGGGAAACGTATACACGTAGACTATAGACTGTAGACGTTAGAGAGGGTGCAAAGTGCCTTAAGATAGGCAGACAGCCAAGACACAGGCGGCAGACGACATCTAGGAGACAAAGCGGTCTCCCGAGAATAGGTGGTGGAATCGAGTAACTCGGCTCGATATCGGTTTCTCATTAGACTGCCATTTTGGTGCACGAATTCTGGGCCAGACATCCAAGAACAGTGGATGGCTTTTGCCGGTCGACAGGCTGGCGAACAAGATGAATCAGTTTGTGATAGAATCCGCCGTGAAACTTTCTTCCACTTGCCAATCACGTACAATTTCACGTTATCAAATTTTTCTTCTTTATCGTTTCACATATCGCGACACGTTTTAATCTCCATGCATTTCGTTATAATTAAACGGATATTTATTCGTGTAAATTCATATTTTAACGAGCACGAGAAAAAAAGTAGAATCTGGACAGAGATTCGCTTGACCTACTAAGCATTATAACAAACACTGTACTTTAGATATTTTATACAATTTTCCATATTATACGTTTCATGAATTTTTTCATCTTTCCTCGTTCCTCGTTGTACAGTGCATTTTATTATACCTTCTTCTCTTTTTATTATATAGAGATACTAATAGAAGTTTCGTTGATGCTATACTTAAAGGATAAAGGGCCTGTAAGCCGAAGTTCCTATAATAGGATAGTAAACATCAAAGTACCTTTAGTAGCTTTGTGACCTATGCCGTCTACTAATACAATTTACGATACCATGATATTGGATATAAAGTTGGCGTCCAAACTAGAGTTGCGTTTAATTTGACATTCTGCTTAGCGTCCATACAACGACAGCGAAGAAGAAAGAGCGTGACATAATACTGAAAGTTGCTAAGAGATGGTAAAAGAGACGTGCTCCTATTTAAAATTTAAAGTATCGTTACTTGGAAGTAACATTTTTTAAGTATTCTTACTCGATCGATCGTTTTTCTAATAACAATGGTATATACGCGTCGGAGACGAAAGGACACCGGGCCTTCCCTTTCGAATTCCTTGGAAAATTCTCAATACTTCAATCTTCATAAATTAACCCGATTATAATTGTCCGAGATTTGCGATAATAAGCTTGGGCTCGAGGCGACAACTAGTCGCCGAACGTAGCCGCGGTCACGGGATGAACGTTTTTACCTAACAGAGGTACAAAGTAATTGTATAGCTCTCCTTAAAAAGAAATAGTTGTAACGGCACTCGACGGTAAACGTTCCAATGGTATCTACCCCGCGGCTCGCCACACGCAGACCCTATTCTTCGAGCAAGACGATTACCAGATGTCGGTGCATCTCCACAGGACATGTTCAACTAGGCTGAGGACCCGCTATAAATCTTAGGATTTAATTAACTAAGGTCCTTCAAACGGACAAACAGTCTTTATCCTAACAGTCTTTAAATCCATCGCCTACTACGGGAAGATACGGGAAATCTGCTTTTCTCGCGAACGACGCTTCCCGCTAGCAACTTTCTCTCAAGAGCGGCTAGCGTCTTTCTCTAACCACCAACATAGAAATCAACCAATTAACAGCAACGTCCATTTCCCTCGCTTTCCGAACGAGGGTTGTCCTCGACGAACCCGATGATCTCGCGCCCTTAGACACACCCTATCATAGTTTTCCTCTGCAGCGTCACCGCGACGAAAAAGTCAGTCTCGTGCAATCTCGTCAGCAAGGAAAACAATGTCTTTACGATCAGTGAATATTATCACGTTTTATTTGAACCAGGGCCACACTTAGACTTCGGAGAAGAGTACATTGACTATCCCGTTGACCGCGGATCCGTTAATGAACCTAAGATCATTGTCATTAGCGTCTCGAGTATCTGGTTACCACGGTTACTTGTCAAATTCCGTAATAATCATATTTGTACTAGTAAATACCTTCTCTATTGCGTAATAACAATGTCTAAACCAAATGGAGATTCGTTACACGCCCTTAATCATAATGCGAACCCGACATACGTAATAACATGTAGTCTACCATTTCAATCTTTCATTTTGGTCCGAATTTCTGCCTGGAACAAGAAAGTTTACAAAGCGAACGATGTTTATCGTCTATCAAATGTAGGGTTCCCTTGTCAGACTTGGTTCGTAAGAGAATTATCGAGATGACGGTGTCTAAAAACTCATTCGTAGCTCGCAATCTCCTCGATCATCGACAATTTATGGTCTCGTTTAGATGGTATACAACGATACACTACCGTCGATTGCCTTCCCGTCCGATCGGAACATCGTAATTGGTTCCACGTTTATCAGTTCACTCGCGCTCTTTCACGCTAGTCCATCGAATGCGGTTCGGAAGGTGCGCAAGCGACTATTTTATCGTCCGCAATGTATAGTTTGAATCATCGATGCCTTTTTTCCAATTGTCAGCACGAACGATAGCATCGAAATAGAGACTTTTAATTTTACAACGAAATTAATCTACATATGTAGTTAATAACGTAAGTCAGCTTACAAGTCGATTGATTATTTCATAAACTGTCAATTTGTTAAAGATTATTTTCCATAAGAATCTTTTAAATTTTTATTACGAATTATATTATACACTTATTTCTTAAAAATATATCATGTGCTATAGGTTGTCGTTCTGACTCCTTTAGAGTTTCCTGATTGTTTTAAATATTTTTTACCGTCAGGGGTATCGCCAGAGATTGGCAGGGATTAAAAACAGTAATTTTTTTACAGGCAAGGTGTATAGAAATTTCTTAAAGTTATTCAAACTTCCAATATATTACTACAAATTTGTAATTGTCTATCATAAACTATTGTACGAAGTTTTGGTTCTCCATGACTTTTTAATATAAGACGTTCGATTTCTTTATCTTTCGCTTTATAATTCGCGATTGCACCAGATTATTCCAATCGCGGAAATGGAGCAAGTAACGTTTCGAACAAAGCACACACACACAATACACACATATCTTATAGAATTCGTAGCGCAACTAGAAATAACTGGAGATTAACGATCGTATATGCCGTGCAACGCACACGTGTACATGTGTGGTGAGTTGCAAACGAAATTTATGAAATTCGGACGCGGTGTCACGAGTAATTCCGCTCGGTTCATTAATAATCGAGGAAGTTTAATTTAAACTTTGTATCCACTGCCAGCGGTGTCACTTGCGTGTCATTATCGCATTTGTTAGGACAGGCATGTACATCGATGGTTCCAATTAATATATTTTCCGAATAATAAAGCGAACATTGAAAAATTTATGTAATTTCGCTAATTAGCAAACACTCGAACGTTTTACCCGTAACGTTACGAACGTTCTTCGAATTATCTTTTCTCTAAAATCAGCCTACGCGGTGTATTTGAATTACGTTTGAGTCGGATAATACGTTAGAGATTGGTAGTTGCTGTGTTGCAAGAAATTTAACAAGAATTCCTGCAAGATTTTACAGGCTATGAACGATGTTTTAAAAATTTGTTTTATTTGTTTATAGACGGCAACGAAGGTGGAGACGCATTCGTGTAGACATGCCACGAAACCAGCCAACAAGGAAAAGAACCAGAACCAAAGGTGTATTCCTTGTAAGTAACGATCATTCAACGTAGCTATTATTACTCGATATAATAAACTGTTTTTAAAGTCAGCTACTAAAATATTCAGGAACAGCACTCTGACGCTATAAACAAACGTACGATCTTGCATGATTTTTTTCCTGGCAAATAATCAATATTGTAATAATTATAATAAACAATAGGCTGCTAAAATATTCAGGTACAGCTCTTCTGACATTATAAACAAATGTACAATTTTTCATGATATTTTCTGATAAATAAGCAACGAACCTCGACGATCTTCTAGAAAATTTGCTACCGAAATGAAGGAATAATTTTCTATAATAGCGCTGCGAGTTTCTAGTTCGAGAATATCGAATGAGGAATACGAAACTAACGAAATTTACTTCTATATCTAGATAACTTAATATTTCGTTCATTTCTGTACACATAACTTGAGACACAATTCGCCGTTTCAAAGGTGATTCGGTGCGTACTTTGCTATTTCATTAGAAAATTAATTAATTTCTACGTTCCTAGATTATCGTTGCAAAGGCAATTTTATGGTAAATTTACTATTTCGCAAATAACGTAATTCAGTTACACGATCAAGTTATATAATTTTCTATTTATTCGAAAGGTAATTTAACGTTAAATTCACTTGTACACCGATATTTTACTATCAGATTCGTTTCTCTACAATAATTTAAACGACAGTTCATCGAGATAATTAATTATTCATCCTAACACTGAATTCAAAACTCCAAAGAAATCTACGTGTTCCATCTGCATACCGTGCACAATTCTTACTTTAATTAGTGTTTAATTTAATTCCAAACAGTTCTCAACACTTAACCCAAAATTTGCGTAAAATAGCCAACGTTTAATACCAACGCAAACAACGTCGATTTTTTGCCGCACGAGAGGATACTTCGTCTTCGGATACTCGAGGATAATTGTTCACCGTTTCTCACCCCGCCGCGCTTTTATCCTACGAAGTTTTTGATTCTGCCGTCCTCCGTGTACAACACACGAACGTAGTATAATAGTAGGTTTAATTATTCGCCAGCAGGAAAAATTCTGGTCACGGCTGGTCCAATTAGGAAACGCGGTTATATTCGCGCCTCTCGTGCGCGTGCTTCGGAACAAGAACAGCGGGATGAAAGTTGCGAGAGCGACGAGGAAATTTTAGGGGCAAACTAGGCGTTTCGCTGTCCTATGATACAGGGTGTCTGTTTCAACCCTTTAATATGTTGGATACGACTGCTACTCGTTGACTGGTCGCTAATGACCGTATTGCTAAATATTTTTGTGTAATTAATTAACAAAATAATGTTAATAGATAGAAGATGTTGGCAATTATTTAGAATAGGGTACGTTTCTTCAATTTCGATGATCTTTCAATATACATATTTGACAGAGTTAGACAGTGGCTAGAAAAAATATTTACACATATCCTTATTAATTAATTATTAATTTTAATTCTAATTTTTATTTTCGTAACTAACATTGAATTTTTGTATTCGTACAAAGGTAGCATTTTTTAGAAGGAAAGGAGAAGTAGATATAGAATTAATATGTTTGGATCTCATCAATTAGCAATATAAAAATTATAATAAATGGTATACAAATAAAAAAAAAAATTTTGTACTCAGTGTATATAATTTTCTTATACATGAGTTTTAGTTTTCAAGATATACAGCTCAATTCCCATATTATATATTTTTATACATTTATACATTTTTGAAGGATTTAAATTAAATCGCTTTACCTATAATATTTACCAAATCGTGTAACGAGTATCTTTTCTTTTTTTAATTGTTTTATATTGTTTTACCTGCTACATATTAGGACGAGTATCGTAAATTTTCAATAAATGCATAAAAATTTGCATTCTACTAAAGAGATATTCGAACAAATCCAACTGAAACAGACACCTTGTATACACGTACACAAGAGATGAACTAACATTTCCTCCAAATTGATATGGTTTCTCGTTTCCCTGGTTGAAAACGTTCGCTCGAAAAGTAATTTGACCAACTTTTTCGGGAATCTGTTGCATCAACCGAAAACCGACTGGCTTTCGTTTCATCTGTTGTTTAAACAAAACGGTTTTGTTACCTCACCCTTTTTTAAGTTTTTTGTTCTTGGTTGATTACTAGAGAGAATTTGTACACTGTGAATTTGAGGTTTGAACGAACAGAAGCTATTTTCCTTTATTCAAAAAAGCTTTGTTACATGTTTTACGTATCTCTATAACGTTGTTAACGTTCATTAATTTGCTTTTCGGGCACAGATGACTACAACAGGGTGGTTTTGGATCCTGTGGAAGGCGAACCTGACTCCGATTACATCAATGCCTCTTACGTAGACGTAAGTAGAATATTACTGTTATTAGTAGACTTTCTTATCCTGGTTTCAAACGAAAAAGATCCAACCAATATCCTTATCTTTGAACTAGATTCTAGTTAAATTTTCTCCTAACGAAACTGAAACTTTAATTAAAGTTACAGAAAATTTAATAAAAATACCATCACTGATAATGTAATTTATTGTAATTGTAATTGTAATTTATTATAGTCTTTTATTTCATCTAGAAGTTAGAGATTAAACCTTCCTTTAAACCTTAATTATTCGATCCTTAATTTTCATCTTAATTTGTTGCTTGGTATCACATCGACACGATGGTGTTACGAAACGATAAATAGTAAAATTTACAAATTCTTGATTAGAAAGAGAAAGAGAAATATAATATTCTGAAATAACAAAACGATGTATAAATTATTATATATAGCGACATGATACAAATTAACGATACTATATCCTAGAACTGTTCTAATTTAGATTACTGTAATATATAATAGTATAGCAATGTAGGATTAAGAAGTCGTAATGAATTGGTCATCATTCGAGCAGATGATGCGTCATTTTTTAAACCTATCGAAGGACGAGAAAATGATCGTTTTTAACCGATCCCGCGTCGTGACTCGCGATATTAAAGATCAAGATCAAGGTTATTCGTGTTCCTTAGCGTCCAAGCACGAAATCATCTAATTTGAATAATCCATAATCGCAATTCCCGAAATAGATTAGCTACTTGGAAACGATTGCATCGTGACGTTTCTGCGACTGAAATGTTTTCTTAAAATAGTTTGTGTTAATTACCATAATACTTACACTTTTCTTATCAGCCATACTTTAGATGGGATAACTGACAGTAAAAGTAATCAAACGTCGGAATAAATCTTTCTTTTTTTTTAATCATATTTTTTACTCCTCCTCGGCATAGAATTTCCCTTTCTATATACAAAATTCGTCATTTTCTTTCATTTCCGTTAATTTTCTTTAACGTAAAAACTACGATCCAAGAAACGTACAGTGATCGAACAAAATTTTATTTCAATCGAATTCAATTAAATTACGCAAATCTTTCTACATTTTATAACAAACAATCTGTTGTTATCCAAATGAAATTGTATTTCATCTGTACGATTAATATTTATGTTTTAGAGCATATTGAAACCGAACGCTTACATCGTGACACAGGGACCTATGGAGAACAGCGTGACGGAATTCTGGCGAATGGTTTGGCAGGAGAAAGCCTGCTGTATCGTCATGCTAACGAAAACCTTCGATTTCATCAGGGTAAGAATTTTAATTGCTCGTTCTGTTATTTAATCGTTGGGGCTAGTTCAAGTTAGATGGTAGTAATTCGCGTAGATCAACACGACTGGCCAAACGACTGATATCTATTTGGGACATCGTAGCCGTGATAAAGGCGGTAGAAATTGGGAAACGTAAATTGCTCCGCGTAACCGTTTTAACGTTTTCGTTTTATCGACAAAGCTTTACGTTGTTTTTTTTTTTTTTTTAATCTATTACCAGATCTCTGTTGTACGTACGATAATTTATCGCCAACTAATAATATTAACGAATTAACGGATTATACGAATCGCGTTCGTATATTACGAAACACGCTAACATAATTCCAACGCGTGTATTTCTATTCGAAATTTCTATTCGAAATACCACGGTTTCACGCTGTACGATTCTCGCACAACGTAACAAAATTGCGTGACAACCTTTTGACACACTACGTTCGATAAACGAAGAGATCCGCGTCATCGCGAAACCTGATGTCGAGGCTGACTTTAGACTCTGGCCAGAGTCTAAAGAAGCCGTGCTTTTGCACGTGAAAATCGAGGATGAGCGAAGTAAACGAGTTTGGAAGTTGTTAGCAGCCACTTCGCTTAGCCTCGCCTCTTTGCTTCCATAATGATTATCCAGAGCGTCGAAGAAGCGACGGTTTTCATCGGTTTCGCGAGGGTAGGTTTTTACCTTGACGTACGAAAAATAAGTTTGGGTGAATCGTAAAGCTTTTCACGAGTTTACGTGAGTCGATTTATTTTACTCCGATGCATACAACGTAGGTTCTGCCTTTTAACGAATTGCTGCCTTTTTTTATAATTTAGGCGTTAGAATTATAAAATCCGCTAAGAATGTTCCTTTCTCACGCTGTCTTAAAAACTTTCGTTAAAAGTTAATTTGTTGTTAAATATATGTACAATATTCGCGTGTCTTTAATTGTTAAATTAGATTCTCTGAAATAATGCCTCTTTAAATTCTTATCAAAGGTAATCCTTATCGATCCTTCGTTAATTTCAAAGGGTAAATGTGCAGGGTAAATAATTATAACGTAACTTTTTTCCGTTCGATGGTACATCGCTTTGATTCGAATTGAGTGTTTCTTGCGTTAAATTATCGTTACGAATCTCTATGGTTCAACGATGCCAGTCGGGAGTTACATTGCACGTAATTTCTAACAAAGATATTTATTTAAAGCAGGGATGTAATTTACGACGTACTATTGAAGTAAAATAATCAGTCTATAAAATAGATCTGTGTAAAGTGAACAAGAATTGATGACTCACTGTAGAAGATGTACAGCAGTGCGGAAATTTCGACTTTGCGGAAATTTATCGCTTCCCCTTCTCCTACTTTTTTCAATGCACATGCACACAAGTTGAAAAATAAATTCATCACTTTATTTGCTTCTCATACATTTCTTGATACGACATTAAGCGTTGATACAAAATATTCCGTACCAAATACTTGAATATTTTCTTATTTAAATTTCTTGCCTTCTCCAACTTGCATTTCTCCAATCATTTACTAAATTTTCTATGAAATATCCAAATATCTTCTTTTCGATCGATACCTAGATATATTTAAATTCTTCGTTTTTACGAATTTCTATTTCATCTTTGCGGAAATTTATCGCTTCCCCTTCTCCTACTCTTTTCAATGCACATGCACACAAGTTGGAAAATAAATTCACTACTTTATTTGCTTCTCATACATTTTTTGGTGCGACATTAAGCGTTGATACAAAATATTCCAAACCAAATACTTGAATATTTTCTTATTTAAATTTCTTGCCTTCTCCAACTTGCATTTCTCCGATCATTTGCTAAATTTTCTATGAAATATCTAAGTATCTTCTTTTCGATCGATACCTAGATATATTTAAATTCTTCGTTTTTACGAATTTCTATTTCATCTTTGCGGAAATTTATCGCTTCCCCTTCTCCTACTTTTTTCAATGCACATGCACACAAGTTGGAAAATAAATTCACTACTTTATTTGCTTCTCATACATTTCTTGATACGACATTAAGCGTTGATACAAAATATTCCAAACCAAATACTTGAATATTTTCTTATTTAAATTTCTTGCCTTCTCCAACTTGCATTTCTCCGATCATTTACTAAATTTTCTATGAAATATCTAAATATCTTCTTTTCGATCGATACCTAGATATATTTAAATTCTTCGTTTTTACAAATTCCTATCTCATCAAATATTAATTAATTGTCATAGCCTTAGAAATAGAATACATAACAGCGTGCAATATAATAGAGTAGATGAGAGGGGAGATAGATACGTAAGAAAAGAGATGTAAAACCGAAAACTCGTCCAATGCCGAAAGGACTGAGTAAAAATAAATAAATAT
Source organism: Bombus hortorum (assembly GCA_905332935.1). Taxonomy (NCBI): domain Eukaryota; kingdom Metazoa; phylum Arthropoda; class Insecta; order Hymenoptera; family Apidae; genus Bombus; species Bombus hortorum. The sequence goes on along the minus strand of HG995195.1, from coordinate 15,555,523 downwards.
TAATTAATTCTCGTGTTTAAATATTTTCTCTTCGAACTGCACGCGATATAATCTTATTTTCAATTCTCCCGTATTTTTATTTCTACAAATTCTTCTTATTCTTAGCGCGTGTACCTTTCTTATTTAATGTCAACTGATTTTCTTTATCAAACATCCAAACAGCTTTTCATTTTCGAGTGACGTTCGATTTAAACCTTCGACATTCGTCAATTTCTATTTTTCCACTGGAGAAATAAATTTCCTATTAAATATTTAAATATTTCCGTTTTCAGGTCATACTCGAGGCAAACTCAGTTTCACGAATCTCCATCATCTTTCCGTATACCCAATACAAATCTTGCCTCTCACGATCTTCAAATATACCGCGTCTCGTCCTCGCAAATTCTCAAACATTCGTCCTAGATGACACACGTACATTTTATCATACTGTCCTACATGTACGAGCTATTTCCCTCTGAAACTACATATTCGTCGAATGATAACGACCATCGTACGAATCGATTTCAGGTGATGTGCGTGCAGTATTGGCCAGCGAGCAAAGACAAGGACGAAGAATATGGCGGTATCGGTGTTTCCGTGCTGAAGGAGGAAGAGCTGGCCAATTTTCACATACGGACGATAAGACTTTACAAGAAGAATAACAATGACGTGAGTGTTCTTCTCCTTACACAGGGTGAGCTATAAATCGTGTTATAAATAGAGCGACGAAGATTGTATGGCGAAAAATAACACAAAAATCAAGAATAACAAAATTACGTGGGAAGATTCGTTTTTGAGAAAAATCTACTTGACTTTATGACAAGTAGTATTATAGGTATAAACCATGAACGTTTATAGAGTTTTATACCTTTGCGAATATAATCGAGCAGTCTTCGCCTACTAGACATTATAGTAAGTTAGGTTGTATGTTTGTATATTTTTCAATTATTTTGAAACGCATTTTTCTGAAACACAAAGTCCCTAACGAAATTTTATTATTCTTAATTCCTGTCTTATTTCAACGCATAGAATTTCTTTCTCGATCCACTTGCATCGCGATTTATGGTCCATGGTGTATACATTCTTTTCAAAGATTTATCGTTAGATACGTAAATCTTTATTTGTGTACCCTTTGGCTTACAATAGAGTTTCTTGCCACCGATTTATCTCCGAAATCGTTTGATCTTCGACCTTTGACCTTCCTTTTTCCTTATCTCTATCATCCACCTTTTAGAATGTCCCTGATTTTCTCTCCTATCTGAAACGCGCTGTCTCATCTGCTCTTTCTCCCAACATTTCTTTACCGCATCCTTTCAGCGCGTATTTCCACGTTTCCTTTTTCCATCTACGTATCCCACGTTTCTCGGATCTATATGCTACGCGTGAAACATCAGCGCGAACAACTTAATGTATTTTATACGTGAGTTTAATATTTGCAGCTTCTCAGTCGTAAATTGAACATGTTTTGCGAATTTAAGTGGTAGACTGCGTTGAATGACAAAGAATGTTTTCCGCTTCCTTTTCTAAATAGCGCTTCAAAACTTTTCCCCTTTTTTATTTTATTTTTTATTTAGATTCTCTATGAAGTTTCTTGCTTAAAAAATATCTCTACCTCGTAAAGATATAAATTTACATAAAGAGCCAGAGCGTAATAATTGACATTATTCTATAGTTGTTGCTATTCCTTTGTCTTATCTATCTCATCATCGTTATCGTCTTCTCCCTTAAATTCGCAACTCTTCAAAGAAATTCCTCGTCATCGATCGCAAACTGCGGCATTCTTTTCCCAGTCTTCCCTCGTCGAATCACCATAAATTACGTGACAGGAATTGCACTCTGTATAACGTAAAAGGACCGCAGAGTCGAATGATCTCCCAATACGGTAATGAAGTCTCGGCTGGCACGAGATCGCGCAAACTGGGAACTCGTGCCTGTAGCGAGAAGCGAAGTAACGCAAGGTTTGGTCTCGGCTAGAGTCTGAGAATTTCGCTGCCGGGTGAGAAAGTTGGTAAAAAGTTGGCGGAATTAACCGTGGAGAAACTGGTAGCCATTTCTGAAAGTGGGTGAATACAGAAGGTTACTAAGCGAGAAGACTGGCAACGAGAAGAGAATGATGAATTTACTCAAACGACCGTTACGTAAGGCTTAATTTTATTAACTCGACGGAAATGGCGTGAAAACAAGGAGATCTCTCCAATTTTCACCGACATCTCCCCTGTTTTAACTATGACGAGTCGTTTCGTTGTACGATGCTTGCTTTGTATAATTTCTCTGCCGAGCCATTCATCCTGGTCGTTCGAACGTGGTGGCTGAAACTACGAACGAACGAATATTCCATTCCTGTTCAGTTCTATTTCGTTCAGACGTTCTAAATGAAAAGTTATCATCGGTTTGGAACGTTTTTTGGATAAAAGTAAACGGTAGAGTCGTAGAAAAACATAAACACGAAATCATCATCGCGCATGGAATCTACCACAGTCGTAAAACAACAAGAGTTACTCTTTGTTTAAACCCTGGGAAATTAATTTTCTATCTAGATGGAAACGTTTGAAGAAGAAATTTCATAAAGTAATCGTATTCGATACGATGGAATATAATGGATCGAAGCATAGAATTCCTGGCTCATCGAGAAAAGAAAAGCCTCGATTTGATGCGCTACTATAGACGTTCGCTATAAATCGCGATAAAAGCAAGGCAATAATCGGTCTCGAGATTTACTGGCGGCGGAAAATTTAATACACCGCCGCTCCGTTGCAATCTCATTCCGTGAATAGCAAAGGGTACATAATGCTCGACAAGCAAGGAACATCCTAAACGGGACAAGATTGTCGTCGAGTAGCATTGTTGCGTCATTGTGCGTGATAATTCCTCAGGGAGCATAATTCAGCACTCGGTTGCTGCGTCGTGTGAATGCACTACAGGAACTCGGTAGTTTAGCTCGGTTTCGTGAACTTTGTGTTCTGCAATATGAAACGCGCTATAGTTGATATAATAGCGAATCTTCGTCAAGAGAGAGAGAGAGAGAGAATATTGGATAATGGACGATGCAGAGGTGACGAAGTTAAGATAGAACTAATTTTTACAGAGTGGTTCAAAGTGAAAAGTAGAACAATTATAAAACATTTTATGTATTTTGAAGATTAGTAACGAACTTGGTGTATTGGGTATAAAATAGTGAAATGCGAAATATTCCATTTTGAATGATACAACTAATTTTTACAGACTGGTTCAAAGTAAAAAGTAAAACAATTCTAACACATTTTATGTATTTTGAAGATTAGTAACGAACTTGTTGTATTGGGTATAAAATAGTGAAATGCGAAATATTCCATTTTGAATGATACAACTAATTTTTACAGACTGGTTCAAAGTAAAAAGTAAAACAATTATAAAACATTTTATGTGTTTTGAAGATTAGTAACGAACTTGATGTATTGGGTATAAAATAGTGAAATGCGAAATATTTCATTTTGAATGATACAACTAATTTTTACAGACTGGTTCAAAGTGAAAAGTAGAACAATTATAAAACATTTTATGTATTTTGGAGATTAGTAACGAACTTAGGGTATTGGGTATAAAATAGTGAAATACGAAATATTCCATTTTGAATGATACAACTAATTTTTACAGACTGGTTCAAAGTAAAAAGTAAAACAATTCTAAAACATTTTATGTATTTTGAAGACTAGTAACGAACTTGGTGTATTGGGTATAAAATAATGAAATACGAAATATTCCATTTTGAATGATACAACTAATTTTTACAGACTGGTTCAAAGTAAAAAGTAGAACAATTATAAAACATTTTATGTGTTTTGAAGACTAGTAACGAACTTGGTGTATTGGGTATAAAATAGTGAATTGAATGATAATATTTTATTTGAATTTTTGTTTCTGTTTCGAAAGAACTGTAAGCCGAACAATCAGTTTATGTCACATATTGGAAATTAGACAGAAAAGCTGTTGGAAATCTTTAACGCGAATTCAAAGGCTTGACTATGACGAAACATGATTTATTCATCAACTTGACTGACATGGATGTAACTTATAGCGGAGAGCCGTTTAAAATTCGAGTTGCGAGAGATAAACTACCGACGACACGTACGCATTATCTCGCTCAAAATGTCTCGAATTTATAACGATAGTGAAATATTTTAATCGTGCGTTAAATTCGGAAAAATGTCCCTAACGTTGCTGCTTCGTGAATAATTTTCACGACGAAACTGTCGATATTTCGCGTGAAATAAACGCGAGAACGTAATAGCGAAATTGTCGATAGATTGAAATAATTCTCTACAGACTTTCAAACGCGATAAACATCAATTTTCATCAAAATTCCTTCGTCAAATCTCAAAAATAAAAATTTAAACCGCTTCGAGTCCTGTCAAATTCACTTCCCATCGTTTAGAAGCTTGATAAAGTTTCCAAACTAAAGCTAAGCTAAATGGAAAATAGAAAATGGAAAGATATAAAAAGGGGATAAAGTTAAAGACAGAATTATTATTCGACGTTTCAGGAAGTTACGGAAGAACGAACATTATTGCAATTCCACTACACAGAATGGCACTCGCATACGTGTCCATTCGGAAACGCGGTTTTAGAGTTCCGTCGACGCGTGAGAGCGGTAGTCGGTTCCACCATAAAGAACGAGTCTGGACCTATGGTGGTCCATTGCAAGTAAGTATTTCCATCGATATGAATTTCGATGGTCTCGTGTAATTTCCAATTTGATAGCTTTGCGACGCTTTCCGATCTGATAAATCGTTGAACGAAAGAAACCTTATGTTTTTGGAAAAATAAAGCGATGGTGGTGGAAGATCAGGCGTATACCTGGCGATAGATGCGAATATGGAATTGGCCGAGGAAGAAGATGCTTTCGACGTCTTTGGCTATTTGAAAAAGTTGCGGCAAAGCAGAAGAGGACTTATCGAGAACTTGGTAAATTCATAATATCGATCGTCTTCTTATTTATGGTTTCGTTCGAGCGACGAGAGATAAGATGCTGGTTTAAGGAGATTGAGCTTCGCTTTTTGATGAGTTTTCTCTTGATTCCACTGTTTATCGCGATATATAAATTATTGCAATCCGTAGAACGTTTCGAACGTTGTTCGTTCTTACGTTTACTTCAATAATTATTATTTTGTTGTTAGTATCGGTTCTATTTTTCGTTATTGTTATATTTAAGAATATTCGCGATATTGCGAGTTTCAGGAATACATAGATGTTTCGCAATGAATTTTTCATCCAACGGTGATTTCCTTTCATATCCTATGCTCTATTATAAATATTCAAATTATCTTCGAAAACATTATGAATATTTCATAAGAATTATAGTCTGCCAATTACGAATTATGAATATTTCGCGTTATTTATAAAAAAAAAATCAAAAGGATGAAAAATAGTTAGTAACGTCTAACCATGTTACCCAATATTGTACGATAATCAGATTTATTATTATGCAGGAACAATATAAATTCGTGTACGACACGCTGGAGGAGTTTGTGGTGTGTGGCACCTCGTGGTTTCCGGTCTCAGAGTTGTCGCAACGTCTTAAGCAGAAGAGCATAAAAAATCCAATAACTAAAATGAATGAATATCAGCGGGAATATCAGCAAATTTGTAAGCAGACGCCGCGCTTTACGATCGGAGATTGCGCTGGAGGCCACAGGGCTGATAACAGGGAAAAGAACAGAGATGTGTTGGTTGTGCCGCGTAAGTTCCCACCGATAAAACATCGTATAAATGTTTTTCCGATGAACGAAAAAAAAGAAAGGAAACGCTTTTACTACATTGTAAAAATTGCATGTCGCGCATACGCGGATACTGCGTAGGGACTCTATATTTCATTTCCCTATCAACTTTTATATCTTTTTCAGAAACTATACGAGGGATATTTATAAACAGATATGAATTTGTTACTCGTGTTATATATAGATTCTAGACGTGAACTTTCTTGTGTACCTTATACTTGCATTTTTCAAGCTATGTTTTTTAAAAACCAGCATACGCTTGTTTCTCTTTTTGGAAATGAAATAATTGGTGATTTTTGAAGAGTTACATTCTACACGTTGGGAATTTTATCATGTTATACTATTTTATGTCAGAAAAATATAAAATTATTTGGAAATATAATGCGTAAATGTCCCTTCTACGTGTGTGTGTGTATGTGTATAAATAATGGGTGTAATATTTAACGCCAGCCGATCGTATCTTTATTCATGAACTAATATTTCTCACTTTAGCTGACAACTTCCGGCCATACCTCACCAGCTTCCAGGGTAACAGTTACACTGACTATATAAATGCTGTCTTTGTGGACGTAAGTGTACAATCTATATGTATATCTAAATGTTTCACGTCGATATTTCAATTTTCTCTAATTGTTAATTCTTCTTCTATTGCAATAAAACTTTGTGTATTGTTCCCCTGCAATTAGAGATTAACGGAGGTTTATTAAGATTCCCATACAAAAAAGGTTCTTCGTTATCCTCTCTGATAAAAATTACGTTTCATCCAACGCGCACCAGATTTAAACTCCACCTAGAACCAAATTACTATATAGAAAAAGATCTTCTCCTTCGTCAATCTTCATCCCACGTCCGTTCTATTATATAAACTACTGTTCATTTCCTGCGAACATGGTCGTTTTTTCTCTTAAATGGTCGTTCTCGACAGGGTTACACGAAACCCAGGGAATACATCGTAACGGAATGGCCTCTTCGACACACGTGCGGTGAGTTTTGGTCCCTGGTTTACGATTACGAGTGTTCGGCCGTGGTGGTACTCTGCGTACCTCCCCCAGGCTCCACCAACTTCCCCAGCTTCTGGCCCGAGGGAAAACACTCCAAGAAATACGGACCCGTTTTTACGATTGATCACATCAGCCACAACCACTACACGAACATCAAGACCTGGGTGAGAAACAGCTTGCTGCTCTTTCTTTTACACGCTTTGAATTCTCTCTACGGAGTTTAAGAAGACATCTAAAAACATTTTCTTCGGCGATCTATTATAGTTTCCTAACTAGTACGGGTTGCTGGCCCGAGATTCGAATCCGAATCCTTCGCTTTACCAAATTAAGTTGCCCGCGCCATCGAAGAAAATATTTTCGCTCAAACTCTTAAAGTCTCGAATGGCTACCACCTGGAATATGATATATAAAATCTTTACTCAACCTCTCAGCGGCATTTGAATACGATAGATTCTAGAAAATAATCATATCACTCTATAGATTTTTAGGATAAACAAGAAAATCGTGTCACTGACCGAGCTGATGGCAGGCGTGAAGGCACCACCGAAGACGGTTCAATTGTTCCAACTGACGTGTTGGCCTATGGGTCACAAAGTTCCAACGTCGACAAACAGTCTGGTCGAGTTGATGAATATGGTCGAGAGGTGGAGGCAACGAACCGACTATGGACCGGTCGCTGTGGTCTCCCCAGATGGCAGAAGTCGTTGCGGTGTATATTGCGCCGCAAACGCGTGTATAGAACAAGTGATTCAACATGGGGAAGTGGACATTTTCCAAGCAGTTAAAACTGTACGCAGACATAGACCTCAGCTCGTCGAGAACATGGTGAGTGGTTGTAAGCGGAGCAAGCTGTTCGGCACATTCGCTTTTTCGGCTTCTGGCTGTCGTGTGTTTCAAATTCAAAAAAGGATGTTGCTTCGAATTGTTGCGTATACTGTTCTTTAACGATAGTTTTGTCATTCTGTTGTCGACTGACAGAAATTAACTAAAAATCAATTAAAATCAAACGACAAGTATCTATTTACGATACAAAATTGTCGATATTTTCTACCTGTCGAACTTGTCTTAGCTTAAGATTCCATTTAAAAACGAGGATTATTTTTCAATTTGCAAACAATTTAATCGTCGTTTGAATCGTGCTCGAAACTGTTGCAGACCGAGTACAAATATTGCTACGACCTGGTGCTACATTACGTGCTCCACTACCTGAACAAGGACATGAACGAGAAAAAGTGAGAAAGCGAGTTGAGGGACGAGCTGTGGTTCATTGAGTTCGGTCGCGGGGCGGCGCTGCCGTTGACTCCGGAGGAAGCCCCGGCGGACGGGGAGCCAATGGTCCCGTGCGCCCAGGGTCGCGTCATCGTCGAAACGGCGCGTCCGGCGCTTCCGTATTTCGCCACGTGTACCAGTTATCGTCGACAAGCGGCGATAACCAGCACCCCGATCGAGATAGCCAGTATATCTGGTACGTTCTCGAGTACCACGCAGACCGATCAACAGTCAACGGGTTCTGGCAGCAACAGAGGCGCCATCAGTAAGATCCCGATGCTTCCGGCTCACAGTACCGCGGCCAGACCAGAAGACCTCGGCGTAACGCCCTGGTACCTCGAGGACTACCCTGCCATAGATTCCTCGCCGGGGCCCATGGGCGATCGGAGCTCGTATCCCTCGTACTCGCACATGGACACGGAAACGAAGCCGGAAAGCACGTCCACGAGGAATAGCAGCATGGAAAGCGAGGTACCGCGACCCGGTCCAGCGAGTACCGCGCCTAGGAAGGCGTACATGGATCTGAGAGACGCCATCGCTCTGCTGGACGAAACCTGCCCGAACCAGGAGCCCAGTCCGTCCCTCACGCCGAGAACACCCAGGACCCCGTTAACGCCACACCCGAGGAATAAACGGGCGCGATCTAAGAGCAGCGACAACTCATCGAACTATAGCAGCGAGAAATTAAACGATCGATCGTTCGAGAAAGAGGGTAAGGAGAAGAAGAGACCGTTTTTGAAGAAGATCGGCATCTCGAAGACGGAGGACAAGCCGTTCCTGGCGAAGCTTGCTCCTAAGATAATAGGCAAGCCTTACTTGGAGAAAATCGGGCCTAGCAAGGCGGTGGAGAAGCCTTTCTTGGATAAAATTGGCTCGTCGAAGACGTTGGATAAATTTATATTCGATGCCCCGCGTTACGAAAGGTGGGGCGTTAGGAATGAAACGTTTGTGGAGGAAACAGCGACAGAGACCGAGGAAACGAAGGAGGCGGAAGAGAGAAGGGTTCAGAAGAACATGAGAGTGGAGCAATCGTTTGACGTTCAACGTAGAAGGTCTGCTAAAGGTCCTTTGTTGAAGATGTATTCGTTCGAAACCGAGGATCTAGAATCGACCGTGCAGGTAAAGGAACTTCGAGATCCTCTCAGAGGTGCTTCCTTGGACGATGTCCTGGACTCCGGGCCTAGCTCTTTGCCGTTGGACACTACCACCATGACGGAAGAGTCGCCTAAATTGGAAACAAAGGAACGGGCTAGCAATGGTGCTGAATTGCTCATGTGTCGCGTTACGACTAGCGAGGAAATCATTTTTACTAACACAAGTGTCAGTTCCGATAAAGAACTTAATAGTTGGGACAATTCGCCAAGAAAAAGATGGCTGCTGAGGAGAGACCCGTCGACACCGAGGACACCTACTCATCGAAAGGCGATACAGAGCTCCCAGGCCGTTGAACAGACGCAAGATAGCGTTCCCAATTCGCCGGTGAAACGTCCAATCTCGTCTGTTCTGCCAGATCGAACTGAATCACAGGCCGACTCTTCGGAGAAAACTATTTATTCGCCGATGAAGACCAGAAGACAGACGTACGAGGACCTGCTGGACAGGGATGGCAAGGATCAGAGCGAAAAATCTAGCAAACAGGCGCAGTTTGAGAGAAGAGGCATTTCTTCGGATAATCTTTTGTCCAAGGATCGCTCTATCGCTTCTGTTGGATACCAAGAAAGAGACCAGGTCGAGAAAACTAGGGAAGCATCGTCAGAGGATTCTCTGGCGCATAGGATAGGTCAGGAGTATTCCAAAGAAACGTTCAAACAGCTTCAGGATAAGTTTAAGTACCATGAAATTCCTACTGAAACATACGCAGACTTCAAAAGACGCACGAGAGGCAACGTTCAAAGCATAATTGGAAGGCAACAGGAACGACTAAAAACGAATAGCATCGTACCAGATGCTCGTGACAAAAGTCTCAAGGATCCAACGTCAAAAACAGAAACGTCAGAAACGTCAAAGTCGGAAAGTTCGACTCCCGCCAAGATGGAGACAGATTCGACTTCGGAAAGCAAGAACGAAATGGTACGAGTCCATGGAGGTACGGTTAGGTCTGTGCTGAAGAAACAACAGGGAATAGATCACCCCAGTGATCAAGACTCGGATACTAACTCGTCCGTAAGGCGGCCAAAGAGAAGGATCTTCCACGAACCGTCACAAGAGACGATGGACCTGCTGACTGAGCTAAGAAAGGTGAAGAGTTTGCTAAAGACTCCGTCATGGGAGAAGGAGGATCTTGAACTGGATAAAAAACCAGTTCGACAGCCTAAGCGTATTCTGTTGACTGACAAGGAATTCTGTCTGTCTGTTGAACGGGAGAATAGTATTCGCCGTCCATCGAGGGTGATCAACTCCCTAGAAAGAACAGAGGAAGGACAGCTTGATAGGAAGCAAGAGGAAGATCGGCAAAAAGAGAAGGAGAAAGAGGAAGAGACGAAGGAGTCCGATGGAGGAATTCCTGGCCCGGCTCTGTTTGAGAAGAAGTGTTTGTCGTTGGACTATGCCGACGAGGAGAAACCACACAAACCAGAAGCTAGAGCTATTTCTTTGGCTCCTGCCAGGAATTTGCCCTCGGAGGTTGAGGAAGCGGTCGATTACTCGGATGTAGCGTTGATACGCGACTCCAAAAGCTATTCCTCCGATGTTTTCAACACTCCGTCGGATGAAACTAACGAGAAAGAGCGCGGTAGCGACTCGGAGAAGAACGTTCCGAAGAATATGAGCCAGAATCACTGCGCCGAGGTGGACATCGCTATTCCTATCGATCAGAAGGCAAGCAGTCCAAAGGGTAGGGTTCAGATTCAGGGTAGGACTAGCGATCTTTACGAGATCATATCCCCGAGATCAACGCCATTCCGAGTAAAAAAGCGACTCGGAAAGATCTCTGTCGAGGAGACGGTCAAGCCGGAGAGTTTCACCCTAGGTTCTAAGGTCGACTGCCGATCCACCGTTGCCCAGAAACGGACCAAGTGCTTCCCTTTATAACGCACGCCGACCTGCCAGTGGGCGAAACGCTCTCTGACGACGTCCTGTGTGTTTGGCGTTCACTCTGAACGAAATTCGGGCCGAGAATAATGGCAAATCTGTTGGTCGTATCGTTTAACTCTTCTGATAAAGATGGATGGTGAGATTGATTTTGAAAATGAATTGTATATGGCTAGACTGCTTTCGAATCCATCTTTAATTCTCGAGTAATGTTTTTTTCGCTGTTTAGACAAGTGTCTCTCTTTCTTTAACAGTCTTAACGGTCTTTAACACTCTTTCTTAACATCATAATAACAATAGGTTGTTCCGAGATTGGAAGATGATTGTTTATGAGGGATTTCTGAATTCTGACAAGTGCTTCTGAATGATTCCGCGGTTGTCAAGAATAAATTTAATTTGATAAATGACAAATGTGTTATACAAAATTAAATGATGAGTATCAGGAGAGTTAACACGGCCTGGTGTACTGCCACGCCCTTATCTCGCTCTCAATTTCTATCAGGGCGAAAATAGCGATCGACATTCGCAGTTGTTCTTGGGGATAATCGTACGAACTTCAATTCAACTCTCGTTTCTTTTTTCTTTTGCTGACAAACGCAATCAAAAAGTACATAAGCAGAACGATAATATTTCCTAAGAAACTATCGAGGAGAAGTTATCCAAATTTGTCATTTTCAATAAAGTTATGATTTTCGGAACGTCCATTTTCTCCAAGATGCAAGCGATCAGAGATGGAGAGAATTTCCTTAAAGCTCGAGAGTCGTCAGTGCTTCACACTTACGCGGATAATATTCTAAAAACGCATCCCGACCACTTTTTACCCGACGTTTCGCGATAGGAAACGGCTCGAAGAAGCTCGACAGATCGACGCGAAATTTTCCACGCAGTGTATTATATCCGAACATCCGACAACGACGAAAAAAAACGGTGTCGCGCGCACACTTCCGCCTGTCGAGCAGTGCCTTGTTCGTGGATATATTTATTTAGACAAAAATGAGAAAAAACAAAAAAACGAAGAAAAGATTAAGCGAAAGAATTACGAAGAATCCTATCGAACGATAATTAAGTAAAAATGAAGAAAAAAAAAGAGAAAAAAGTCACAAAAAAAAAATATATATATATATAATATATATTCCGACTGCGGGCCGGATTTTCTGAATGGGTCCATGGAGTTGTGCTTTCGATTACGCGCAACACGAATGCTCTTCGACGAATTTTTGAGAAAACGGAAACTTTCACTAAGCTTCCGAAATTATATGCGAAAGCAGAATGACGTAGAAACGCGAATTTGTACTCTTTTGAAAAATCTACTCGGATCGTAAACTTCGTTCAAGTTAGTTATGTTACTTGAATTCAACGGACTAGTAGTAAGACTTTAAGTTTGAATTCGTACAAGTCGAGTTACTTAACTTTCAATTCGATAATTTGACTTTATGAGAATATTTCTGATGGAAAGTAGCGAAGGAAGCGGTTGCGTATGCAAACGAAACGTTGATTATACAATTATAAAGATAATTTGTAAAATCCATAAGTATAATTGTAAACGTAATTTGTAATCCATCCTGTGATGTATATTGTATAACGTAACGCAAGATCACCTGAATGGAGATTGAAGCTGTCCTAATAAGAAGAAAGTAAACGACATAAAATCTCTCGTCAGCGAGGAAACATCGATTTACTCGGATTTGAATTGTTTGAACGTAGGTAACTCGACTGATCTGAACGAAGTTAAAGGGACGATCAGTGAACAGAAGAGACTAGGAAATCTCGCGAGAGAGTGCAACTCCCACGCTTGCCAAGCCTATTCCCTGTTCGGCGAAGCGCGTGACGTTTTAACGACGTAAAGAAAAACGTAATATATTATATTGTATCGGAGAATAACAGATTGTTACGTTCCTCTTATAATTTTCTAGAGGTAGATAGGATCGATAAACAACACTCAATGGAATAATACGGAAAGTAAAGAATAAATGTAGATATATAAATATAAATATATATATATATATATATATATATATATATATATACACAGGCAAAAAAATACAATGACACGTAAGGAAAAAGAAAAGAAAAAATGGTACATACTATCGTTACTCCGATGGAATATTTGTACGTATTCTATATACTATATATATTATATATATGACTATTAGAGACTAAAGCGAGTTGGTATATATGTATATATATACTTGCCACGTGGTGTATACGCGTATGTATATATAAATATATATATAGAAGCGTATGTGTACCTAAATAGGTGTACTTGTACGGATCCTATAGTTGACGAAATGTGCCAAACAAAGATACGATTTATTGTATGTTATGGAGTTACTTTTATATACATATATTTATACAGAGGGTTTACGTAAAGTATATAAAACCCCGAATTGAAGATTCTTAACGTATTCTAAGCGTAGAGAAACTCTGTCAATGTGGTACGCGGCGTGAAATACGTCGCGCCCTTTTGTCTAACCGATGTACAGGATGGTCCATTCATTACGATCGTTTCAAGTAGCTCTTTTATATTTAAGCAGAGAAAGGAGAAATATCCATAATAACGATAGGATGAAATGTTATTTGAAATATAATTTACAAAAGGTACGATCTATCGCAATTGACGTGTCGACTGCCACGACACCCGTATTCGGGTGACAGCAAAGTTGCCGGTAGGACCGCGTCATCCGTATTCGGCTGGCGCTTGTTCGACTACTTGCGAAGGATCGTCGTAGGTATTTGAAAAGATATTGCAGAGGAAATAATAAAATTATTGAATCGTTATGAAAGCAATACGAAAATGGTGTATTTAAAAAATTATCTACTCGAATTACTAAAATATCGATGGGAGTACCTAGCAGAGAACGCTTGGTACTGCGACACGCGTAGCCTGACGGAGATTTCGGTGAAAACGCGCGTGACAGTCAACGTGTTAAATATTCGATCAATTCAATTGGCATATAGAAATTCTTAATTCTCGCGTTTGTAACTCAATGTGAAACTTTGAGTAATTAACGCCATACGATTATATTAACACCGAATAATTAATTTAATTACGCTAATCGTTAAGCATCGCTTTTCTCATTCAAAAACTGCAATCATCGATAACAGAAGATAACAGTGTCTTTTTTAATAAACTGGTAAAATTCTAGCTACACAGTATCAAGCGCGAGAAAGCCAATTTCAATCGACGAGTGAACTCGCGTAAACCTAAGTTCATCTCACGAGACATTTGTCTTCGTAAAGTTTTGAAAATCGTCGTTCTTCGCCGTCTATCTTCTTCGTTATCGAAAACGGAGCATATTTGAAGCGATCGTGGTTTGTGGATTATCCTCCATATATATGCGTATATATAATAAACGAATGTGTATGTGAGTAGAATAATAAGAGAGCAGAAAATTCGCGCAGAACAGTAGAACAGTAATATCGAGCTCAAACATCGTCTTCGATTCGAGGAATTATAGATTTTGAAGAAAACGCTCTGTATGGTTACGTGAGCGCGGACGCATCCACACGATCGTAGGTGTTTAAACGCGCGTGTAACAGGTACGCGCGAATTGTCGATTGCACAGGTGAAGGTACGCGTGCAGATTACGTGTATACGTTCGTGTACCTATATGAGTGGATATCGTATATGGTACTTACACGCACGCGTATTCTCATCGACTCTAATTTTCTTTAAAAATCACTATCCACCCGTGGTACTCGTTGTTTCTCCATCAGTTTACCCCTTTTTCTTTCGACGTTCTCAAATTTAGAAAATCATAGAAATTTCCTATTTTAACGTCTCAAGGAATCTTTTTCTGAAATTATTATTCGTTATCGTACGATCGTCGTAACTTAGTTTCTTTGATTATTCTCTGACTTTGAAAATAACTCGTGAAATGATCGAATAATATAATTTCTTCTCTATTTCCTCGGTATTTTTCTTTCTTTTTTTTTTTTTTTTTAATTATAGGAATTTAATTGTAAAAATACTTAACTCGTTATCAGAGTTAAGATTTTTCTTATCTGATATGACAGTAAAGTGTATCGTTGATCGATTCGAACGAGTCTGTTGCAGTTGAAAGCAACGAGTACCTAGTTGCTCGTATGAAACATAATTCACGATTTTCTTGTTCGGTAAACCCCGTGCAATGCGCATCGTTTACGTTCGACAAAGTGCAATCAAAAAATATGGTGAGGCAGGGTTCGCGTTCTAATTCGGGGCATAAATCGTCCAGACTCGTTCTTAACTTGGAAAAAGTGAGAGGAACATCACAACAGCTATCCGTCCATCTTATCGGCTGTCCATGCTCTTCGTCTGTGCGTGTACCGCTAGAAATGCGTGCTTCTCATCTACGTATATAGTTGTCCGTGTAGAAAACATCCTTTGCTTTACCATAACAACATCGGATGAAATTTGGAATGATAATGGAAGAAAAGTTATTTTCATTTTCAAGAAAAATTTGAATAGACGCTGTACTGTTTGAGAGAAATTTAAGGATCACGTAATGTAGCAGAAGAATATACATTTGGAAGAATATCAAGGAGATCTAGAAACAGAGTATTCTGCTAATAATTACGAAGAAAAGACTTTTTTTTAACAAAAGTTCTATGATAAGTAAAAAAAAAAATCTTTAAAAACTGATAGACGAAAATTACTTTTCAAATACGTTCGTTCGATGTACTCGGAAACTAATTAAAAATCATCGTACAAAGTTTCGTCTACTCTTTCGGGTTTCGAAATTTGATTTTCAAAATGAAAAGTTTCCATACTTCTGGTACTGAAAATTTAGATAAAGAATTATTTAGAATTAACAAATAAAGAGAATATTCCTCAAGGATAATCTATTTTAGGCACGGAGGACCAGAAATGAAAATGAATTTTGCTTCAGTAGTTCACGAATCGAATCGTAGATACTCGAAAGAAAAGCAACGTTAGGTAGATGAAAGGCACGCAGATCCGTTCTAAAGTATTAAAAAAACACAGATCAAAGATTCGCGAGGAGTAGAGATCGTTATATTCGGGTTTTAAACTAAGTACGTTTCTTTCTCGCGGGCGAGATTTTAGTGGCCGAGAACGAAACCCTAAACACGTCCATTCGTCACGGTCGCATGCATGAACTTTTAAAGTTTTATTGAGGAAGAATTTATGGGCCGTATTAGAAAGTTAGCCGTACGATTTTCTTATTCCCGCTGGAAATTTCGCGCTCCAATGAATTTTAACGATTTTACGCCCCAATCAATCGGAGACTGTTTTTATTCGATTATTCTATCACATTTTACTGGAGATTTTATGGAGCTTCGTTGCTACGAAAAAAATAACGAAGATTCTTTTAAAAAAGAAAGGATTTCTGTTTTCTTTTTTTTTTTTGTTTATTTGTTTGTTACTCCTGACAAATGTTTTCTATCGTTGTTTGGCCGAATGGTTGCTAATGTTTTAATATTTCAAGGGAAAGTGGAATATCGAAGTGTGGTATTATAAAATCGGGGAAGATTTTCATATTGAATGATTGGATAGTTGTTGTTACACTAAAATATATAGTATATTTTATTTGTTGTAAAAGAAAGATAATATATGAATGCACATGTGAGACAACGGAGAAGCTTTCGAAACGTAAACGTACGAATACTTGGACTAATCGACAATACGATGGAAATGACCTAACGTTTAATGTTTCTTTCAAGCTCGTTGAAAGCATGTACAGATTTATTAGATTTTTTAAATGTTGAATGTTTATGTTGTCCAATTGAAACTGTATTCTAAGCGAACGAATCTCTTGCAACATGTACTAGACTTGAAGATACGTATTGTTCGAGCGTCGAGTATTTAAATTACGCGCGCAATTCACATGGCGAATCTCGGAACTTTGGACGCGTATGTCTTTCAGATGATGATTGTTCTTTTTTTTTTTTTTTTCCTATGCGATTTTTGGCAATAAAATTAAACGCCTCGTTTTACGTGTATGCTAACGTCCAGAAATCCCTATTTCTATTGTAAATGCCAAAGAATTAAAAAATACGGAAACAAGACAGAAATGCAGTAAAATAGAGAAAGGACGTATCTCTGCCATTTTTCTTTTTCTTAAAAGGGACATTATTTTTCTTCAAGTAGTCGGAAACATCTGATTGCAATTCGTATATATGACAAAATACATTTTTGACATTCTATTGCTCTATTCGAGTCAATAAAATCTTCACCGTTGCAACGAATATGACTCGACGTAAATATTTTTTTCTTCGTCTTCTTTTTATTTTTTTTAAGATATCATACATTTCTTAAATAAAGTTAAATTAAAAAACACTTAGTCACGCTCTGTAAGCGTCGTTTTTCTTATTGATAATTAACAAACACTTTGATTATAATTTTTGAAAAATGACGAACGAAGCAAGAATACAGCGTACTCGTATAATTTGTAAAAATTCCACTAAACAAAAAAGGAATTTCATAAATCTGACTGTCACCACATGACGAATGCATAAATTTTCTAATCTGCTAATCTGGTTAACTACTTACGATGAAATGAAAATTTGTAATTCAGGTTCGTCGCAAAAGTGAAGAGAAATTAATTTTTATTGCATATAATTATCAATCAGATTCGAGTGAATTTGATTGCAATAACATTATTGATATTTTTGCATTGTTAACATCGCGTAATTATAATATATAATATAGCGATACACGTAAAATGAGATTGCAATGTGAAATAAAAAGAAAAAGAACGATGTTGTCGCGAATCAAGTGACAGGATGAATTTTTTAAAGCACAAGACGTTAAAGCGTTCGAGAACTCATTTTCACAAAGTTTGTCATATTAGCAATTTCTCCCTTCCGTGCATCGTTTTGCCCGAAAAAAGTACGAAATGCCATGAAAAAAACGTTGAGAACGAGTTCTAAATGCAATCCATTTATCGAACTGACATTAAATGGCGAGCGAATGAGCGACGTTTTGTAAATTGTGTGATAAGTGATTTAAATAAAAACACGATGTGGTACATTTTGTGTAACATTGGTACATTGTTGTAAATAATAAATAGATCGTATGTTGTATTGCGGCTATTCTGTTTATCCCCACCCCCTTGTTAAAATCCGCAGTATAATCGTAATTATTTATTTCTACATTTAATAATTTACAATGTAACGACATACACATTGTGATATTTCAATGGAAAACTCGCGTTACAAAATACATTTTATAGAATATCTTGTAGTTGTGGTAGAATGTGCCAGCTTCTGTAAAATCATATTTTCCTGATAACTTACAAAATTGTTTTTCTTGAAGAATGAAAAAACGTTTAAATTTTTAATTAAATATTAGAAATAAATTGTTCTTTGTTATTGCTTACAAAAAAGCCACTTTGGAGCCAGAAACAACAACCAGAATACCACAAGCAGCTAGTAAGCAGCTTCTTAAAAGTAATTATGCGCATAATATAATAAAAGATGAGACAATTCATGGTAAAATAATTTTATAAAATGTACTTGGAAAGAGATTCAATAAATCAGGGTAGTTTAGCAGCATTTTTCAATCTTGTTATTTGTCCCTCTCACTACCCAATGCCACAAAAACCTACGAAAAAACGAAACAATTAAATCGAGGAATCGTGCAAAACGAAAACAAAGTTTTCGAAAATTCCGAGAATTATCGAATTCGTGCCACCTCCTCCGCTGTCATGTTCTTCTGGTACAAAATCCCAAAATCGGCCCTAAATTCCTTCTATGACGTCCATTTCCTATGTTCTCGAATTCTGGGAATTTTCAGGATTTTCCACGAATTTCTCGAATTAATTTGATCTTGATCAAGGCTATTTTTCGAGTTTCGAGTTTCAAAACTTTGTTTCAAAGTTCCTCCGTGCTACTTCTCATTAAAGGATTGGGATGGGTTTATTTCACATTGGATCGCTGGACGGGCCATTAGATGATTAAACAGTTGATTACCTTTAAATAAACGTTTATTGAAATCTTTAATAATGTACAAAGTAGATAAATTATATAATTTTATTATTCGATAGCGCTGCGTGTCTTATAATATTGTTATAAATTAATAATTTCGATTGTATTCCTAATTCTATTCAAAAAGGTAACATACTTCCTAACCTCTAACTTAACGGAAAAGGGAAGTAACAAGATCTATGGCTAACGAATGGCTTTGAACAGCGTGCAGATGTTCTCATTGCTAGATCGTCCACGAGTTGCGAGCGGTGATCCTTCCTACGATTCAAATTCCCGAATACCGGATCTATAATTTCAACCTGTTTCTACTTGCTCAATGGCAGAAAGAAATATTAAATTAAGGAATGAATAGAATATTTAACTATTAATAAGAATTTATATTTAAAATCTTATATTCACTAATAAAGGATGTTAGACTGATACAACTGTTTTAGAAATCTTATATGCTATGAAATATACTAATATAACACAATGGTAAGAATTGATTGATAACGCAATGGAAATAGTAACGCCCAAGAAATTACGTAACGAAAAAATAAAGCCGCGAAGTCCAATGATACAGACCCTTTTATATCCAGATTTTCGCCGTAGCGGAGAGGATGATCTATGTACACGCGCAACTTTCCTTTTACTGATCACTGATATCAGGGGTAACAACAGACCTCGCATTTGCATACCTCCAGGCGTCAAATACAGAACAACGATAGATCGGCGTCACAAATATCACATCTATTCCGTACATTTCTGATGACATAATTACTGGCGTGTCGTCTGTGATGATTCCTATATTCGCCGTAGAAAATCGCAGAGGATGTAAGAAACATCCTGAATTTTTGACAGTATTTCGGTATTTCATAACCTGAGACACAAAGTTCCATTTAATGTAACGATTATGCGGCGAGCTGTTTTACCAATCCACCAGCAGCAGCATTGCTGCAGACTAAATCAGAGAGGAAATAAGACTGTTCACGCTTATGAACCTGGTTGTTCTCAGACTAGTGCTGCACCATGCGGTCAAGTGCTGAAGTCAACTAAAGCTAACATATACAAGAACCTATCAAATTAGGGATCTGTTTTGTTTGATTGCACACTAGCACAGACAAGAACCTATGGAGTTCCACGCTACAGGAACCTATTTAACTGTATTGTTCTACGAAAAAGTTCATATCTACTTTTCTATCCGAAATAGACAAGTATAGCTAGACAAGAGAATGACAAAATCGCGTAATAATGATTTACGTTAGTAAAAGTATAATTCTAAAAAAGATAAAAATAAAAAAAGGTAACTAAATAGAGGTAAAAATAAAAAAGTAAGGAAAGTACCTAACTTTAAACTTAAATGCATAGGTTCTTGTATATCCTAACTTTAATTGACCTCAGCACTTCACCAGATGGTGTAGTGTGAGACAACTAGAACTGTGGGCGTGAGCACTCTTTTTTTAATCTCTGATTGGACAAAATAATAAGGGACACAAGACCATAATTTTGTGTCTCTTAAAGCAAGGTTTAACCACAAATACAATTGTTTATGAATAAGCAATGTATACCTTCTTATAAAATGTTATAAAAATTATAAAAAATTCATTTCATTACTTCTCTCGTGTGTTACTTTGTTGAAATTGTTTTAACTATTCAAAATCAGCGCTCTGTATATGGTGGACAATGGAAGAAAGAAACTTTCCATCGTCAAATCTGGAACTATCACCACCACCATAGGAGTTCCTAAACCTGTAAATACGACCGTGCCTTCGATGCTTTCGCCGAAGGGTGGCGTTAAATACAAAATTCTAATCCTAGTCTCGACACTCGCTAGGGAAACTGTCTGAAAATTGAGTCGTGTCTAATCGCAAAATGTCAACCTTGAAAGGTCAATATAGTTCGCGTTCTTGCGAGACAGAAATAAGCAGATGGTCTCTGTCTCTGTCTGAGATATTCATAGAACTGGAATCTTCTTGCCTTTCATGTTGATTTTTCACAGCTAGTCACGACTCAATTTTTGGACAGTTTTCCTTAGGCTTTGGATTTCGGTATATCGGTGTCGAAATTTGCATATATGATGGTATATACGAGTGTGATACGAATACACATTTTCCTCTCGCCGTGCGTACGTACGTTCCTCCCACCAAAAGCATCGAAGGAAAAAATGTGCGTATAGTACGACCATTTGACCGCTAGAGGCGGTAATTTGCGGAATGTACTTTTGGCTGAATTTCTCTCACGCTTATCGGCGACCTCCCTACTCACCTCTCTGGTTCCATAATTAATAATAAGATGTTAGACTTGTGTCATACGTCGTCTATGATTTAATATCTGATGTTTCAGTGTAATAATTCATAAATATATAAATATTATTATTTAGATAGAATTGAAATCATGACTTCTGCTAAAGACGATGAAGATTTTTGGTACAGTAGCGAGAAACGATCTTTCTGTTTCGAAAATAACGAGGTTGAGTTCACAAAATTGCCATTGATAGTAATTTTTTGTCACTTTAACCAACAATTAATGATATTAAATAACAGGTGGATCAATTGTTTGGAGTATCAAAGACCGATACAGATAAATTATGGGCTGGTATCTCCAACACGTCGACTGCGGACGGATCTTTAAAATCTGCTAATGATTATCAGCCACTTAAGCCTATGTTATCTATTATCTCAGAAAAAACACTTTCTTGCAGTACGTCAGTAAAATCATATATAAATCAATTCTTGGTGCAGTTGCTTGAATTTTCATTATTACCATTAAAGGATAGGTTTGATACCAAAAACAAAAACATATATTATATGAGCATCTTTCACGTTTCATAGTTTTAGCTACGGATAAATTGCAAAATCTTCATCCAGAAACAACAGGTCTACAACCAGATATTACTCTTAGAAAAATTTTACTTGGCCAACCATATTCTTTGGAACAATATAAATCACTTATCAGTAAAACTACCTTATTAGATGCAGCGATAATAAGTGGTGATGGAAACGCAATTTTAATAGTAATTTTTAGTCTCTACAATTTCCATAGTACCTTAAAATATTTTACATATTCTAAGTAAAATAAATGTTGTAGATTATTTTATTCCTTACAAAAACTCTTAAACGGTCTTTAGTTCAGAGAATATTAGCAGAAAGGCCAGATGCTGTCAATGTTTATATAAGATATCTTTCCATAAGAATGCAAATTAATGAAATTATAGACATTTTAACGTATGTATTGCAGTATGTATATTGCTATATTATTTTCTATATTTCTAATTAATTTGTCATTTTTACAGAATGCTAGGACAACCAATGGATGCAGCTGTAAGTTTTGATGTAACAAAATTTTTAACTCTGCAAAATCACAGTAAATTTGTCCTATTTTAGATGAAAACTTTACACATTATCATAAAAAATACTCGAGATCCTGATAGATTACTAAACAAACTTCGAAATAGTTATAAAACACAATTTTCAACTTTAACTGAGTGTAAAGAAACTTTATTTGTCCAATCCTACATAAAGTTACTTGGTAACTATCTTTCTAGTATAATTTCAGGAATATTAATAAATTATATATTAAGGAGATATCTTTTAATACTATTAGAATGGCAAATGGTGGCAAAAGTAATTGATGGAAATGAAGAAATTGAACTAAATTCATCAGTTCTTGACTGTCTAAAACACGCGTGTAAAGGTCACTGGGATTTGCCAGAGGGTAAATTAATGTCTCCTACAATTTTATCTCAACAGCATGATGTGTCTCCTAGACAGTATCAAAAGATTGTATTAGAAGTTAAAGCAGCAGCTAAAGAATGGGATGATGTTGATCGATTACTTGTAACAAAGGCATGTTTTATATTAAAATTTTGTAAATTAATAATAATAATTAATGACATAAAAAAGTGGATAATGGAGACCATTGTTAATTTGTAAATACTAGGGATGGCTAGGAAGCAAAAAATTGCAAATTCATCTTCCTATCGAAGATGTACTAAAGATATTACATAAAAATAGTGCGCCTTTCGAGGTTCTCGAAAAATACTTAAAATATGTCGATAATATAGAGAGGCGATTGGAATTATCAAAAAATATGCATTGCTTTAGAATAGCAATTGATGTAAGTGTACAATTATTCGAATATTAGTACTAAGAAAAACTGATGTATTATGAATTTTACATTTTTTCCATAGATACTTGTACAACAAGCAGATCGTACGGCATTAATGGAATATAAAACAAAATTACAACCTCAATCCGAAGAATATTTTTACGCGGAAAGCGCGTTACGATTGCCATCGGTTAAGTGGAAAAGCTAAAACTAATTTTATTTATATTATACTGTATTTAAATATTTATTACACGAAAAACGTAACTATACATTTCCACAATTAATTTTTACTAATTTCCTTATAAAGTATATTTATATAGAAATTACAACGACTACAAAAAATATTTGTATATCAGTGTATTTATTGCAGTATTTATGTACCAATTAATCAAGTCCAGGTATATTAAATATCATTTGGTAATACTTCCGTATGGCTATAAAAATTTAGTACTGCGGAAATAAAATGTAGAATCTGATAAAACACTAACTAAGATAACTGTATCAAATTAAGGATATAAATACTATTTGAATATTTATATATTTATAGAATACATGTAGTTGTAGTCACTAATACCTGCTAAAACCTGCCTTATCAGTGGACGTGATGATAAACAATAAATAAAAAAAGAAAAATGTGACTACAAATACTTTTTATAACCAGCGTATCTCGTTTACGTTGTTTCAAATATTCTCGAAGAATATTGAAGATAAAAATATCAATTCTGTATGATCGAACGATAGCAAAATTCGTGATAATTGCCCGCTCAACGCTTTTGTCCAAGAAGACCGCTATGATTGGCAAGTTGCAAAGATTGGCTTCGCGATATGGCACACACCTTGTGAGTCAGGATTAAACGTTTTATCTACTCTCTGTTAACGGATATCGCGAATTCTTCGATTTTGAACGTATCTCGGAGCAACGAACTCGCCTGCCGGCGACTGAAATCTCTGGATCGCGATTATATTCGTTTGTTAATTTCCATTGACACACGCATGAAATTTTTGTTGCTACGCGGTCGATTCGACGGAATAGCTGAATCGGATACGCGGTAAAAATAAATACGTACAGTAAAAAGCGCAAAAGAAGGATCACCGTGATAATCGTGCGTATTTTTCGGATGAAATTCAGTGCAGTACACGTGCATCGTCCAATCGTTGCCGAAGGAACCGTTAGAAGTTTCAGTCGTGTGCGCATTTGAACGATCTAGTATACATTTGTCATCTACGTGCGGAGAACCACTCCCGATTGGTGTTACGGTGTTTCCGCGATACTTGGTAAGTTATTGCACCATTCCAGCATCTTAATGGTCGAAAAAAGGATAAAGATATCAAAATTTAATTACATTTCTATGCTTTCAATCGGTTGCTACTGTTACATCTTGCAAAAATATGCGTAGCACAAAGTCGTGGCATGTCGAAGAAAGAGCCCCGAATATGTCGACGGTCAGTGTTTCGAGCCAAAAAAGTGAATGGAATGTTATTCCTTTTAAGTCTGCTTCGAGATCAATCGTATAAATAATATCAGTGATCGTTTTTCGATCGACCAATGAATTTGTTATATTAGATCACTGTATTTGTCACTGGGCTTTAGAACTTGATTCTTTCTTTATATATTATATATGTTTTGCATTGTATCAGTATAATGATAATGTACAGTTTTGCTAACTTACAATCTGTTTCATGTTTCTCCCCTATCTGTTGAATCGTTATGTTTTAGTTACCGTTAAAAGAAGAGTACCAATATGGCTGTTAATGTTTATGCAACAAATGTGACAACTGAAAACCTAAGTCGACATGATATGTTGGCATGGGTAAATGACTGTCTGCAGTCATCGTTTACCAAGATCGAAGAGTTATGTACTGGAGCTGTTTACTGTCAATTCATGGATATGCTTTTCCCTGGAAGCGTTCCATTGAAGAGGGTCAAGTTCAAGACTAACCTTGAGCATGAATACATACAGAATTTCAAAATTTTGCAAGGTGGTTTCAAAAAGATGAACGTAGATAAGGTAAGTAATACAAACTTGTATAAAGTTTATGCGATGAGAATCCTAGGTAAAAGATTTTTAATGTTTTTGAGAATTCCTTTAAGATTCAAAAGTTGAAATGTTTTAACATTTAGTATTATGTGTGACATTAATTTTGATCAGGAAATGTGGGATTGACAATAATACTATCAAAACTAAAAGCATTATTTATAATTATAAGATTTTACTTGTTAGGAAACTTAGAAAATATAATAGTATAATGTAGATAATGAAATAAGACACTAGTGTCAAGGTAAGCTGAAGTAATGAAACAAGATATTCTGACAATACATGGAATTATGTTGCTTCATTGAAAAGTGTTGTACAAAGTGCCAATAAACATAAAACTATAATTCAATTGTTATGAAAAT
Source organism: Bombus hortorum (assembly GCA_905332935.1). Taxonomy (NCBI): domain Eukaryota; kingdom Metazoa; phylum Arthropoda; class Insecta; order Hymenoptera; family Apidae; genus Bombus; species Bombus hortorum. Next base: position 15,530,078 of record HG995195.1, on the reverse strand, counting down.
GGTTCAGGTAATACCAGTGGACAAATTGGTAAAAGGCCGCTTTCAAGATAATTTTGAATTTCTACAATGGTTCAAGAAGTTCTTTGATGCAAATTATGATGGCCGTGATTACGATGCTTATGAAGCTCGTGGTTGTACACCATTGGGTTCTGGCGTTGATGGAACCCATAATTTGTCAAATCCTCAACTGGTACCTTTACCACCTCAATCAAAGCAGATGCAAATGCAACAAAAGCATACACAGCAACGTAACATTGCCCCTCGTCAACAGGGTACAGCAATATGGTGTCAATTTAATAATATTGCTTTTTGCATGTCATATATTTTTACCTATATTATTTAAAAAATTGTCTAATTAAATGCTACATCAAATTTTATTACGATTATATGTAATTGCATTTATAAAGTATAGTTGAAGGCACCATTTGCTTTTGCAGTTTTAATCACATGCAAGTGTACAGTTACATGGATTGAAATTATTTTGTAGCACAATATCATTTTATTATTTATCCATTTTATATGTAAGCAGATATCTATTTCTCCGTTTTATTTAGTTTTACAATAGTAAAATATTGCACATGCTTTAATTATGAGTAGCTTGATATTCATGATCATCAACATATGAATAAAATTTCTAAGACAGTTATTTACTACGGTAGTAGAATGGTATCATGACTGTTATTTTTAACAGTCTATAAATACACTCAAGCGGGGGGTAACAGATTGTCTTAGGAGAATAGAATAGACTGGACTTTCTTTAATCTTCATACTGTATCTAGGGAACACAATCTGTGTTGATGTATACCAAGTGATACACAATTTATAATTTGATTAAAATCTGTTAAATATAACATGTAATTTTTAATTTTATATATAATTTAATATTAGGCCTTTCTGTTGATAAATTTACAGTTTAAAAATAAAGTTCTAATAATCCTTGTATTCCCTTTATTTATTTTATTATATTTTCTTATTTTAACTTTTTTATTTCATGTTTTAGTTTTTCATATATAGAAATTATTTATATCGTTAAAACATTTTTCTTATGTTAATTTTTTTGTTAATTTATTATTTTGTTCCACATGCTTTTTGCAATCATTTGCAGATTGTTCCAATTGATAAACTGGTGAAAGGCAGGTTCCAAGACAACTTTGAATTTTTGCAATGGTTCAAGAAATTTTTCGATGCAAACTACTCCAGAACAGAGCCATACGATGCACTTGCTATGAGAGGAGGAGAAGCCATGGGTAGTGGTGGAAATAATGCACCGCATGGCACTAATGCAAAACGCACCACACCACGTGATGTAAATTCGACTAAACCGGCTGCTCGTATTGGTACATTATTTCACAACTTTTTTCTTTTATATCATTTGAAGTTGCGTTGTTAAAAGTAACGCGAACATTTGCCAAAAATAATTTATTTTTAAGAATAATGAGAAAATTAACATATTGATTCCCTTCTAATTTACAATCAACACGGCCTGGTTTTGCTTAATTGAAAATAACAATTAAAAAATATATATAATTGCCAAAAGATACGATATATAGTCAAATATTTACTTATTTTTTTGTATACGAATATTTTCATAATTCAAATTGCAAACATGAAAAGACAATGGGCTTGTGTGTCCTAATAACATGAGAAAAATATTTCGCTTCAGGTGAGGATCCTTCGCCTCCTGTACCTACAGCTAACGTCAAGTCTAGTAATTATTTTTTTTTTTTGTCTTCAATATTTTTATGCTCGTTTCTTTTATTTCTTTAGGTTTTGGAGGGTTTAAAAAAGGGTATCTTACCCAACAAACTTGTTTCAGAATTCTGATGTTTCTTGGGAGTAGTTTAAGAAGTAGTGTAAATCTAATATATAAAAAAAAAAAAAAAAAAAAAAAAAGGAAGATTTATAATTTTGGTTGTCCATCCTTCATTTAACTGTTTAAGAAATCATGTAGATATTGCTTTATTTATTTGCTAATCATAAATACTGTGAATAATCATCTTAATGCATGCTCTTTATCTTGTTCTATTGTACAGTTCACTGTATAGATTACGCTTCTATCGTTTATATTTAGTATAGTTACACTGCTTGTTGTAAGGACATCTACACAGTATTATTTTAATATTAAAGTAGATTTGTTATTAAGTGTATATAATTCTCTTGTGACTCATAATATCTTTGTAAATACGATGATTGTCACATTGCATCTGTAGAGATTATTATAAATAAAAACGACAAGTGACTTAAAAAATAATGTATCAATTTTCGTATCTAGTTAACAAAGCCCCGGCTCATCGTCCGCAAGCGAAAACAGGCGTGGGAAATCGTGTCGAATCTGGAAAAGTTGAAGAACTTAGTGCCCAGGTATGCGGCAAACCATAAATATTACTTACAATTCAATATATTATATAATATTTAATATACTTCTATTATATATATAATATATTATATATCATTATGTATAATAATTTCTCGTAGTTGATGGAATTAAAAATATCGTTGGATGGGCTGGAGAAAGAAAGAGATTTCTACTTCGGGAAATTACGTGATATCGAAGTTATGTGCCAAGATTGTGATAACGGAGATCCTCCCCCAATAGTACAGAAAATCTTAGAAGTCCTTTATGCAACAGAGGTATACTTCATACTTCAATGACAAATATACGTATAACTGATATCATGTTATAAAATTACATTATATTACGTTGTTGCTATTTCTTTGATTATGCAGGAAGGGTTTGCACCACCAGAAGAACTGGAAGGAGACGGTCTTGCGCCAGATGACGAAGAAGAATATTAACTTCACTTTTTTTTTGTACAATCATTATAAAAAGTACGACAGCAAATTGTCCAAGTGCGTTTCAGTTTATTATCTATTTGTGAGCCAGTATCAGTACCCTTCGCATAATTGATAAGCTACTTTGTATAGCTATTTAAGCATTTCCGCCTTTTCATTTTCGTTACAAACGTTTTCACCGAGAGTTCATTAAAAGATTTGCACGTATAATTAGGGTAGGAAAGTACATTAAATAAATGCACTTGAATAACTTGTACTCTACGACAAGTAATTATTAAGGGTCAAAGAAAAGAAAAAACAGAATTAGCAGTTCATATATTGTCATAGTTCTTTATTGTAATAAAAATAACGGTAGAGCTTTGAACATCGATAAGTCTCAAAATATGAAGCGAAGAAAAAAAAAAGAAAATAAGGGAAAAATATTTTTGGATGCAGATACTCGACGACTATCTGAATCCAGTTTGTTATACAGTAATTTTATGTTAACTATGTTCAATAACGTGTGAGTGTTTTTGTTTGTAAATGCACTACTGTTTTTATCGATAAATAGGTGAAATCTCGTCGGTTTGTCCTTTTCGTACATTGTTGTAGTTCTTTGAAAACCGTATTTTATGAGCGCATAATCTATAGTGTATAACTGTTTCAAACCTGTTTACCTTGTGCAATTGCGACACAATGCGTATGATACAATCGATTATTTGTTAACAATTGAAACCATTAATTTTTCACCGATCATAGATGTGAAATACGATATATGATATAATATGTCGAAACTGATTCTTGAAACGCATTAAATTGAATTCCCCAAATTTTATATACACCTTTCGTTTTTTCTTTTCTTTCTTTCTTATGTGTTTTCTTTCTTTTTTTTTTTAAATTAATGGTAGATCATTGTATAATTTATAAACTCATAGACACGATTGCGATCTAAAAATCTATAATAAAAAAAAAAAAAAAAGAAAAAAGAAAATTGAACGAAACACAGATAACACATGTTTCTTGAGAAATGGTATGATTACGACTAAAAACGACGATGATATTCACTTCTGTTTCCAGCTAATTGAATTTTGGAGATGCGAACGATCGTTCGATTTGGAGATTGGATCGAATGTCTGGCTTTGCAGAAATATTTATTTCGCGCGAGTAAGACGACAATCGTCTTCGCATCTCCACGATCCGTCTTTCAGAACGAGAATGGCCTTAAAAACCAGCGATAAACTTGAGATTACAGAGGAAATACTCGAATTATTAGAGAGCAAACGCAAAGTGTATCTCCGAGCAGTACGACATAATTGATAAGCGAATTACGTTGCAAGCACGAGGAAACGCTTAGCTTCTGAGACAAAAATAAAAAGATGAAACACAAGTAAAAAATAAAAAAAAAAAAAAAAACAAGAATTAAAAAGAAAAGCTAACGAAGAAAATTTGTAAAATTATACAGTCAGGAAGGGATTGAGTGAGAGGAAACGGGTGAAAGGGAAAATCAAGCACGTAAGCGAAAACTATGCGAATAATTAATTTGCTACGTGCCATGGTATGGCTGGGTAATACATGTGTCTTTTGAAGTCATCAGGTTCAAAATCCATTATACAGAAACGACAAATTATGTATTCGACATATTTTAGTTTTCTTTTAAGAATTTAATCGAACATAAATCTTAAGATACGCGTCGATCATTGTTACTATCGTTTCTATTAGGATAATAATGCTCGTGTTAATTAAGTGTAACGACTATAAAAAAAAAAAAAGACGAAAGATATACGACGCACTTTAACTTGCGCTACGTTTATTGCTCTATGTGTGCGTATATAGCGAACCATTGCGAGAATGTGCTTCAAAATTTGAAATTTTAATGGTGAGGTAATAAACGTTTAACAGGATTCAACATTGCATGGGTTCCTTTTTTTAAATCTTTGAGTATGAGGATTGAAATTTTCAAATATTAAGATTTCATATTAGAGTAGAAAATATTTAAAAAATATTTCTTGATACGACTTTTCGATTGTTCATCATTTACAATACAATATGTGTCATATATTGTTTTTTTTTTTTTTTTTTTTTTTTTTTTTTTTTTTAAATATTTGACATCACATATATTGAGAATTTATTTGGGTCAATTTGTGATGTTTCAAATTCTACATTGTCGTATTGTTGCTGTAGTATATATATACATATATATATATATATCATAGATTTAAGTGTTTTTAATTTATTGCAGTTAATCATGTTGCTTCATTTGTTAGTATTTCAATTTTTCTTGTGCTCTTATAAGTCTGATTTGAACAATAATATCTATACCATTAAAATTTTAGCGTATCAGGAGAAATGGGAGTATTTTATAAGGTAGATAACGAACTACGCGTAAAAGAATTACGAATTACGAATACGTCGATAAGTTTTTTGACATAACTTTTTATCTCTACGTTCGAAATGGTAATTTTTTTTAAATTCATCGCGAAAAAATAAATTGATGTGTAATCTATATGTACAAATTTTAAAATGCCATATAATAAATGAGAATTGCAATTTTGCCAGCAAATTGCAGTTGCAACGACTGTTTCAATTGTGCTAATAAATAAAATGAAAAATATCTTTAATTATCTTTCTCTCTGAATTATTCTGAATGATATGGAGAAGCTGTGTAATCCGCAAGAAATTTTAGAAAAACCTGCGTCATATAATAAACTTATTCCGTAACATCTTAGTTTGTAAATCATATTTCTCTAATTCATTTTTTATTTCACTTCTTTTTCATATGCCACGCAGAAGAATATGTTAAAAAAAAAAAAAAAAAAAAATAGATACATGTCATTCAGCGAGTCACAGAAGTATTCGTACCCTCGCAATTATTGAGTTCATGCGATTAATATTCTTAAACAATACATTATACACTAATGCCTATCAATGAGAATACATATCTACTATAAATATAATTGAGGTTTTCATTAACGTATCACTCATTGAAAAATAGCAAATCCTTCTAATATTTCAAGAGAGATTAAACGAAACGTGGTGAATTCGATAATAATAAAACTACGAATACTTCAGTGACTCACTGCACAACACCATCAAATCACAAACTCCCCTCAACAAAATCCATCAAACAATAATTCACGTGTGATCTTCAACATCTTCACATTCCAAATCTCTCGATATTTTCTACTTAGATAAGCACGAAACCTGACAATTTTATTTCCAATCATCCATATTGCATCATAGCATCAAGAACGAAACGAAGTTGTCTCGTTTCTGCCGCTCAAGTCCACGGAGCAATGATCGAGAAGAAACGATCCTCTGGCGTTGCCGAACGTGCGTGATCACGAAGAAACTACAGAGATACGGTAGCGGCCAAAGATTCGCCGAGCGACGATCCTCCATCACCAGTTGTTCCAGTGAATCGTTTGCATAGACTTCGATCGCGTGTGTCGCGTTTTACGTCGTGCTGACTACGAAGACTGACCATAGGGAATCGCTTGGTGGCGCGGAAAGGCGAAGGAAGTTCCTCAAGAGGAACCCAGCCGGTATCCGGCGTTCGATCAACGCCATCTCTAACTATACTTAGGTGAGAATGGAACGAAGGAGAGCAACGAAACAAAAACGACGAAGATGATGCTTCTTAGTCTTGGTTCTTTCAGTTTTGTTTGTTTCTCTCACGATTGGTGAATTTTTCTCACGGTTGCTCGCGACGGCAAGAGAAACAAGGCCACGTAACTCGATTTTTACGCGGCTCGCGGTTTTCGCGCCAGTCGCGAATCGATCGCCATTCGACCCATGTTTAAGAGGTTGCCATGATCGTTCGATGGTGTTTGATGTTCGATTAGATTGACTTAGATCGAATAGGATATAGAGTTCGACGCGACCGATTAATTTGTTGGAAGGAGGAGATATTCCTTCGTGCTCCGTTTCGAAGTAATTTTTTTTATTGTATCTCCGTTTTCCTTACCTTCTTTTTTTTACGTTTTTGTTTTCATCCGATTGGTTGAGAACACTTTATTCATTTCATCAGTTTGATTAGCTATCGAGTTTGTTTAGTTGGGCTTGTCGTTTGATATATCATGTATTTTGTTTTGATGCGTTGAAACGAACTAATTTGAACCGTTGTTTTATGAGTAAGACCGCGAGCTGCTTCCGGAATATTTCCTTTTAGTAGAATTTGTCAGAATTTGCTAGAAATGCACGGTGAATGAATTTGGGGGATTTCGATATCGATCTTCTTCATTCTATAAGTTTCAACGCTACTCACCGTAGATTTAATTATTAACATTTTCATTATTTATAAATATACCATGATACTACTTTTTTTTCTTTTTCCAATTTACATCGTAAACCTTGCTAACAAATCTTTTGTTTGAACCAAAAAGGTCTCCCTCTATGTTTATCGTCATTAACAACGAAACATATATTCTATGAGAATATTGAGCCTCGAATTATAATCAGATTTTACGAATTTGAATCTCATTTTGAAAATGGAGCGGTAGATACTCGACTACGGAATACTTCGTGGACGATTCAAATTCAAAGAGTTTGGATAGGTCTGGTAACCGTTCGATTTATTCTGCCCTCGACGACCTAAACAACAGAAAAACGAGCTTCTTCTAAGGTTCTTTTGTAGTAGTTGGTTGTGAGCAACGTGTATCGACGTGTCTAGGTGAGTCTCGTTAACATTCTTTGCGTATAATACGTCTGATTTTAGTGTTATCTGTTTAATCAATCTTTAAAGTATATTTAAAAATAGTCAAAATTTAATTGAGCAGCTAATGATAATGTTAAGCTTGATTTTAAACACGCGAGTAGGATAAATACAGGTATCGTTGTAGGTCTCGTATAAATGGAACAATTGTTTGAAAATTATTTATTGGTTGCTTACAGAAATAATGGTGATAAATTTTGAGACATAAAGACTGTCAGAAGAATAAAATTGATCTGGAATCGAATTATGTTTATATTTATGTGTATGTTTACATGACCTTGATTGCTTCTAATTATACTATTATAATTAGCAACTGATTGACAGACGTTGCATTTTATTTTATCTTATTAAATTCTTTTGAAATAAACGACGAAGCAATCAATAATAGAAACGTATTGCACCAGGAATAGATGAAAATATTTAGTTTCGTTAAAGATAATGTTAACGTTAAAATTATTTGTGGTACCTGTAATACTAAAATTCGAAATGAAATAATTTTTACCGAGAAATAACATTCTTCTTGCAAGTAAACGTTTGTTGTCAATAAGCACAGGTTTCTTGGGAAATAATAATTATTATACACTTATCATCATCATTATTTGCTAAATTATTTATAATATTATCTATTTACTAAAAGGACTATGTTTATTGTTAAAAATTAGAATTTGCCAGAGAGTCTGTGTTTCTTAGTAAAAGCTTCTTTTTCGCAGAAGAAAAGATATTATTTATTGACAAAGATTATTATTTCGTTTTTAATTTCAGTATTGCAAGGGTAAATAATTTTGGTGCTTTAACATTGTTTTATTATTAACAAAGATTAGCATTTGGCAGAAAGACTCTATTAACAAAGATTTTTATTTGGAAGGAAGATATTATTTCATAATATTTATTGTTATTAATATTGTACCGATAGATAACTTTATTTTCTAGTCCTTTCGTTGTGAAAAGGGAGTTGGCTCGTGGTTGTGTCTACAAAATCAATATACCTATAAATAAATACAATGTTTAAAAAATAATTACAAATTATTATAAGATACTTAAAATTCCGGAGAAATATTATTACTATTATTATATATTGTTTATGTTATTTAATATATAATGTATAATATTTTATATATTATCTATTGAATAATAAAAATTATCCAATAACAATAAATCCAAGCTCGATATCGTATTTTTTCTCCAAAGCAGCTCGCCTTTTTCTGCTTTTTGTTTTTTATCAGTAATATAAAAAATAATTACGTACATTTGCCAACGTATGCTCGTAACGTGTATCGTATACTATATTTTTCACGATGTTTCTCTTCGTTTTTATTTCACGTTTGCGCGTTTCGTTATGGGAGTTTCAGCGTTCAATGATGGATAACGACGGGTCATGCCTTCTCGATAGCAAAATTATCGTTACTTTCCTTTATTGTTTATTTGCTGCTGTTACGGCCTCGACAAGAAAAATTTCGCGCGACCGTCCGTGATAATGTATCGATTTCATGAAATTCGAACAGAAAGCGAATCACCTTGAATGGTGGTTAAAAGGCGGATGTGAATTTCCTTGGAAGCTTCGAATCGAACGACGATCGTATTACGTTCACTCGTTAAGAACTAACATTAACGCAACATTTTATTTGCAATTTTTCCAATCAACTTACGTACGTTGTTGAATTTCGTTTTTTGAATATTGTAATTACGAAAGCCAACGTGAAGGATTCGATTAACAAAATTCAAACTTATTTTGATTTATTACCTATTTTTGGCAACTTTGTCAAATCAATTTACACTATTGAATTCTATATCTTAACATTGTAAAGTTATACAAGCTGAATCTTTGATAAGCACAAAGTTTGAAAAATCCAAGTGTTTACGATGGTATGGTATCTTTTTGGAAACACGAACATTTCTTCGATGTGTTTCCATTTATTATCCTAATACTTTGTTTTTCGTACCTTGGCAAGACGATCCGTAAATTACCTTTATTTCCAGCTATCGATCAGTCCTTAACCAGTTAACGTTATGCGCTTTGTAACACCTATAACATTATGAAATTTAGTACCTGCATCCCGCTCTAAATCTAGTCTCCAAGTTACTTTGAATCTTATCTTATCTACATGTCACTGTACTATAGTGTCTTATCGATGTCTGTTTTACGTTTTACCAATTTATTTTAACAATTATTAACATCTAGCTTTCAATTTAATCCCCTAAGATTTACACCCGTTCCAAAACTATATTCCACTATAAAAATTGTATGAAAAAGATCGAAGAAAGTTTCGTTTTATAAATAAAAGTCACAGAAATACCTGTTCTATATTTATAATTGAAAAAGAAAAATTAGCAGAAGATTCTCTTTTTATTTGATACCGACGATCGTCGCGTTTTTCATCAGGGACATGTCATGGGTGTTTCTGCGCTCACTAAGCGATAGGACGGGGTCATGCCTTGCTGATAGCGAATTATCACCGTTGCATTTCTTATTGTTTATTTATTACCGTTTCATTACGGTTTAATGGAAGAGAGTTTTATTCACGTGAACCCACCAACGAACTGTACAAACCCTTCTCGCTAGGAACAAAGTGGAAAATGTTGTTAGGTTCGTGTCATAGGCGAACGTGTTTCTATCACGGAAGCTTTACTCAGCGAGAGTAATGGCTCTATTATTGCTGCGCGATGCTAGCACAACGCAGTCGACGTCTATTGCTCGAACAACTGCACGTTAACATTATGCTAATGTTTTTAGTGCCACTTTGTTCGTTAAGTGTCGATTATTCGACGATAATTTCACAGCAATATTACGCTTCTTTTACATTTCCAAGTTGTTTTGTTTACGGCTGTAAGTGTCGATAGAATGACGATAATTTTGTAGGAATTGTGCTTAATTTATGTTGCCTTAATTTAAATGTTGGCATTATAAATATTTATATACGATACGCGTGTTGTTGGTTAAAAAAATCGAGATTTTAATATTCTTCGTCGTGGTTCTTAGGTTATTAGTTAAATTATTATCGTGTATATATTTTTTTTTTTTACAAATTTTACACCTGCCAGTTACTGAGGTAATGAATTTTATCGCTTCTAAGAGTTTATTGCTGTGCGTAAACTGTAGCAAACGAATAAAATGAAGATGCGATAAATTGTACAAGTGTAAGATGTCAAATTTGTAAATATGATATATGAATAACGTATATCTCTTGTTGAACGTTATTTCTCTGATTTGTAAAAGGAAAGATAGCTTACAAAAATATGTCTTTCGAACGTCACGAATCTACCATAATGAATAATAAAAATATAAGATATCGACTTCGATATAAAATTTTCAATCGTTTCGTAGACAGCAGACAGAATATAAAACTAGTGGGTGGCAACATTTCTCGAACATTTTCCTCTGTGAATGAACGTTTTATACGATAACCTCGAGATTTTGCGTTATCCTTGGAAATATTCGCCGTTTATTTCGCTAATTTCCTGCCAACGGAGCAATCGACACGATGTCGTATGTTTATTGCGGTTGTTTTACGATTTTATGCCAATTTACGTAGGATAATCTGAACAAATTACGTGGATATTATTTATACCGGTTTTATAAAAAGAACTTGGATTACGAATAATATTGCTATCACGTGTTCCCCACTATACGAACTTTCTGATTATTCACCGCCAAAAATGATCATTCATTATTGGATGATCTTTTAGAATGAGTGAAATATCAAATATCAGGCGAGAAAAAAAAAAATATCGTGGATTTGTTTGATTGAGTAATGTTTTCGCAAATCGTTTGCCGTTCTTTCGTTAATATAAGTATGTCGTCAATGGAAGCAAATGTTTAATGAAAATATGGCTTGTTAAACGTTTGTAGTTGGCCGAAGTTGTTTGAATAAGATGCGAGGCGAGAATACTTAAGTAAATGTAATGTCTTTCATAATACAAAACGGAAGATATCTCGTACCAATTTTTATTTATTATTTTGTTAATTGTTAAGTTAATATTTCCACATTAATTGTGCTTCGATATTGACATTTATTTTTCATACTTGTTGCAAGGAAGCGATTCTAATTTAAATGTTAACAAAACTGTGTCTTTTAAGCTGCTCAATTTTCAGATTAAATATGTATTTCTTTATTTTCTTTAATACGTCGGGAATAACGATTGCCACAAGATAGCTGAATGTTCGATCTTACGTAAAACTTTGTAGATTCGTTATCTAGGTTTGTCTTATTAATTGAAATCATGAATTATTATTGGATCTAATGAATTAGTCAACCGAATGAAATTATCTAAAACCAATGAAATAAGTTGGTAAAAGATTGGAAAATTTATATCTGGATAACTTTGGGTAAAGATTGGAAAATTTATATCTGGATAACTTTTTTTTTTTTTTATCGCTAACATCACTTAATAGCATATTTAATCGTTGGCTAAGTATTAAGATTAATAAGTAATGAGGAAACAGCGGCATGCTGAATAGGATTGGCGCAGCGCCTCGATTTTTCTTCTCTTGAGAATTAAAAGTTAATGCATAAAAATGTTATCTAACGATAAATGTTATAATTATCGATGCATAGTAATGCTTGAATTGACGTATGAACTTCTAGTCTGTTACATAAATTTACGAATAACGTCATTTCCATCGCAATAAAACAATTCAAATAATCATTTTTAAGTATAAAATAAATTAAACCCTCTATCTTTATATTCGTAATAATTTATATTTATATTTATTCGTAATAATTCGCCAAGATTCACATAAAAGATATCTAATTTCAATTTATGCTACCCTTAACGCGTCCTCTGTATCTAAAAATTATTTCTTAATAAGCAAAATTCGAATTAATTAACAAATATTTAACCAACTTCTATTCTACTATTGTATATGTATTATATTATTCGAACATACATTATAAATACGTGTACTATGGTTTGTTTAGTAATTGATTATCTAGAATTTGCCGTCATTTTTAGATCAAATTTAATCATGGAGAATGAAGTAACTACGACCTCTGTGAGTATTAAAAATTGATGTAAAAAATGATTGAATAAATTGAACAGGATAATAAGGGAACTAACTTCTTTTAGGATACTGCTCAGGAAGTGCCCAAGACGCCAGAAGGTTTTAAAGGATGGATAGAATCGGTGTTTATCGCCATGTCGCAGACTGCCATAGGCCAGACATTGTTCAGAATCGTCGACTCGTCTCTCTGGGTCGTCGAAAAGTCTGCACAATGGAGCTTACCACCTCAGGAAATTGAAGCTGGTACGTTTGAATTATTTTACGAACTGCTCTAATTTATTTACCTTACTATTATAACCAAGGATATTGAAAATTTGTTTCTTTATGCATTACTATAACTTCAAGACTAATTTACATTGTTTCGTATCACAAAACAGAGGACAGTGGTAAAATATTCGGGAAGACAAAACTTATCAGACCTCTACCGTGGTTTCTATTCCTGCCAGGACTACTCGTCCTTCGAGTCATCAGATTTACAATTAACAGTGGTGCTTATATTTTCGGCTATCCACGAATCGAACCGAGTGGAATGGTACGTAATGGTATAATTGTCAAAGAATTTTTAGTCAAATTTGTAATTGCTTTAGCGACATTATTGCTTGTCGTTTAAACATTCATAAATACACAGAATACACGTAATGCGCGAAGATATATAAAACAAATATATAAAACACAATTATAATATTTAGCGGGTGACAGGAATTTGTCGAGGTTTCAATTTTTTAATTACGATCGAAAAAATCCGAGTCTGCGTGAAGGATCTTGTGAAGCTAAAATGTTTCTTAATAGATCTACGAAATATTTGTCTACAGGTAAAAATCATACAAAGGAGCCGCAGACGATTAAGAGCGCTGAACTTGAAGATAGTGAAATCGGTGCGGGGTAGTCCCACTAACAAGGTAAATCGACGTACTGTCAACCTCGTTGCACGTTTTCTTGTATAGGCACTTATCTGTTTGAATATCGATTTTCCTATGTTTGTAGTACAAATAGAAACGTTTATGCGTGTATTCTAAAAGCTTGTAGGAAGTTTGTTTGTGTTATGGAATGATTTATCGATAGTAATCGACTTTAATTACTGTAAGGGTAGACATCCTTCCTCAAACTCGGTTAGTTTTTAGACACATAATTAAAATTAGTACGATAATAGTCTCGGTGATGGATGTAGGACAAGAGATTGACGATGATCGAGGCCAAGAAGGCCTTAATCAGATCCATCAGATTGACTTTGTCGACTTTGTCTTGCTTGGATACGTCTAAATCGTCGCCTTCGCCACCACCAATGAAAATTCGTATAAGTCATACGGATCTTGAACCGGTAAGTAAGATTTATTCTTTGAACAACTTGTTCGTGGACTTGAGCAAATTTTATTTAGAATAAGTATAACAAAATAATTTGAGATAATATTATGACGGTTTTAAGTTTCATGTAACATTTGTTTCAAGTGTCATCTAACTATTATTCTAATTCGTGTTCGTAATTATTTCGTGAGCATTGTCATCGATGTCTATGGTTATTTTATCATTTTATCTTCCTTTATTTTCAGTTATATCTCGTACAATTACATGATTGGATACTTATGTAATTGTATACTTAATATGAAATATTAATTATTTTTAGGTGATACATTCTCTATGTCATTTACAGTTATCGTTATTTATAAATGTACGAAATGATAGCAGGTGGCAACACCGGACGAAAAATCAACCACAGAATCTGTCGACAGTCCCATACAACATGACGCGAAGCGCAAATTTTCCCAGCTCAGTTCGGACGAAGAAAGTACCGACGAGTCGGATAGCGAAATGTTGCATGCGAAACTTGAAAGATTAGCCATGGAAGATAGCGCAGACGATTTAGATCTTAACGTGAGTATTCGATCTGTGTAATTAAAGATCATACACACTGACCGTCACGAATGAACTTTTCATGGTTACGTATATTCTTTTAAGCTTAATACCTTGTTCGACGTAGTCAAGTTTGACGAGATCGAGTCTAGAAAAGAATATCCCAAGTCGAGTGTAATATAACAACTTTATACCTTTGTACTGGTCAAGCGATTCTTTATGCAAATTCACATGTTTGAGAATATATTTAAAAATGTAAAACCTTGGTAGAAAATTGTTTTACCTATTGCCGTTTCTTGAATTTTTAAGCTTATGAAAAAGGTGACCTGATATTTTTAAAAATTGATACGGTCCAGTGTTGACATTTATTTCGAGTTTGATGATTTAGACGTATCCAAACAAGATTAATACATGTTCGTGATTATTTTAATTTACAATTTTTTATTTTTTAGCTTGCCATGTGTAGCACAGATATCAACACAGTATCCTCGACGAGCGGCGACGAAGCGAACAAAGATGTGTCCTTTACGGAGTTGAGGGAAATTCGGAACCAAGCTAATGAATTCCTCCGAAAAATAACTGCGCTAACAACTTTTGAGACAGTGGTAAAGTCAATATACGTAGTAGTCTTGTGGTCGTTCTGTATTTTGTGTTTAATGTAGACGTGAAACAGTTCGCAGTAGAATGCTTAGGAATTCATCGTATCGTTTCAAGATGTAGTCCGTTGTATGTTAGTAATCTGATAATAATTGTCTACGATAGTCCAATGTGTCCTAAAAAATTTGTTGTCGTATTTCAATTGAAGTAAAGTAGCAGTAGAGTGAAATATACCTAATTGAAATACCTAATTAAAGATTTGAATAATTCTATTAAAATACCTATCAGCAATCGAACGATTTCTAATAAAAATAGAAAGAAACGAGACGAATACGATGAAACTATGGCACGCGATTCAAATTTTCGCGGGATTCTTTCGGTAAATATACAGGGGGAAACGATTAAAAGCGAATGGAAAACCTCGTAAACTCACGTTAACGCGTTGACTGCCGATGACACCACGTTAGGGCGTTATGACTTGATTGTTGACAGATAGATTTATGTAGTGCTTCAACCAAAAGAATATCGATTTTTTTTTTCTATCAGTAAAATATTAATTTTTTATTTCTTATGAGAAAAAAAAAAGAAAAAAGAAAAATAGGACTTCCCTCTATTTTCTATATATATATATTTTACTTTATAAATATTTTATCAACGTCATTTTGTATTCTATGTAATCTATCACTTTACGCAGTATATTTCCATTTAAAATTGCAGCCATCGAGTTCGACGAAATCGGAGAGCACCCCGGATGGCGAGAACCAGGGCGTGGACAGTTCGGGTGAGTCCGTGTATTCGTCGGCAAAGGAATTCGACGAGGACTGCGACACCGTCTTTTACACGGCCATCGGCTGTCCGAGTAGTTCACCGAAACAATCACTATCCGTCGAGCCGATTATTCCGGTGAACCACTCTTCCAGCCGATGCTACGAGGCAAGGAATTTCCAATCCGACTAATTCAACCAATGATCATTGATTAGAATAAAGATGGTTTCATAGAAACAATGTTAAATGTGAAATGTCTCGTGAACCATTTTTCGACAGCCTTATCCTACTAACAATTTTATAGGAAACGTACATAGTGTTTTTGGATTTTTTGGTCAGGTTTTTATTCGTGCGTTTTATGAATTATTTTATCTTTACATATTTATGAAATTTTAGAAAAGAATCGATCTTTGAAATTCGATCGAAAAAGTCCTAAAACATCGTATATGCAGAGTATATGCAAAGAACGTATATTCGATATGTGTATTCGTAGCATATCAATTCACAAGTAGTTCCAGCTTGTATTAAGTAGCTTCTCCTAAGAGTATTTCTCTGTTCGTATTTAAAGAAGAAATTCCAAGAAATCCCATTTAACAAGTTAAGTGCCATTTGCTTTGTCATTTTCAGTCTCATTGAAATATGTCGACAATTATTTGATGAATAATTTCAATGAAAAATTTATCAAAGAATTTTTGTTTTTTTTAGAACACGAATTGCAAAAGGAGAGGAGCTCTGAGCCTAAACAATTTATCGATCCTGATGTAACGTCTACGTCGGAGCAATTGCCAACAGGTACGTATTTCATTTTGTTCGATATCTTCGTGATTTAAGTATTCTAAAAATGAAACAAATTTCCATTAACATTCCATTCCTTCAATTTCATTCGTAAAAATATAAATTTGTATAACACATCCATAGTTTAAAGACTAATTCTTACCGTTGCTATTTATCAATCACTTTATATCAATAATGCTAACCAACATCGAAACTATAATTCTTTCAGACTCGACCCCATTATCGGATGTGCCCGATGACATGTTCATGGAAAACCAAAAAATCCCAGCAACATCGGAATTATTGCCAGTGCTAGAATATTCGGAATTATCGTCACCGCAAGAATCTTCTGAATTACGACCAGGGCAAGAATCTCGCGAATTATTGCCAACGGAAGAATCTTCTGAATTATGGCGAGCGCAAGAATCTTACGAATCATCGTCAGTGCAACAATCTCTTGAATTATGGCCAGCGCAAGGATCTTTCGAATTACCATCAGTTCCAGAATCTCTCGAATTACCATCAGTTCCAGAATCTCTCGAATTACCATCAGTTCCAGAATCTCTCGAATTACCATCATTTCCAGAATCTCTCGAATTACCATCATTTCCAGAATCTAGCAAATTACCATCATATCCAGAATCTAGCGAATTACCATCATATCCAGAATCTAGCGAATTACCATCATATCCAGAATCTAGCGAATTACCATCATTTCCAGAATCTAGCGAATTACCATCATTTCCAGAATCTAGCGAATTACCATCATTTCCAGAATCTAGCGAATTGGCACCACCATCAGAACCTTGCCAATTACCGCCAGAGCCAGAATCTTGCGAATTGCCTTCAGCTCAAAAATCTTGCGAATTACCTCCAGCGCCAGAATCTTGCGAATTACCTCCAGCGCCAGAATCTTGCGAATTACCGCCAGCGCAAGAATCTCGCAAATTATCGCCAGCGCAAGAATCTCGCAAATTATCGCCAGCGCAAGAATCTCGCGAATTATCTCCAGCGCCAAAATTTCGCAAAGTACCGGTAGCCCTAAAATTTTACGAATTTTCCCAAGCATCAGCATCTCACGAATTACCCACAGCGCCAGAATCTCGCGAACTACCGCTACCCCAAAAATTTTACGAATTACCGCCAGTACCAGAATCTCGCGAATTACCGCCAGCGCAAGAATCTCGCGAATTACCACCAGCGCAAGAATCTTGCGAATTACCACCAGCGCAAGAATCTTGCGAATTGCTTCCAACGGCAGACTCTTCCGAATTACCGCTAAAATCTTGCGAATTACCGCCAACGCCAGTATCTTACGAATTACCGCCAACCCCAAAATCTTGCGAATTACCATCAGTTCCAGAATCTTGCGAATTGGCACCACCACCGGAACCTTGCGAATTACCGCCAGAGCCAAAATCTTGCGAATTACCTTCAGCTCAAAAATCTTGCGAATTAAAGCCAACGCCAGAAACTTGTACATCAGCGGAAGCTCGTACTCTCGACGTAAAAGAATTCCGAACTGTGCAAGAGAAAGACACTCACAAGCCTGAAAAACTTGAACATCACCGAGATACTAACTAAACCTTTTAGACTCAAAAACTCAACCTGAATAGAGACGTTGTCCTCTCCAGCGTTCCCCTAGATAGAAATCGTGAAAAGAAGGAAAAACGAAAACTTGTACATCAGAATCTCCCGATCATATTAGGACAACCATACGTTACAATTGGAATTTTACGAAAATCGATTCTCTTTTATTTTTTTTTTTTTTTATTTTTTTTTTTTATGTTCCTAGTTTTTAGCGATCACTCGTTTATTTATTATTTATTTTGAGCACCACTAACGTCAATATTCTAAATTTCAACGACACTGATTTCTAAATTTAATAATTTCAAGTTACTAATTAAGGCTACGTAATCATTTGAGACACCACTGATGCTGGTATTCCAAGTTTCAAAGGTTCTCGTTTGTGAAGTTAATAATTCAGTGTAAATATATGCTTCTCACTTCGTTTCATCCATTTTGAGCTAAATGACTTTATAAATTCGTGTTGAACGTTTTTCTGACATTCTAGGATTCTGATATTCGGGAAAGCACTATATTGAGAAAGAGCGGTCTGATGGTTACGAAAGTTTACCGTTCGAGACGGCGATGTATCGCTAGCACGACTAACGATAAAAAAAATTCTGGCAGATAATAGGAGATAATGGTTGAGCGATTCACTGGGCAGATGGGATTCTAGCCACTTGTGCAATATTTGGTAAAAAAATGTCTGATCTATTCGGCATGGTGTAAACTTGCACGACGTATTCTCGTGTTGCTCAAAGTACAAAATGGGACACGTTATCGTGTTCAGCCTCCCGCTTCAGAGATAATTCGTGTAGCCATTTATCGTGGTTGCAATTTTTCATGCGCGGTCAGTCTGTAAAAATAAGGTCGGGAGGAGAAGTTGGAGTTACTCTTGTAAAATTTACAATCGATAGTAATTAATAGAGAACTAAATTAAGAGATAGTAATTATATAGCAGAATGTTCTTGAAACTTCGAAGATTATTCTTGAAAGGAAGGCCACGAGTACTGACAATTATTTGAAAAAGTAAATTAACAAAAATCGAATACCGTGGTATTGGTGAAAATTAAATTAACACGTAGCAATTGGAATATAAAATGTAATTAAAGTACGTCGAATATATCGGCGCACTGGAAGTTTCAAAAATCAGATTCGCATCGTTGAAGCTTCAAGAAGATCATTCTGCTTTCTAGTTTCCGTTCAGTTTTAAAAATTAAAATAAAGACACTATAAATTGAAGAAGACTGAATATGATTACTTAGAAAAGCTTGATCTCTCAGAGCTGGAATAACAATTTAGATCGCGTTTACGATATCCTCTACGAGCGATCAAAAACCCCGATATGAATTTCCCTAAATAATCATATTAAATTAATCTAAAAAGTGCACACGAAT
Source organism: Bombus hortorum (assembly GCA_905332935.1). Lineage (NCBI taxonomy): Eukaryota > Metazoa > Arthropoda > Insecta > Hymenoptera > Apidae > Bombus > Bombus hortorum. Next base: position 15,510,649 of record HG995195.1, on the reverse strand, counting down.
GTGAATTTATCCAAAATGTTTTTATATTATTTTTGCAAAATGAAATTTCTATTTTTGAACATAGTGTTATTTCTTAATAAAGAAAGCCAAATATATTCGAAGCATTTTTATTGTCCTAACACAAACTTTACATTAACATTTTACTCGTATCTTTGCATTTGTCAATATCATTCGACTATGAAATATTCACAATAATCATTGCGATACGATAAACGATAATTTCCATTCTTTTTCAATTTTTTAATCGTAAAACAAACAGTTTAATCGTAAAAAGATAAGAATAAAATTATTCCTAACAAGTTAAAAAGCATTGTTTTTTACTATTCCTGAGAAATAATATTTCCTCTTTAAAAAGATGTATAAAAGGCAACAAGCACCTACTATCTTTGAATCCATAAAAATTATTTTTTAACTTTATTAAAAAAAAAAAAAGAATAAAGAAAAAAAATACTTCAATAAGATTCTACTTTCCATGGAGGAAAGTATTTTTTAACGATTCCCTTATTCGACTAATTTACTCATCGTCCTATTATCTTCCACTGATTTCTATCATCTCGACCGCGAAAATTCACGAATACGTCAATTCGTAATTATATTTTTATCTCGCTACGCAAATACCCGATTATCAAAGCGAGACCGTATCGTTATTATTGAACGTACGATTTATTTCATATGAATATATTATTTAATTTTTACGTTTCTGTGTTTACGAAATCGCCATCGAATATAAGGATTACGGATTCTACGATGACATAATCGTTTACTATATAACCTTTAGTTGTTTTGTCTGGTAGTGAACTTTTTTGTTGTTGGCTCGGCGCAGCGCGCATTTGAAAATAGCCGATAGCCTTTCAGATTCCATTTTTTGATAATGGATATTTATTGATTGTAAACTGCGTAGACATTTACGCACTGTTTCGTATTATACGATGTTAGAATGATACATACTAGACGATCGAAATGCTGAAAAAAAAAAAAACTGAAACGCACAAGGGGCGAAACAGACGGCGATAATTAACCCTTCATAATGGCATAACTTAAAACTAACTTAGGCATAACTTGAAACGTCTTTTATTTTATTCGCTCGTCGCTGCACTACGAATCTTGTCGTTACGCGATTACAGTGGCACAGAACAGAGGCTATTTATAAGAAATATTAATTTAGATTACAGCTATAATGCCTTAGCTTTAATCTAGATTAAAGTGAAAAATTGCAATCAGTTATAAGATACAGTAACATAATACAGAAACTCTTTCTTAAAAACAAATAAAATTCTAGTTGGGGATTAAAATCACAATCATATTGCTTTTTTTTATAGATCTATAATACAGCTACTTGAGGTTAGTTTAATCTATCGAGGTATAAAGAAAGATACATAAGGTGAAATTCCAAAGACACGACTTTAGAAACTAGGCGAATCGTTTTTATTTACAGTAAACTAATCTCTGAATGTTCTAAATAGTTTTCACTCTTCGTGTTTGTAATATTCGTAGTTTTACTTTTTTGCTGAAAAAATGTCCAGGCTATGATTCTTTGAGTTTCTTATCAGAATTCAGCCACCATTTTGTATGACACGTATCTTGAAACACCCGGTATATTACTATCTAACTCAAGTTACTCGAATATCGATCTATCGTATATTTCGCGCGAATTTTTCGCTCGCACGAAATAAAACGCTATCGTTGTAAAATTGATTCGAATCAGATTAATAAATACCAGAAAAATTTGTCTCGTTACAAAATGCAAACAGTTGTGGGAAAACCTTAAAAAATTATATGCGACGTATCGAACGCGAGTATACGTTTGATTCTACCGGTTCCAAAGTGTTCTTTTTTTTCTCATTTTGTGCAGGAATGTAACGTTATTGCTATATGACTGGCGCATTATTATATTGCTCGTAATATTAATAACACAGATATTGAGCGTCCATTCTTGCGAAAAAAAAATATCTCTTATCGTCAATCACGATAAGTTGAGATTACGGCCCATATGTCGTGCATGTGCTCGATGGACAGATAAGTGCGTTACACTGTCCTAGAAAATGAACGGAAGAAAGCTCATGAGGCGATCGTTCTGGCAATCGTGTTTGTGGGTCACTAAGAAACCCGAAATAACCGGCACGAATTAATCGTTTTAATGTGATAAAGGAACACGAATTATAGCGATTGTCAATCGTGTTTGTCACATACGCCTTATTTACTGTGCTTTTTATCAGATTCTACAATTCATTTTCTTCGGATTAAATTCTCGCAGTGACGTAAGAGTACTACCAGACGATACGGAATTTAATGTATTTCAGCTTAATTAATTTACTAAACTGTAATCGTAAATGCTGTAATAAATACAATGGCGTGCCAATACATTTTGCATTGCACCGTATATTTCCGATTTGTCTGGAAATAATTTAAACCTGTTCTCGAACAGACCGCAAAGAGCCGTCGAAACCCATACAATTGAAATATACTCGTCACTTTAATATTCGCATAATTTTCCGTAGATTCGCTTAAATTTAAGATTGCATGGAAAACTGAAAGTTGCGGTTTGTGCATCAATCGCAGGTACAACTTTCAATATATTGATAACGTGTTAAGGAAAGTGAGGGAAGAAAGGGAGTGGTTGAAGAGTAGGAGGATAAGAAACGAGATATGTGAAAAGAGGGAAAGTACGAGTGGGGGTTAAGGTTTTAAGGAATTGTAAAGCAAATCTGTTCCTTGATCCTGAGCTTCGCGTTGACATTTATGCTATTAAACACGTAATTTAATAACGTGTCTTACAATACTTTGTAAAACACTAAATAAAGTAAAGTTTATTAGAGTTTTTCAACGAATGGGTGTCCTAATATTTACGGCGAACAATATATTTACCAAGACTGACGCATACATAAAGTCAAAACACGGAAGGAAACATTTTATTTTATCAGTGCACTCGTGGCAGCCTCTGTTCGGTAGCACTTGTCGGTTAAGCCTGGATACTTCACCTCGAGGGGCACTTGTCATTAACAAATTGTAAGGTAGAACCGAGGTACGAGTCGAGTAGCAACAATTAGCTGGTTATCTGCAGCAATAAATATGAACTATGTCGTGCCCTTGACATTTAAAGTGTTGCTATCTGCCGATGAGACGAGACATCATAATTACCAACATTATCCCGAGATCCGCGGAAAAATCGTTATTTTCTGGAATCGTTATACTCGAACGTACGATCGTACGAACGGATAACGGTCAATTCGATAAGACCGTCGAATTTTCATTATCGAACGATCCATCGATTTTCGACAATGGAAATTTCTTTGGGGGAGATTGAATTCGAATTTGCGACCGAATTATTGTAGCATTTGATGGATTTAGAGTCAGATCTGTGTCGAGTTGCGTAGTAATTGAGTTAAGGTTACGTAAAGCCGCATTTCTTCGGTTTGTGGAAAATACGAAAGCACCGTGCAACGTTGTTCACGATCCGCAAAAAGATCGCGCCTTTTTATTATAAAAATATTTGAGAGAAAAAAAATTTGACGAAGGTGTAAAAATGTGACGTAAAATATTAACGTTATAGTCACAATCCCATTATAAATAGATGTTAATCTTTATTGAGTTTTATCGTGCCAAAGTAGTGAAAATTTTACGAAATTGAAGTTGCACCAAATTAATTTGAAATTATATCGAACGAGGTGATTATTGCGAGAATGACACGATATATATACAGCACAAAATTGATGTGAAGAATGTCTATCGTGTAATGTAATTATGAAGTAATAAAAACAGTGATAGTAAATATTGTACGTGCGTATCTATTGGGAGCTTTTTTATGTCAGGCTAGCATAGAAACAGTAACACAGATCACTACCATTGGTCCGAGATATCAACATGAAACCACACGTGAAAGATATGGCAATCTATTATTTCTACTTCTTCTATACCGTACTTTTCTACTTCGCGACAACTTTTTCCCCCGACGCAGCGATGGCAACGATAAACCGTCTTTACGTTTAACAGACCAACCATCTCACCAATGTTACGTTATTAAACATTATTAAAAGATAGACCGTGGCAGGACAATTTTCGACAGAAGCAAATTTCAAATTCCGCTATCGTAAAAAGTTTCTTGGCGATAAAAATGATATTACAGCAAACACTTCTATCATACATTTCTATATTTCAGAGCATTAATTTCGAATTAATGAGAAAATTAGCAGATGAATGATTATACGCTCTACCAGTCAAACATTTTACAACCATACGATTAATTGTAGTACCAATATCCTATTAATTCAATAATTTCATTAATTAATTCGTTAAATTAATCATAAATTAGCTATTAAATTGAAAAGCTACGAAAATGAATAATTCTTTATCAAAGAGTTTCCTAATGTAAAAAATACTAAAATATATAAAGTTGCAAGTTGACTTCTACTCGAAATTCTCAGATCCTATAGAACACGCACTACGAATTCCAAATATTTGATCAACACAATTAAGAAAGTGTTTCCAAATTTTTCGTCTATAGTCTATATTCCCAACGTGTACAGTCCTGTCTGACGTTACAGTAGTCAAACTAATCTATATAGGGTGTTATCAAACAGATAACGTTGCCGGAGCTCCTATCTGGTAGCCATATTTTCGATACAATATATAGGTGATCGATATATCCACGTATAGTTCTCAGTAACTGAGAACACGGTATCACGGTTTGGTCGAGGTGTCGATTTCGAAATTATCGTGGACAATTTAGATCGTCTGTGTCCGTCTGTGAGTCGATACTTGCTTCACAGAAAATTCATTCTTACGTGGTCGACAATTATGCTACGGTTCTTCGTATCGCCTCGTAACGTGTTCGTGCTTCGTTCGAAATATTGAAAAATTGAATGGACAAGCGAGGATCAAGCTTGGGTTATATTTCAATGATTTATTGAAGTGCCGGGCCTGTTTTTTACATTTGTATGAGAAATATCCTTTCGAATGAACTCGTCGCCAAAGATCAGTCGCTTTCGAGGTTGAACGAGAGTCCAAAGCAGAGGGCAAGACTTTCTGGCGAGCTGTCGTACGAATACGAAACAGGCTCACGATCTAGAGACAAAAAGGCGAAGAGAAACAAAGAGAGAGAGAAAAAGACAGTTAAAGAAGAGAACGCTGGAAAATGGCAAACGGATACGACGAATGCTACGACGCATCCTGGCATCTGTTCCCTCCGGATTACGTCGAGGAGGACTATAGGTAAGGATCCTACGAGAAAATCGATTTATCAAACAATGGAACTTGGTTTGCTTGCTTCCTATAAGAAGCAAGGATCAAGTGGAAACAAATTTCCTTTGAAAATTGTATCGTCGTTGGTGAAAATTAAGGATGAAAAGATCGAAGGAAAATAATCTTCGTCGGTATAATCTTTTTCCAAAATCACCTCTGCAACAAACAATACTATCGTTTCACCATCGCGATGTTGCAGCGAACACCAATTCCCTAGAAAGCTCGAACAATTTCACGATCGACGAGTTTCGAGTTCGAAACGCTGACTCGCAATTAGAAACACGGGGAGCGAGACCATCCGCGTTACGATTAATCCGAAATTTATGGTGGAAACCAACAGGTGTTGGTACTTGGGCCCTTTCGGTTCTCGCGTGTCCCGTCGTGTAACAAGGCGTACCACTCTATACCGAAGGATTCGCCTAACCAATATGCGTGACTGCTCTTAAACGTTCGCTTCCGGTTTCCGGCGTTATCCGCCTAATCAGATGTACTGATCGATCCCTCAGTACCAATGCCACGATATTACCACACAGTATCATCGATATTGTTTACAAAGTGACTCGTATTCGATCGAATTCAACGATCGCACTAAGTAAGGATTATTTTAGTCACCTAAGCTTCAATATCTTAAGATTCAATCTTGAACTGTGCATAATCGAACTTGTGTATATTACGAGGCACGGTTATGATTTGATATTTATGCATTTACGAGATATTTAGAGGTGCAAAGCGCTTAGAGAGCTCATAATATGCAAAAATATACGAAATATCCGGGATATAATACTTGTCGTAATATTTGGTATATAGAACAATTTTCTACGTAATTTTTGTTTTTTTTTTTTTCTTCTAATTATATTCATAAAAATACGTATATACAATAAGTACAAAAAGTATTTGTACATATTCTTATTCTTCGACAAAACGATTGTTTTCATCAGATTCTACGTTTCGTTTTTGTAGTTCCAAATTTGTATAGTCACGCGAGAAAACTACTAAACGATAGGGTTTGTCTGGACTCAAATGTTTCTAGCTTATCATATTTTAAGTAAAATCCGCGAAGCTATACGAGAAATCAAGGTAATACTCGTGCAAGAACAAATCTTTTTTAAGGTATTACATATTTTTTCATAGCGCCGTTTAATCTCTTTAGATTACGTATACATTTATAAGTCACACGGAAAATTATGACTCTTGGTAACGTTATCTCGAATTAAAAATCGGTATCACGCCAGGCATTGATTTGTCAAGTTTATTGTAAAAGCTTCGTATATTACTTGAAATATAGCGGACCGGTGATATTCGCAACAAATTGTAAAGTAAATTTCTCTAGTAAAGTCTTATTCAATTTTTTCCTTTGAATTTTTCAACTTTGTTGCCAGGACATAACAAATATTCTAAAAATATTTTTAAACGCCACCAATGATCTTCATCGTACAAAACAGGAATGCAAATTAGAATTAAATATGTATTTTAAGATAAAGTAACCTAGCCCGTGTCTCTAGCTAATCATCTTCGATGATGAATCAATCGAGAGTTCACAGAAGTTGAAAAAGATTTGTAAGATTTTAGACTAATGATTATTACGTGACTATTATTATTAAAAATGCGCTTTTACAATTATAAATATTTGATATACCTATACAACAAGAAATTAACACGACGATAAAAATGATAAAATTAGAAAAATATTGCTAAGGATCGTTCTATGGAAAGTGAATTAAAAATCATTTGCATCACTCAATTACGATCTACGAGCGTACAATGAGATTTGTCTTTCGATCGAGAAGCGATAAGCCTTCGATCTTAATGTTAGATTCAGTCGACACGCGAACTACATTCGTCCGATTGCCACAGTTCGATGCAGGTCGATCGATATGACCACGCGATCCTACTGACGGACGTATTCCACTCTTTTTTTCTCTTATTGTTCGTCACGTCTCACGTGATTAATGATTAGATACATAAGATAACGCGAAACGATGCCACAACACTGTGGAATATTTATTCGCGCATTGTTTCACCAACTGGGAAATTCCTCTTCGATATTGATTGAAAATTCTTCGATTATTTTATGCAAGAAAATTATAAGCCTCGAAAGTCACGTTCCCAGGAATTACATTCAGATTTTAGATTAAAAATATGTAACTCTGTGGTTTGAAGATTAAAGAGCGATCAGATGGCCGGACACTTTTTCAAACCAAGGGAGCACGAATAGTTGAAAAATAAAAGAGTTAACAATATCCTCTCTGGTAATAGATTCAACCTTTAAATGCTTAACGAATATTTAATTAACAGTTAGCAAGAGCCATTTAATATTTCAAATTTAACCGAAAGTCGAAAGTCACGTTCCCAGGAATTACATTCAGATTTTAGATTAAAAATATGTAACTCTGTGGTTTGAAGATTAAAGAGCGATCAGATGGCCGGACACTTTTTCAAACCAAGGGGGCACGAATAGTTGAAAAATAAAAGAGTTAACAATATCCTCTCTGGTAAAAGATTCAACCTTTAAATGCTTAACGAATATTTAATTAACAGTTAGCAAGAGCCACTTAATATTTCAAATTTAACCGAAAATCGAAAGTCACGTTCCCAGGAATTACATTCAGATTTTAGATTAAAAATATGTAGCTCTGTGGTTTGAAGATTAAAGAGCGATCAGATGGCCGGACACTTTTTCAAACCAAGGGAGCACGAATAGTTGAAAAATAAAAGAGTTAACAATATCCTCTCTGGTAAAAGATTCAACCTTTAAATGCTTAACGAATATTTAATTAACAGTTAGCAAGAGCCATTTAATATTTCAAATTTAATACACGTACGTGTATCAACCTTGTAGGTGTTATCGTTCACGTTCTGATTAGTTAAAATAATTCAGAGAAATTTTAGCTTCGATAACTTCCTAATGAATAAGTTTAGGACCTAAGGTTTCCATTTTAAAAAAGAAGTGTAGTCGCATTTTTCCGATGCATAACAATGCGTATAATTAGTTGCATATTATGCACCTCCTGGTACCATTCAACTTTCGCTTACGACCTCTTGTTCTATCCCTAACCGTTTAGGAGATACAGCCTGTTCCAGTTGCGTTAGACACCCTGTATGTATTAGGTCGTCCGGAAAGTGTCTTTCTTTCGCAAACGTGCTTTTTACAACAATGCACCTTCGTACAGACGTGAAACCAAGTGTGTGAAATGTCGCGGTGTTTATCTGAACGGAACAAAATGGATCGTACGTAATTCGACAAAATAATATAAAACAGAAAACGTTATTTATTTTTATTATTTCCACGCGAAACGAAAGAAACTTTTCGGACAACCTAATGGTAACAATTACTAAACAAAAAATCCTTAATCATAAAGCTCCATACACGTGCACATAACAGGATGAAGGAGAAAAGGTTATGGAGAACGGGCGGAAGTTGTCGAGTGTAGATCAAGGCCAGTATACAAGAATTACTTTTCCAGAACCTTACCTTCTTTTCTTATGTATAAGATGTCCGATTGGCCGAAAGAGCGAATGGAACTTATCCTCGATGCCTGCCTCGAATAACTTCTTAAACGTTTCTTAAACGATGGCGGCGGTGGCTGATCCTTAACGAGCCGTGCACAGTTTGGGTCACGTTTGGCCCAGTGGCATTCCACCGCGTCGAAGATAGGGAGAAGTTCTTCTGAAAAAAAGGAAAATGCTTTGTGAAAGAGGGTTCCTTGAAAGCCACCCGTCGAGCCACCTACTACTGGACGTACTACGTTCATTCACGACTCCAGGCTCCGCTGATCCATTGTAACTGGTTTCATGAATGAACGTAGAATGTTCGTTTTCCCGCCGCCATTCTCCCCTCTTTGCTTTTCTTCTTTCTTGTCGTCGTTCGTCATCGAGGGTGAAGAGTCTGCTGGTATAGGTACAAGCGAACAGAAAGTGGATTTTCAAGGGTTTTCGAAAAGGATACCACCAAGGGTACGTTTAGATGGTGACAAAGTGTTCCAGGGGTGAAGAGCGTAGAGTGGACGCGTTAGATTTAAGTTATTTCGAAAGATAGATATACTGAACGCTATAGGGATGCATAGTGAAGCAGTAGAGCGTTGTAATAATTGTGTCAATAAAAATCAACGTTAATTATCTCGAAAGCGTCTATACAGGTATGTAGATATCAGTAATCGAAACCTGCAAAATTGCGAATTTGATAATTAATAAAATAACATCGAATAATATTCGATTCAGATAATTATGACTCGTTGAGAAACGGCACTCGAAAGTTTGAAGAGTAGCAAACCGACTGCAATGGACGAATTCGATTTTTTGGACACGCTTGAGCGTATCCTCGAATGACCACTTGATACTTGGTCGGTTCACAGAAAGATTCAGGTGTTGAGGCTGTGAAACGTGCCAGGATGAATGGATGTTCCATCCGTTTAGCAGATATTTTCTGTATCCTTCATTAACATGACAATATCGGTACCTGTTGGCCACCTGAGACTCCTGCCACGTTCTTATTTATTGCCAGTACGTGCCAGCGCAACATTTTCCTCTACAATTTCCGATGCCGACTTCGTTTCCTTTCAAACGCTATTTCCGCTTTTTCTTCGCAGTTCAACCGGTCTTTTGTATTTCGTGGATCTGCGTTTATATATGCGAAATCTAAATGTTCAAGTGGTACTAGAGTTTACCAGCTCGACTATCGAAACGGTCACCCTCGAGTGCCGGCTTGAGTGCCTGTTACATGGGGATCGTAAAAATTTTTGAGTATCGTTACTCGTGTACTTGACGACTCGAGTGTTGTCCAATATTATGAATTTTCATTTCATATTACGTACTTTTCGTTCGATATTACGAATACGCTCGTGTAATGCCATTTTCTGTACGAATCTTATTAATCAGAACGTAAATGTTCATCCAAACTCAGATTTTTATGAACACCATTGTTCGCAACTGTCTACGGAACACAAATGAAATAGAATCTACATAGAGATTTGTTTTATAAGTGTCACGACGAGTACTATATTTTCGATATTTTATTCAAATAGCGTGCAGATGCTTTACGTAGCTACTGTAGCCTACAGATTACTGTGATGTTACAAATATAATTAATGACAGACTTTTCTCAATTTTATAGAGACGAATAGAAGATTATCTTGCGCATCGTCCCTCTACGATTTCCAATCATTTGCAATCTTTATCTGCCTTCCGCATACCAATAATACATTACTAATAATACTTTTACCGTACAAATTTCGTTTTCTATTTTCTCAGATACCGTTGTAAAAGTTTCTATACAGTCTCATTATTCGACGAATTCCAATATTTTTGCTAGCCCCTTTCTGTCTTTTAAGCATCAGCGAACAAAAGTTGAAGAACAGTTTCTCGAATTAACAATTTTCCTCGCTATTATGTTATCTAATTTGCATCTATCGCATTTCCGCGTTGAATATCGCTACAGCAAAGCCATAAACCAACAATAGCAGTGAAAATTTGTCCAAGAGAGGATGTAGTTCCCAACGAATGATACTGGCGATTCATTGCAACCAACATTAGGTTTAATTGCTTACCAGCTAGCCAAGAAGATTCCCTTCGCTTCTCTCGATAATCCAACTCCAAAATAATCTCGAATCCTAAACCACTTACAATTCGCATTAGCCCACCGGCAAATCTGGCATAGTCGATTGAGAAGTTTTTTTTTTTTTTTTTTTTATTTATTGTTTGTTTAAATTTTACAATTTGTCCATTAGGACATTTGGTAAAATATTATAATTTAATATTTGATAAAATATAGCATGTGGATGGTTACCCCCAGCGGGACTCCATCTTCCAGGTTGTTTATTGTTCTATTATGAGGTCTGCAGGATGCTTCTTCTTCAGTCTTCTTTCTATTATTGATTGAGAAGTGTCGGCTTAACAAGTGCAAGAGAAACCGGTTTCCTCAAACATTAACTGGATTAACTGGAAGGCAGGCTATGCACGAGTTAGTTGGATGAGCTACGCTGATTTACCTTAAAATTCCAACCAGAACCTTAAGCACCCAGTTTAACCGATCAGTTTGAGTTAATTATCGAGGCTAAGAGCTATTGAGAAGATTATGAGAATTTAAACGCTCGAATCTAATCTGTTAATCGATTTCTGCTCCTCTTTTTGGGCTCGTAGGTATTTGGCACAATGTTTATTGAATTTTAAGTACTGAGATGGATGCTAGTTATTTGCATGCACGGTTAAATACAACTTGGCGATCGTAACGTTGCAAGAAACTGATTTTTATGTGATAAAAGACACGTAGCAGCAATTTGTTAACATCGTTCTGCTATTCGAAAATTGAATTATCCGATTTCTCTGTAACCAACTAATTCGGATAATCCTGATCCTATCGTATTGGCAGGTAAATAGCCTCGGTATAATAACACTCGATCATCGAAGGGCCATGATAATCCATGCCACGATACCCTTTGGACAATATTCAGCGAAGAAAGCAGGAGGATCGCGCGGCGAGGCCGGTAAAACAATGAGACGCAGACAAATTGGGTTGCGTGCTCGAAACAAGTTGGCACAGCTATCGCCAAACAGTCGTGGGATCCTGGCAAATGTTGCTCGATTGCCCGGCAGCTCGAACTTCTCCAGTATTCTTCTATCTTTTTTTTTCCCTCTCTTGTTTCCCTCGCTCCCTTTGCTTCCACCATTTTCTTCCTTCGTTGCTCTTCCTCCAGCAAAAGTACGTCGACGCTTTGAAGTTTTCAGCGGACTCGGGCGAACAATCATTGGAAAAATCACGAGAGCGTCTCGTTGAATCCGATTCTAACCGAGTTAGAACGGCGCAGCCGTGGAAACGGCAGACGATTCGTGCACGCTCGGCGTCGTCTTCTGGAAAAGAGTTTCGCTGAACACGCGAGAGCCTCTACTCGACGATCCTTGTTCGTGCATGCTGCGGATTGATCTTTATTCTTAATGTTTCGTGACTTTTACCTGTCTCTTTTTATGTCCCTATCTTCCTCCTTCGTTCTTCTGATATTTCTTTTCCCGTAGATACGATATTTTTTGGTCTCTGTATGTAATAATTGCAATAAATGCTTTTTAAGCGAACGTCGGACAATTGTTCGAGTCGTTGTTTCAGAACTGAAATCAGCATCGCGTATCCTCTTGTTTTGTTCCTAACTTTCAGTTCTTTCTCCTTATATCCTTTCTCTAATTTTGTCTTTTTCTCTCGGCTATATCTTATTGCTTCTTTCGCATAACTTGAGATAAACGTTGCATAACGTGGATTTGAAATTGAAAATATCCCTTGATCTTTTGTTCTACAGTAGAAGATTTTTTGGCATAATTTGGATTGGATGCAATCCGCGTCAAGATAACAGGGAATTGTACAACACGATCGTGAATATACTGTAAATTGCAATGTTCCTGAATTCTCTTTCTCTTTTAGGCTGGAAACGGGATCGAGGAATAAGTTGAATCTGTACTTATAAAAACTTGAAACATTGGATAGAAATGCAAAGTAACGGAAGCGTGTAAATCGAGCCTGTCAAAGTAATTTACGATTTTCTGTTCTAGTAACACGAATGATTCACTCCCTTCTATTCGCTCGCGAGTATCGATAACTGCGCTTATAACACTGCCTTAGCCACCATATACAGCTCAACTTTGCTTCGCTAAAGCTGAAAATTAGAATGGACATTTATTTCTAAACGTTTCGATATCTTCGTGAATACCCTACGATATTCCTACACACGTACTTTCGATTCTGATGCCATTGATATCAATTTTTCACGTTAATAACACTTTCAATACCAGTATCGTTAATATCCATTTCCCGTGTTATCGATCCCAGCAAATTTACACTTTTAACATTGATAATATTCTTAATATCAACAGCGACAATATTCCGTCCAGTGTTAACAACATTCTCAATCCCTTTGACGCTATCTCAATATCTTAATATCTCAATATCGGTACAACTAGCGATATTTCTGTTCCTAAATACCGATTACGAATACCACTTCCTCTGCCATTGAAAAACTGCGTATACTATTACGTATAGCATTGAAAATCTAAAAAATGTGTTAAAATTCTTGAAGATCGGCCGGAAACGAAGCGGTTCGGCGCAAAGATTTTCCAACGGCGATAAATCCGAAAGGGCGAGAGCTCATGAGAAAAGTCAGAAAGGTTGGAACCGCCCTCTTCCGTACTTTTTGACTTTTTCGCCGAGCAGAGACCCACGCGATCGCACAAAGCCTGGAACTGAATAAACCGGAAACCCGCTCCATCGTCGCCTCTGTCCCTTTGCCTCTTCTCTTCGATTCACGCTTTTTCGCCTGTCTCTTCCCGCGTATACGCGCATCATAATATACCTGTATTTATGCGGGTCAGTTTCTACGCGATTTGATACAACCTGCCGGTCTATTATACGTTTCCGGCTCTCGGGAAACCATTAACAGGATCAATTTGTCGTTCCCTCGAGTACTTTCTACCTGTACAGGTTTTGACGAACAGCGCGCAGTCGCCTGTGTTTTGAATTGGACAGATTTCCTTAGGCGTATGATTCATGGGTATAGTAAAGAAATGAGAAACGGTATTGTCAAGAAGTTGAGGTATTTTAAGAATTTCAGACAGAGTCGGGGCAATTGTAAAAATGGGAAAGCTGATTAGTTTGTGACTTGAACTGTTTAACGTTTAAGTTTGCCAGCGAATAAAAGCAGATAAAACGATGGACAGAAGAAAGACTAAAAATGGTATAACAAGGATTATATATTCTTAGTACGTCGCTAAGAATTATCCTGGTTAAAGTAAATTAGGATATATCGTTAGGATAGTATTACATAGTAGGATGTTATTAAGTATTACAATGTTATTTCCTGAAATTACGATATTAGGAAGATCGTGGGAAATATTCTTTTATATTCTTCAATAAACCATCTGTGCTCTTACATTGAGCAATGAAATTAGTATAATCCCTACTTCAATGACTTTATCGATCTAACAAATACTCTACTTTAAGTTATCTTAAAACCTGTATACTATCCGAACCAGCTGAAAGTATGACCTGATTATCCAGAGTAATCCACGTTAGGAAATAATCGCGTGAAATGTTCGATCATCGATTTCAAAATCTCATACATCGACGATTAGCCATCGATATCATTAAACATTATTATTTGTATATTTAACGCTCGATATCTACGAAACAATCGTAATATTTTTTATTCATAGAAATTGACAAGGTACAGATATAATTTTTCTGTTCATCGTGCTTCCATAATATTAAATAACGTGTACTACCGTAACACGGACGTAGCGTCGAAAATCGCGCGTAGTTCTAAAATTCGATAGCAGCGAAAGATCAAAGCCTCCGTATTTGCATTTGTTATTCGGACGCGTCAATTTTTCCACGTTTACGTAGTACGTAATACCAGCCACCAGGAAGCCGTGTCAGACCTTCAACGGCATAAACCACGTAACGATCGTGACTACGCCCGAGGACGCTTCTAACCCACTTTCGACTATCGACACAAACGGTATCGTTGCAGTATAAATACAGAAAGAAAACGAACCGTGAAGGAAGTGGCCTAAAATTGACAGAGGAGAGACGAAGAGGAAGAAAAAATCGAAATGACACGGTAAAAGCACCGCTAATGCCCTTTCGCATTAACACTCGACGCAAAGTATGCTCTCGGTGTAAAAAGCCCTGATCGATGGAGCGATCCGATTGGTGGAGCCGCGACGAGGGTTAAAATCAACCCCCTAGACACTTCTCAGGGCCGATCCTCTAGAAACTAGCGTCCGATTGGTCCACGCGAGGCTCCACCCCTTCGATGAAAATTTACCCCTAGCGCCTCTGGACAGTCTATTCTCGTTTACGAGCGTTTGCTCGAGCGTTTCGCAATTTCAATAAATTTTCATTCCAGCTTCTGTTACGTTGCACTCTTCGATCTCAAAAGTAGACTGCCGGCTGCATGCTGCTTCCACCGATTAGGCGGTGGATCTTTAGACAGGTCGACCTATTTGCTTTTGACCTGAGTACATTTGTTTTTGAAACGAGTAAACGTACCGGTCGATGGCTATAGGAAGCGACTTCGTAGGATTTGAAGAATTTTGAAAGAGATCGGAGTAGGTTTTCAGAATTCGACGAACTTTGGATCGAATTTCGTTTAATCAGTTTGGTAGATTGAATCTTTTGATCGTTTCGTTTGCTGTGACAATTTTCATAATCGCGTGTTTGCGAGGAAAAGTATTTCTGGAAGCTGCGGATACAAACCTAGCCCTGCGCAAATCTCCAAAGAAGCTTGTCCTTTCGAGCCACCCCATTCCACCTGAAATCCTCATAGCCGTAATAGAACAGTTAGAATGTTTCTCCCTCCTAGATTGATCTCTATGCTGTCCGCTCGAAGGAACGGTCTACTACGTTCGCTGGAAAATTCAGCCAGCTAATTCTCTCGGCTGACAGAGAGGGGTGGACTGTCGTGCGACTCGGGCCGGAGGGTGAGCTCGGCAATCCCCGCCCCTGGCGAAGATCCGCCCTCGGCTTCGAGGGTGCTTGACGAGCGAAACTGGAGGTAGGGAACACTAGCCGTCAAGTGCTCGTCGAGGACACTCAAAAAGTACAAGGAGAGTCCTTCAGCCTAGACCAAGTCGGATCGCGTCTACCCGTTTCCTCCGATCTTCTCGATCTTCTTCGATTTCTACCTCGATACAAAATGAACGCGATTCGAGTCGGTGCGATGTTTCCACGAGTTCCTGGTTCTCGTGACAATGCCGCGGAACGTTTCAAAGTTTCAAACGTCGTTGCCTGAGAGCATAGCGGTGTGTCGTCTAGAATCTAAACTAAGATCAAACTCGCGAGTGCTGGTGAAACGAACGATGAACCACGAAGAACCGTTCGATAGGAAGACAATGATCGGGTGTGCGAGTGAACTGATCGTTTGAACGACCAGCGATTCGGAGTGATTTGGGCAAGTGATATTTAAGCAAGTTGGAGTAGAAAAAGGGGACGAAAGTGGACGAGTGATAGTAAGCAGAAGGTAGGAGAGAGTTTTAGAAAAGAAAATCGAACGGGAACAGGGGTTTTAAAAGATAAACGAGAGGAGAGAAAGGGAGTAATAGAAAAAGAGGGAACGTCGGTGCGTGAACGAGTGTGCGAGAACCACGAGGACATTAACATGTACTGACGCCACTACTAATATCTACTCGACTTTTCAAAATGGCGGACAAGAATAAGATTCTACCCTGGCCGCTGCTATCCTATCCGACCAGTCTCTTGAATCACGTCTGGTACAGCCAGATCGCTTTCAATAATAGGTAAACGAACTAGATGAAAAAGAAGAAAAAAGAAAAAAACGAAAAAAGATACATAGCGAATATATCACGTGTACGAAGCTTATTTTTCCGACACTGCCCACCCTATTCTCCCCGCTCCCTCCGAGTAGAGTAGAATTCGATCGTCCGATCAGACCCTTGCGCGGTATCCTTGCAGAATTTCGCATGCTCCAACGAGGATTCTCGTGAAACGAGATTTCGATAAAATAATTTAGAGAAGAAGAGATGGGAGAGTGGCTTTAGTTGGCTGAACAGAGAAGTTCTTGTTGCAAATTATCACACGTAGATTTTTAGTTCGATTTGTGGTAGAATTTTATTTTGGTACGTGAACGCTGTAAATGTTGGGTTTCTCGAGAAATTCGAGGAATTTAGCGTTATATATAGAAATTGGAAGAATAGTAATTTGTTCGTCGACTATTATGTAATGAAAAAGTAAGCAAACGTTATCTACGGTTGGTTTACAGTTTTTTTTAAAAACGTAACAGAGTTCGAAAATGGCCCGAGATAGAGGAAAAAGTCCCTCGATAATATTATCGGTAATTATTTATTGTCTCGTAATCGAAAGGAGATCTTGATGGCCCTCGAATTCTTCCACGTGGCTCCGGTGACATGTATCGAAGCTTATCGAGCACTCGTTCGATTATATCGATATCCCTGATTAAGTTCTATAACGCGCGTGTTTTCATCGATCAACTTTTCGTTGCAAAACAGCTGACAACGAGTAATAAAGAGAAAATCGGGAATTCTTTGGAAGAAACTTTAAAATTATTGCGATGCTTAATTCGAAGTTCGAATCGCTGGTGACTTCAATGCTGCAACTTTCATTTTAATTGCTAGCGAACGAACAGTTTTAGGAGCGAAAAGCAACGCTAATTAGTTTCTTCTTCGACCAAGTTGCCGGTTGAAAATTTCCAGCGACTGTTTTATTTTCGAACGCGAGTTCCATCCAAGTTTCCACGAACTTTTTTCATTAGTTTCGTGATTTCGGTATTCGTTCTGGCAAGTAGAAGGAAGTTTAGTTATTTAGAGGAAACGGAAATTCTTCCGCTTGGGATTTAACTTTCTCGTTTCCTTCGACTAAAGTGAAAACTTCTATGTCAGTTCGGAGTTCTGCTCCAAGTTCGAACGAAAAGCATAAAGAAACGGTGTATTACCGTAAATCCGAGACTCTGGTTCTTCTATCGCGAAGAAGAAATTTTATTACAAAGCGCAATCTTTTATTTACACGAAAATTTCTATACATTTCGACAAATGTTTTCACCTTTTAAAAATCGTATCTTTCCGCGTATCTTTGCGTAACGAGCGCTTTAACGGTCTCATTGCGCCACTGTACAAGTTTGTAGTTGTAAGAATGAAAGTTAACGATCTAATCCTGAAACTTACTAACACCGAAGACCGATAATCCTGGAAATTTCTATACAACGCGATATCAAAACGCTCTGATATCTTTATCCTTATCAGACTTTTTAAATCTCCTTTTTCTTAAAACACCAGCAAATCTCCGATATCGAGAAACAGCGTGGTCGACAGGCGTCGATTAAGAAAACTTTCTGATGGCTTTTTGAACTAGGAACGTGGCCGAACGTGTTGCGATAATAGGTAGGTTCGGCTTAAACTAGAAGGCCAGAAATTCGCTTCTGTGCCGGAAGACAGGTTGTTTGGCAGCAAAGCTGCAGGTATCCAGTCTTTTGACGGCACAGGACGCGTCTAATCGGGTCTTAAGTGTCCTGCTGGCTTCTTGACGCTTTTCGCCCCGCAGGAAAACTTGGAAAATTGGATTGATTCCGTTGAAAACCGACCTTCGTGCCCGACTTCTCGACTCGCAACAGCCTTTCGTTTAAACTAAATCCACGACCCTAAGTCTCCATCCTATTATTTCGATCGATAGATTTACTTTTCTATGATTTTACAAACTCTACCTACGTTTTCTTTCGTTTCACTTTCTCAAGATAATTGTTTCCTTCTGTTTTTGGAGTAGATTTACATACTAACAGTAGTTGTGCACGTGTATTTAGATAAGAAATATATTCAAATAGGTAGATGCTCGATCAATGTAATCCTGTCGGTTGAGATGAATATTTTCCATGTTTTCTAACGGTTTTTCTTTGTGATTTTGCTGTTGCAGAATATTGGAGAGCATCAAGATGCCCAGAACAAGTTTCCACATCCATGACATCCTGCAACTTGATTCTAAACCGTCCCAGGAAGAAACGGAGGTGCAAGGTAAGAAGAAGTATAATTTTTCTAATCTTTTATAGCCAAGTTGTTTCTCTGTTAAATCTCGATCGTAGAAGAATCGATTAATACTCGTATTTTATGTTATCGGTTATCCGTCGATTGCTACGATCTAGTTCTTTCCTTAGAAATTTCTCCGCTCGTCTGGAAATTTAAAAATTTCCCTCGTTAAATATGAATTAGATTTGTTTTATCTTCAACCGTCGCGCACATAATTTCATTCTTTGTTTTAAAATGTTGGAAATTTCAACTATATCGTTCTATCGTTTTATGAATTAATTCCTCCGATAAATTAACTTGGCTCAAATTTCCAACAAAATGGAATTGAAAATTTCAAGTTAAATACAATCGATGTTAAAGACTTGGATCCTGAAAATTCTCGTTACAGGTAGTACCACGGTGCTACCGACCACGAACGATGTTCCGTCGGCGTATCAACAGTTTTTCGAACACACGACGGCCATGTTACAGCCCGCGATATACGCGAACTTGAACAGAGGCACCCTACCACCCCCGCCACCTGGTTTACTGGGATGGCCGACTGGTCCAACGTTACCAACCACATTACCTCAGCCTCTGGAGGAAGTTAATGGTGAGTGAGAAGAAAGAAAGCATCATAAATCGTTGCAAATCACCGATACAGAGACTAAAAGCGATTGGCGATGAGTGGACTGTTTATGCATTTATGGAAAATCGAAATACCTATACGTACAAAAATGCATAAGATACGTATAATACGAAATATTCAAAGTGTCTGTTGTAATATTCAGAGAACGGATCTCTACTTAGGATTTATACATTTTTTTTTTTTGTATTCACAAGAAATTTGCATAAATATCCGTAGTTTAATTGACATCATAGTTTAGTTCATCCTCCACAATTATATTATTTAGTATTTAGAGAACGAATCTCTACTTAGGATTTATACATTTTCTTTTTTGTATTCACAAGAAATTTGCATAAATATCCGTAGTTTGATTGACATCATAGTTTACTTCATCGTCCACAATTATATTATTTAGTATTTAGAGAACGGATCTCTACTTAGGATTTATACATTTTCTTTTTTGTATTCACAAGAAATTTGCATAAATATCCGTAGTTTAATTGACATCATAGTTTAGTTCATCGTCCACAATTATATTATTTAGTATTTAGAGAACGGATCTCTACTTAGGATTTATACATTTTCTTTTTTGTATTCACAAGAAATTTGCATAAATATCCGTAGTTTAATTGACATCATAGTTTACTTCATCGTCCACAATTATATTATTTAGTATTTAGAGAACGAATCTCTACTTAGAATCTATACATTTTCTTTTTTGTATTCACAAGAAATTTGCATAAATATCCGTAGTTTAATTGACATCATAGTTTAGTTCATCGTCCACAATTATATTATTTAGTATTTAGAGAACGAATCTCTACTTAGGGTCTATACATTTTCTTTTTTGTATTCACAAGAAATTTGCATAAATATCCGTAGTTTAATTGACATCATAGTTTAGTTCATCGTCCACAATTATATTATTTACTATTTAGAGAACGGATCTCTACTTAGGATTTATACATTTTCTTTTTTGTATTCACAAGAAATTTGCATAAATACCCGTAGTTTAATTGACATCATAGTTTAGTTCATCGTCCACAATTATATTATTTAGTATTTAGAGAACGGATCTCTACTTAGGATTTATACATTTTCTTTTTTGTATTCACAAGAAATTTGCATAAATATCCGTCCACAATTATAACGCCATTTCTTGGGATATCTTGCATATTTTTTCTGGATTTTGTTCTCAGAGTTTTCTATGTGTCCTATTTACAGTGAAAATGTCCCTATTTACGAATAATAAAAAATTAATTTTATTCACAAGTTTGATAAATTGTGGCAATTTTCGTGTCCGAAGCTCTCACTGGTTCGCACGCCTCACACATTTTACCAACATTCTTGTACTTTTGCTGTCCAAATCGACCAAAGAATACTTCTAAGAGGCAGTGTATAAGGTAGGAAGAAGGGGCTGTATCGAAACCCTTATTTATTTAACACCCTACAATTGGCCCGCGTCGGCTAAGCAGGATCTAATGGTCCTATAAAAGATCCTTGTGGGTCCTGTGCACCGATTGGCCAATACAAGAAGACAGATGTCCCTTCGAGGACAGATGCGTGTAGCCCTGTAGGCCCTCGATGAATCGAAATTGTCACGCCCAAAAAATCCACCGGTAGCCTATCGGATCTTTTCACCTTTTCTCCTTATCTTCCCTTCGTTTTATTCCTTTTATATCCTCATCCCCCTTTTTTTTCGTTGAACATTCGTGGAACCGAGAAATCGTGCATCTCACCCCTTTAAATGCGAAAAACGTGGTTTCGATCAGGTAGGGAATTTGCCGAAAAACGATCGTTTAGATTGATTTTTGTAAATTGAAAAATTTCCTTGAGAATTGTCGAACGAGACCTAAAGATTTGTTTAAATTTATTCACGAAGGGTTAGTATTTTATCGAGAAACTCGTTAATCGTTTACTTGCACCTTATCCTTGCCAGGATTACGATGAAACGCACTAAATTCTGAGTCGAGTGTTTCTAAAACTCGAAGAAGCTCGTAGAATGTGAGATATTTAGAAAAACAGAGCTTGCGACTACTTGCTCTCTTAGTAAAATAATTTGACAAGAATCGTAAGTTTCGTCAGAATTAACAATCGTATGTGACAACTGAAAATATCTGACGTGAAAGGGAAATTTGATGCAGGTAGTATCTCGAAATTAGGGCTTAATTAATCGCAGAATCGTTCTTTTCGAAGATGTCAACGTCTCCGTAGCGAGGAATGTCTAATTGAAATCACGACGCGACTGCGACTACAGCCTAATCTCCCATGAAAATGATACAGTCGGTCCCATGGGGTGCAATAGGGTATCAAACAGGCTCTATATTGCTTCACACTCACCCCAACCAGGCTTACGGGCCTTTCACAAAAGCGTATTGTATGTTCACGAATCCAGGGACCTCGTAGTTGTACATTAAATTAGCGTGTCTCTAGGCCACCGTGGTATTTGCTACTTTAGCCGAAGATTAATCAAAATATTGTTGGATTAAATGGCGAACAGACCGAGTATACTAAATTCTGGTCTATATGGTTCCTTTATTTCCAATTTCTAATCCAAGTTTCGTCGTTTTTTATTACATATTCATTTTTTAGAATTTTACAATTAACAGCAGCTTTAATTAGTCAAATCTTCCGCCTGTGTTTCAACCGAGAGTACTTTTATTATATCTCGAACATTTCCTGCTATTTCTAATCCAAGTTTCGTCGTTTTTTATTACATATTCATTTTTTAGATTTTTACAGTTAGCAGCTTAATAATTAGTCAAATCTTCCGCCTGTGTTTCAATAAGAGTACTTTTATCGTATCTCGAACATTTCCTGCTATTTCTAATCCAAGTTTCGTCGTTTTTTATTACATATCTATTTTTTAGATTTTTACAGTTAGCAGCAGCTTAATAATTAGTAATCTTCCGTTTGTGTATCAATAAGAGTACTTTTCTCGTATCTCGAACATTTCCTGCTATTTCTAATCAAAGTTTCGTCGTTTTTTATTATATATTCATTTTTTAGAATTTTACAATTAACAGCAGCTTTAATTAGTCAAATCTTCCGCTTGTGTTTCAACCGAGAGTACTTTTATTATATCTCGAACATTTCCTGCTATTTCTAATCCAAGTTTCGTCGTTTTTTATTACATATCTATTTTTTAGATTTTTACAGTTAGCAGCAGCTTAATAATTAGTCAAATCTTCCGCCTGTGTTTCAATCGAGAGTACTTTTATCGTATCTCGAAAATTTCCTGCTGTTTCTAATCCAAGTTTCGTCGTTTTTTATTACATATCTATTTTTTAGATTTTTACAGTTAGCAGCAGCTTAATAATTAGTCAAATCTTCCGCCTGTGTTTCAACCGAGAGTACTTTTATTATATCTCGAACATTTCCTGCTGTTTGCAATGTTTAATAATTGGCAGAGCAATTTCGCTGCACGAGCGATCGATCGATTTATATCGTTTTCTTGCAAATGGAATATCGTAGTAGTCATCGTCTGCAAGACGTCGTCGGTTCGTTCGCTTAATTTATCCTGATGCATTTAAATAAGCTACGTATGTACGTGGTCTGAACGACGAGCAAACACTCGTTAACAGGACTCGAGTAGATCGATACAGACTCGCATCTGCCTGCAATCAGCGTTAGGAGTTGAAGGGTAGTAAAAAATGCAGCTGTAGTAATATTTCAGTCATTCTGACGATGATTCTTTCCAAACGATGTTTATTCATTTTCGAGAAACTAAAACGAAATTGACTTCTAACTCCGGGTACAGACGTAGTAAGGACTTAATATCGGAAAAGTAACATATACGAGCAACTGTCAGAGACATAGAAATTATACGATTTCCTCGAAACATCTTTTAAACGATTATGATTGTAGACAAGTTAGAAAAATACTAGACCAGTAGAAAAGCATTTACAGCTCTTTAATCTACCAGCTTTTCAATCGAGAGACGAGAAATTATAATTCATCCTGGTTTATAGATACTTATTTGACTTGCTATCCGATCAATTCTACAAGATTAATGCACAAATTCCAATTGGTCGTTTATAAAATTCCGTCCAAGTTCAACCCATTCTCATCGTTCAATCTCTCAAACACTTTTCACAAGATTCGGCGGATCGTCGAATTTTCTTAGAATTAAAATGTAGAATATGCGAGAAACTTTCGTCGCGTTCATTGATCGATCAAAATTCGCCTTTACCAGCTAATTCGACTCGACGAAAAATCCCACGAGAAACGTACGTTCAACTTGGAAAGTAATATGGTGATGTTGAAAATTGCAGTGTTGCAGCAGCCAGACTCGACGAGCCCGACGATCTCGGATCTTTCGTTCCCGCCGAAACAGGAGACAAACCACGAGTGTAAGGAGGAGGAGTCCGCCGATTTCGAAGACGAGCAGCAGGCAAACGAGGCGCAACCACACGAGACAGAGCACAAGAAACGAAAAAGACGAGTGTTGTTCTCGAAAGCGCAAACGTTCGAGCTCGAGAGGCGTTTTCGACAACAGAGATACTTGAGCGCGCCCGAAAGAGAGCATCTGGCCTCGATCATTCGACTGACGCCCACGCAGGTGAAAATTTGGTTTCAGAATCACAGGTACAAGACAAAACGAGCAGCCACTGAAAGGGTAGAGGCCAGTGGAAGTGGATGTTCACCGAGAAGAGTCGCGGTCCCATTGTTGATCAAGGATGGAAAACCTTGTCAGTCGAAATTAATGGAACCTGCCACGTATCCAAGCACTGGCCAAGTTCCTATGCCTCCATACATGCAAAAGCCATACTGGTGGTAAAAGAAGCAACGGTGAACTGTTGGACGCAATGACGTCAAATTAATTGCGAATCAATTTCGTCGTGGACTATTGCTAGACTATTGGACATTGTTGGTACTGGGATATCTGAGGGATTGTTGGGAAATGGGAATCGGGATAATCGTTATAGGGGTAGGTTTATCTGCAGGTTTGTGGACGAAACGGTCGAAGATTGTTATTGTTAAGTGATTAGATTCCGGTGATGCAAGATGAAATATGGTTACTGTCTACGAATAATGGACACTCTTCCTGGAACGAAGAAGAGAAAATGGATGGGCGATGTCTTCGTCTCTTGTGAATAAAACTGTTGATGGCTTTCGCGACCGGATTCTGTGAAGATTTGTGAACAATTCGATCGATGGTTGTTATTTATGGACAACGAAGGAGAGTGGATCTTTCTGAGAGGAATAGGAAACAGAGTTTCTTTATTGAATATTAATATCAATATTGATAATTATCGGATTTTGATGAACGAAGATCGAAAGATAACTTCGTGAATAATTTCATCGATGATTATTACCAACAACGAAGCATGGATATTTTTGAAAGGAAGAATAATCTGAGTGGGATCGGCGACTGTAGCAACCGAACGTAGAACACGAGTTAACGAACGAACAATTTATCGATCATCGATGAACAGGCCCATCCAAAACCGGAAAAGTATCTTAAAACCACAGTCAACAACGGATTAAGTGCTTCGTAAACAATATCTTAAAAGTTCAGTTCTTAAAAAAGACAAGTGATAATCGAAGAATCTTAAAGTAATATATACCGGTAAACATCGACGATAAAAATCGGTTACGAACAAGTCAATAAGACGTTGTTATCGATAATTTGCAGAATACGGAGAATACAAATTGACGAAGAGAAAGTCAGTGAGATGTTCTGGATCGAAGAAGAAAAAGAATACACAAAGTCGGCATCTGAAGGATAACTTTAAGAAAAACCATGCTGAAACTCTAAAGTGAATTCCGATGGGAAACAAACGTTACCGTTACCATTCGTAGTAAGATTATCAAGAACGAAACGTATTATCAGCGTAGGTGTGGTTAACAGTAACGAAGAGTGTGTTGTCTACGAAACTTCGAGGATGTTCGTGTTCTCGTTGTTAGAATAAATGAATTACTCCCGGTCGAAGTTGACGATAGACAGAGGCGTTCTAATTCGCTATAGAAATGATCGAACGCTACACGACGCAGACACGGCGCGAATTACACAAATTCGATGAAACTTTTAATCGATAAAAGTGTCATTCGAGTGATACTATGCGACTACCGATGTGACTACGTCGTGTTTCCTCCATTGTATCGGATGTTCGCGGTGCACTGACAAAACTAAAGATGAAAAATCCTACACGTCGTAACGACAGAGTGATCTGCTACACTATAAATAGACAATTGGATAAGATACGTATGTATATACGTGACCGTCGTCGAGTCAAAACTTTGGAATCACTGTACGAGTCGATGTATAATTTTGCTAATTCGTAATACTTTCTAGTCAAATAAATTTAAATTAACTAAACTAGAGAAACGAAAGAACTTTGACCATAAAGAACGATTTCCATTAGGTTACTTAATTTTAGGGTATTAATAGGTTTTAACGCATAAAATCAAGAATAATATGCAATAAGGCTGGGTATCCTAAAAAGTTAACTAGCTTAATTTAAATTATTGTAATTATTATAATTTAACGACCATCTATCACCCCAATCACACCTTTACCGATGTCTGAAATAGCTTTAATACCAAATATCCTCGAATACTCCTATAAGCAACTATCATTAGTCGAGAAGATCGATTAAGCATAGCTAAGAGCGTGATTTCAAATTTTTGGCCAGTATCGTAGGATCGATCGTTAGATAGATTCGCAGTTTCCAAATTGTTCGTTTTCTTTCTTCGGTTTGTACAAAGCTGTGGTTAGTCCATGTAGCGTGTATGTATGTGTATATATGAGTGTACTTTGAGAAAAGTATTTCTCGCGTTCGTACTTAAAGATCCTAACAGAGATCCGTCGTTCCCTCTTACGAATAACAGATAAAGAAATTAAGCATCAAAGTTAATATCGTCGTCTTTCATAAGACATTTGTAAAAGAAAATGGCGTGCAGCAAAATTGCAAAAATTCCTGATTGCTCTTATGTAATACGAACATACCACTTTCTATCAATCTAATCGCGATAACGAGATAAAATAAAGCGAAAAACAATCTCTCGTGGAGAGTTAGAGAGTAAAAAGGTCGTTACGTGTACATTCCTACGAAATGTAATTAGTCAGAAGAATTAAGCTTGCAACAAGAAAGATTTAATTCTCAAAGGTTGTCGCTGGTGAAAGATTGCAGCTCATCCTACAAATCAAAATAATATCCATTTATTATCGTTCGATATTAAATGGACGTTAGGACATTTTTTTATTTGCGGCGATTAGAAATAATAATATTACGATGGTAGACGAAAATTCGTACGGGACGAAATCCCACGCGTGATCGCCTTTAAGGGATAATTTTTTTTCTTTTTTCTGTTTTTTTCTTTTTTTAGAAATAAAAAGAAAAATCATGGTGCGTAGATTCGTAGCAGAAATTCGAATATTGTGATCGTTGAGGAAAGTATTAAACGGTAAGTCGTTAATTATATGATTTGAACGTCCGTTGTAAAGTAAACACAGGCCAGTTTAAATGTAAATGCTACGTTAAGGAGAAGATTCTTTTCGCGTTATCGCGCTACGAAGATTCGCGATTGTTTCGTTTCTCAGAGAAACGTTTCGTAGAACGTGAGGGGAAGCAGGTATTATAGTGTAATTATAGAGAAGTGACGTGACAGATACCGGTCGATACAGAGATCCCAGTTTATCACCTTTAATTAAGTAGCATGTAATTACGTCAAATAGGTTGTATATATGTACATTGTGTATAATACATAGTAGTCTGATATATCAGATACATATTTAATAAAATCGAATCTTAAGCGAATCCGTTGTATTTTATTCCTTCTCTCCCGTTGAAAAAGATATCGTAATATTAAGATGCTTGGAAGCGAAACAACGATACCAAACAACGATGATATATACGCTCTTTTTGAAGTAATAAATTAGAGTTTCCTAGATATTATCAAATAAAGAATATCAGAAATTTGGAATATTTAAAGTATTCCGAAGGAAGAAATAAATAATTTTAATATCGTCGTTTAACTCTTCTATAAAATCATAAAATACATCTACAAAATGTGAAAATTCATGATCGATATATTAACCTGTATATCAATATATCGTTTGGTAATGTGATACAGGATTTTTAATATCGCTCTGACGTATTTTGTTGCCAAGAATATCGAATGAAACTAGATTAGCAACTTCGTAATTGCTACTGGAATCAAACAGATGTAACGATTATAATTATCAGTCAAGTCGTATGATCTTTTGCATGAAACGATGTAGACATAATATCTGATGATAAGTAGTTTATAATTATTCAAGTGATTTTATACGTTACCTACGTATTGATCGAGAACATACGATTATCGATATTGGTACTATACGATGTTGCGAAATTTGCCTCCTCGAATTGAAAATGATTATATGCCCTGAATAAAGCGATAACGAAAGTTATCGGCAATGCTTTAAGTAGGAAGAATGGTAAATTGAAAAATGATTCTTCTTATCGTGGAAAATCGCTCTGATTGCTGCGATGTATATTTTCAGACAATGATCGTCATTTTTAATCGTTTAATTGATACGTCTCGACATTTCTAATCATCGAAGAATAAAAGATTTACCTAATCAAATTTTAGATCGAGCTATTGGCTTTCTAAATATTATTGACTTTCTAAACACAACGAGTGTATAATTAGAATACCGAAATACCGCAACTTGAAGTTTTCCTTCATCTTTCTATGAAGATAAATGTTTATATATGTCGGAAATGAAAGGATATCCGGGTCTTTCTTTTGGAACGTTTGGGAAAGTCCCCGATACTTTAATACTTCCCAGACTTTTTATTATAGCCGTCCTTAAACAATGAAACTGAGAAATAACTGTTTATGAGTTAAGTCAATTGTGATTGCCTGGGATTTATGACAGTGGGCTTGGGATCGAAGTGACATAACGGGTTACTGAACGTAGCCACGTCACGGGAGGGACGTATACCTAACTGAGGTATAAAGTAATTAAACAACTCTCCTTAGAAATAAAAATTGACCTGAGGGATACAGAGAGGAGTATATAAAGGCAGTTCCACTTGGACTGGCGCAATCGAAGAAGTTCGACTAGTTCAGTGAACACGTACGTCGAGTGGCAAATCGCAATCGTCATCCCGTTGACCGTGGATTCGTTATCGAACCTAAATTCATCGTCATCGACATCTCGATTATTCAATCAACCTTTGTAACACATTCGCTTCAATAAGTATCATCTGGTATACAACAACGATGGCCAACTCACAAGGAAATTCTTTATACGGCCCGACTGGCAACGTAACTCCGACATATAATATCTATATAGGCGCATGACGATTCAAGTAAGCATTTACAAGAGAAACGCGATAAAACAATACACTCGAGACAGATCTCTCCCCTATTCCATCCCTCGTTCCTTTTTATTTCTCTTCTCGACCGTTCTATAACATTTCCCTTTTTCGGGGCACGCCGGAAGCCGGTGTAGCTTGAGTGACAAGCTTCCGGTTTCCGTTTCCGAGCAGCCATCTTGTTACCGGTTTAGATTTCCTGAGGGCGTCCTGTCGAACTTCGACAGGGACCATATTTCGACCTCTGTCCAGAACTTTCCATTTTTCCATCACAATGCCAACGATATCGTAATCCACTCGAATTTATGTCGTGTACCGTTCGCATAGAAACGGACGACTGAGTATGTTTCGTAAAACTGAACTTTAAGTCACCACGATCGAGTCTATACGCGATCTTCCTGCCATTTATGCAAATTTGATACCATAATTGCCATAATTCGATACCATAGAAAGTATATGCGTAGCGAAATATTCAGATAACAGAATTTTGAAATGGAAAATTCGTTGAGCGTTGAGTAATATTTAATGTGAGAATATATTTTTGAAATAAATATTTAGAAAGATACGATAGCGGAATATTTGAGAAAAATTGGAAATAATTGAAAGTTAGAAATATGGAACAATTTGTTTCACAAGTTCCACGTTTTAGCCCTTAATACAATGAAATGAAACGAATATCAAGTTTGTTTGAACGGGAAAACATCGTGCCATTATACTTTGCAACGAATTAGCGATCGCAAGATAAGTCGATAAATAATTCAGGTGATGGTTGATCGATTACTGGCTTTGGCGAAGTGCAGAAACGCTACGCGATCCGATTGGTTGTTCTCTGATTGATAATCGATAATTTCAATCGCGAGAAAAAGGAAACTCGCCGATAAAAACGCTCTTATAAATCGAACCATGTATTTTGCCCCTGTGTATCGTACATTCGCAAAACATACGATTCTCGGAATCTAAATATGGGATAATTAAGTTGGACTTGAGAATTGTAATAACCAAATCTGATATTCTGTAAAATGAAAGATATCTTAAATATAGATATCCTAAAACGAATCGTAGACATTTTTGGGTAAACACGAGCGAATAAGGAACGTAATATTTTCAACTAACGCTTCTTATTATTTTCAGAATTTCATTTCATTTTATATTTAGCACGATTAAACACACGCAATTACGAGGACTTTGAAAGATTGCGAAAGGTCCACTTCGTTTCTAAAAATGAAACGTCAGCATTTGCGATACGTAAAGTTGCAGGACATTTGAAAGAATCATTGTTAATATCCGCGACTCGTTCCAATTTTCCGCTAAAGATTTTCTTAAATCGTAAACAATTCTTTTTGTTCGTTAAAAGTAACAGCGAGATCGAAATATAAAAATTGAAGGATCGCAAATTGTGGATAAACTACGCTCGAAACGTAAACGAAACGAATCGTTTAAAATTCCTCTTCGCCGACGAACAACGTCGATATCGTCTCGAAGAAAATGAAAATCAAATTTTCAACGTAACATCTATGCTCTCCGCTGAGTAAGTAACCAATGACCATCGAAAATATGTTGCACTTTTCGAGCAATTCAACGTATCCCTGTTCCATAGATCCCTTTCTCTTGGTCCCTGGTTATCTTCCTCGGTCGAGCAACGCGAGAGATGACGTAGCGAAGTAAATGGAGTGGACAGCGGGCAGCATATGCTTTGTGCCTGGTCCTTCTACAAAACGAAACCACCCCACGGAGGAATATTTCGCGGTGGTGTGCGCGAAATGTCGGTGCGTTGAACCGGAAACGCGAGATAACATTCACCAGCCGCTGGCCATGATTTATACGGTCGGCCGTAATCTATAGAGATTTCGACATAGTCCACCGTCCAGACTTTTAGCTGGAAACTCTACTCGATCTCCTGGTGCGGTAGAGTGCTCGTTCATCGAATTCTGTTCTCGAAGGGCATAGAATAAGTTGGTTGCACAGCGAAGGAAAATTATCCGATTGGATGTATCGGATTGGCAACTAAGTTGTGGTGGACGGTGAGACGTGTTGATGGTTAAATTAATAAGGAGACGAGTTAATTCGATTAACTGTAACGACATTCGACAGTAAACTTTCCAAAGGTTTCTGACCTGTGGCTGGCTACGTAAAGACCCTATTCTTCGCACAAAATGATTGCCAGATGTCGACACATCTTCACGAATATTTTCA
Source organism: Bombus hortorum (assembly GCA_905332935.1). NCBI lineage: Eukaryota > Metazoa > Arthropoda > Insecta > Hymenoptera > Apidae > Bombus > Bombus hortorum. The sequence goes on along the minus strand of HG995195.1, from coordinate 15,479,776 downwards.
GCTAGCCTAAGAACCTGCTATAAATCTTAGGATCTATTTAGCCAAGGTCCTCCAAAGAGACAGTCTTTCTCTTAGCAGTCACTAAACCTATCACCTTCTACGGGAAGATACGAGAAATCTGCTTTTCTCACGTGCGATGCTTCCCGCTAGCGACCTTTTTTCAAGGACTCTTAGCATCCTTTTCTAACCACCAACAAAAAATTAGCCAACTAACAACAATGTCCATTTCCTTCACTTTCCGAACCAAGGCTTTCCGTAACGAATCCGACGATCCCGTATCCTTAGACGTACCCCGTCACAGTTTTCCTTCGCGGCATCATCGTGACGAAAAGTCAATCGTTACATATCAGTCCGAAGCAATACTTGGCAATTAGCAATGGTTGATCAGAGTTCCTCGGCATCTCCGGCAATCATCATCATCCGAACTTATATCGCGTATCAAAACGCATCGACCCGAGTCGAACTCGCAATAGCGAACTCGATAACCCCTACTAATAATAACCGCGAGCCGTTAATTTAATAATCGCGTGACCTACGCTAAGTGTACACCTTGAATATATTATAATAAATTACATTGTTAAATATACTCGAGCGTTTCTTCCTCTCGCTATCACAATCCATCAGCTCATAATTATATTTACAGATATTTTAAAACGTAGAATACAAAGTTAATCGCAAGCGTTGCTCGCTTGATGATATTCGTTGTCAGATTGAGCGATACCGAAGTACTGATACTAATTGTTATGGTGATTCGCTGGACTGACTGACTGACTGAGGAGCGACTCTCCTGGTAGCAATTGTAAAAAGAGCCCGAGGTCGCTTCCACTAATCGTCGGGACGACCACCGTGGAGTTTTAGTCGGTAGGAGTCCGACACTACTCTGCTGTTGCGTGCAACAGCGAGTGTCCATGAGGATTTCTCCACGTACGAAAAAAAGAAAAAAAAAAAAGACTGACTGACTGACTAACTGACTAACTGACTGAGTGTTGCAGAACATGGTCGTCTATTTATACTGGTCGAAGGGGGTATCAGAAGGTTTAAACTTGTCGCCGGTTGTGGGCTGTGCACGTAGCAGCGAAATCGCTTTGTCCAGAGTTTGTTTATGACATTATGTGCGTCGTACAGCGTTAATCGTCTGTGGCAAAACAACTGCGTGAGGCATCTTCGTATCGAAACGTCCTAAACGCATACGCCGTTACAAAATGATCGCGGATTTTGTCAATACCAGCCAATGACAAAATCCGCGATCACTCAGTTGCTAACCCAATATTTCGAAAAATAGCCGCAATAAATAGGGCGAAAGGATAATTCAGTGTAAAATTTTCTTCCATTACGACCTCGAGGTAGGCGTTTGGACGATAAGAAAGAAGCAAAACAACCGTATCTCCTTAACAGATTAGGCATCTCCGAAAGTAGAAAAAGTTGGGAATAAAAGAAAAAGGAATATAGGGGCCAGCGATGTCACGTGGTCTTCGATCAATGGAAAGAAGAGAATAAATTGATAGTTTGTCGAACGGCGGGACGTCCCCTAATATTTCCGAATGTAATCGAGGGGGTGTACACGTACTCCGAGAAGCAAGGAAAAAAAGGAAAACTAGAAAGTATCGGTGAAAAGGGTGAGGAGTGGATGAACAAGGCAGGAGAGGAAAGAGGGGTGAAAAAAGAAAAACGAAAAAAGTTGGACAATGCAGTTACGATTCAGGATGGAGAGGGCGAGTGGACGACACCCGTGTTCCGGGGGTATTTTATTGGCTGGTTTCCGTGGGGTGGAAATTCCGTGTAATGTATGAGATGTTTGCGTGGACTCTTTTTAACCCTCTACCCTTGCATACGTTAACTATCTTCTATGCTCGTTTTCGCTTAAACCATCCCTTTGAAACAGCGTAATAGATGAATTGCGAGCAGACGTCCACAGATAAACGTTCGTGCGAAGGTTAAAAAACATCGTTGCAATCGACGATACTCTTGGAAGAAATTTCAAGCTTGATCGGAAATCTTGAAACTACGTTGGTCTTGGAATTTTATACATAAAATTGGTGACATTTGTTTCGCGAGAAATCGAACAAGTATGGCATCTCTTTTCCTATATCTTTCTAGAAGGAGATGCATTTTTCTATATTCTCATCTGTACTTTGTACTTGGAAATTTCGTTGTAAATTTTCTGTAAATGGCAAATTGTAAAAGAACGAAAAGGAGGCAAATTTGTAAAAAATTCGAAAAGACAAGTAGACAATTTCTTCGACGAATTTGTGATTAACCGGCGTTCCGTTTCTGATAACCCTTCGGGTCGTGTGATCCAGTCGAAACGCAGAGTAGCTTCCATTGTTCGTGAATCGGGTCGGAACCGGAAACGACGTTCCCTCCTTATCAAAATTTTTTAGAAGTTACAACAGGACACGTGCCGATAATATACCGGGGTGCAAAGACACGTGACCGGAAGAAGCATCCTAATTGATATTGATTCGACGATGTGCCCTTCTCAGTCGGCCCTTACATCGACCAACGCTTTGAATCCAGAATATCAAATAACATTTTAATATCGTTTCGAGATACAGCGCTTCCATTCTTCGAATCTGTGTTATCTTTAACTCCTTGTTTTTTCATTCGTTTGCTCGTAATATTATCAATGACCCAAAATTCGTTAAATAGCCGTATCATCGAGTATAATATCTTCATCAAGAAAAAGGAGAATTTTTTGCTGAAGAACGATTGCTTCAGAAGGACGTTTAGCGTTGGTTCAGAGTTTGATCTACGCGTCCGACGGAAATCTGAATGTCCGTTCGTGTTTGGCCAGTAGGGGAAAAAGAAATTCTACCGAAAGTTTTTCAATCCCAGAAGTTTTCTGGTTGGCGCGCGCGGAACGCCGGTTCATTGTATTGTTAGCAGTTTGAAAGAAATCTACGGACGATGAACGGTCGAACAACAATTCGAGGATGCACGTGCAAATACGCCAATCTTCCAGCTTTTCAATCATCGCCGTGGCTTTAACCCTGATGCGAAGAAACCTTGAAGAAACTGTATCTTCCCTTACGATGAATTTGTGGTAGTTTTTATTCACACGATGGATAGACCGATCGATCGTTAATTTTAAGTAACAGATAATGAACGATATTATAAACTGCCGAGACATTTCTTCGCGTCCAGTTAAAGGAAACACCCGATAGGACAAAAAGCTTTCGCTATTTGTAAAAGCTGTTGATAAAAAGGAAAATCAATTTTTCAACGAGGGAAGCATTGACCGAAGAAAATAGGAAAAGAATTGGACGAAGATGAGGAACAATGATTACCGCTCGTTCTGCAAGAAGATGGCATCGTCGAACTAGTCTGAAAAAGCAAACCCGAGTGCAGAGTGTACTGGAATGTTGCCAGAGAGTGTGCATCGCTCGAGATGATAAGTCTTTTGCGGATGGAAAAAGTCGCGCTGCTACGGCTTGGTAGATTAATCAAAGCAGAAATTCCGAGCGTCGAGCGACCACCGACAAAGCATATTCCCTCCTAAGAATGGATCGTTTCCGGTTCCGCTCTCTTTATGGTACATTGCGGCTCAGCGATGTATTAAGATTACTTAATCAATAAAACCAGGCACGGAAAACTAATTCGTTTTTCACCGCCAGTTCAAACGCGATTATCCTTTCTTCCTCTATGGTTACCAACCATCGGAAATGCCCGACAATTTTTTACCTTCTCCTTTTGTCTCGAAAAGTGATCGTAGCGACGGCGAAGTAGAGTCGAGTTACGCGACTTTCGTGTTGTAATTTACGAGGAACATCGTATTCGAAGACTCTTCGTGGCAAGTAAATTCGATGAAAATTTATAATTAAATTTCAAAGAAGTTGCATTTGTATAGCTGCGGCTCTCCTTCGTCTTGAAAAATAATTTGGTGTATCGTAACAAAATTTTTGTAAACTCCTATGTTCTTCGAATAACGATCAAACCTAGATACGTCGTCCTGCGAAATATTCCGCGACGATCTTTCAATCGTTTTTCTGCCGATTTCTTTCTTTGTTTCTTCTGAAAAATTTCTGTGACGTCTCCTTTCGAAAACTGTATATCGGTGAACAGGGTTCAGCCCCGTCGCTAATAATCGAGAGGGTGATCGCAGATATCGAGTGTCGATGTTTGGTCACTTAACTGTGACTAACGGCCTGCTAACCGGCGTTTAAGCGAGCTTCTGTTTGTTTAACACGTGTTTAACCATTTCGTGCACGCGTCTTGTACAAACACGTACCTCGACTTTTCGTTCCCAAAGGAAGGCGCGTTCGTCCCATGGCAAACATCGAGACAGAAACGGGGAAACGTTCTAAGAAGACGCGTAGCTGAACCTTAATAAATTCCAGCACGTAATTATAAATTATCATCGGTTGGACTTTATAAACTTTCTATTTGGACTTTATATTAAGCTAGAAGCTGGAAATTACTTTATCAAATTTATCTTCATCTTATGCCATGATTGCTCGTTAAAATCCAAGAAAATCTGCGACAGAGCAGATCTGTCATTTTTCTAAGCGTGGAAACATTTGCTAACGTGATAGGGCTGTTGAATGGCTCCAGAGGACGATCAACACCCCTGTAACATGCAAACTGGCGTAAATCAACGTCGACAAGGAGAGAAAAACAAGGTTGAGAAGGGAGAAAGAAGCGGAAAAAGTTGTAGCAGCTTCTTTCTCATCCGTTTAAGCAGATTTAGCCGCGAAACCAGGAAACGTTTAAGAGGGTGAACACCCTTGCGAGGGAGCTCGGTGCAAAGTAGTCGAGTTTAAAGGACAAAAAAAGAAAAAAAGCATCTCCTTCGGTAAAGCCGATACAAATTTTTCTCTCCATCCTTACTGAATGGAACTCTATTGTACAGCTTGGTATTGGGATTTTAGAAGAGGGGAATCGATATATTTTTCTATTGTAACGATCTATTTATTTTCTTTCTGTTGTAGATCTGTGAGTTACAAAATTTATTTAGGACGTTTTATATAGCGTTTGATATAACAACCATCTCTTTCTATTTCTTCAAACTGAAATATCCGTGTAAATTCTTTCTGACAAATTATCGTTGTTGATTAAAATTCCTACATTTCCAGAGAAATCATTTCCAATTAAAACGAAAGAAATTCCCGAAGCGTGTTTGCCTTAACAAAACTGATATCTTCGTTCTAGCTGCTAATATACGTTGCTCGTAGTACAACAGCAAGTAACAAGTTCGTGCAATTTTCTAATCTCACGAAACGAAGACGTCTCTTCTCACGGCTATGTCCACGTAACGTCAACACCTCGGTAAATCGTCGTTAATAGGCGTATCAGGATCGCGTGTGATTTAAGGTCGGCCTGTAATCGCGATTAAAGGGCCGTATCGGGGAATACGCGAACCCGACCACCACCAGCCGGAACACCCTAATTTCGCGGCGGTGCGTCTACTGACCCTCCCACGCCCCATTAGGGTCGTTTGGCGCCGTGACAATGGGACGCACACGCGTTCCAGCCATTAACCGATGGTTACGCCGATACACGGACACGGGAATCACCGGCTATGACGACAGAGTGTCACTCTGTCACCATGTTTCCAGCGACCTTATCGCTTTCCCCTTTCCCATCTTCTTTGATACAAACGATGGTTCAAAATTTCGCCGACTGTGCGACGTACGCGTATGAAACGTCGTTTCTTCAAAGTTTGAAATATCGGGCTTTGTCCTACAGTCCATCGTTGGTTTTACATCGGAGACGAAGAAATTTTCTGTACAGTACAGGTGCTTCGCTTATCCCGAATCGCTTAGTATTTTAGTACTTTTATGGACGAAAGAAATTGTGACAGTACAAAGTTGGTTGGTTCGCAACGATCGCCATGATTCGTGACTTTTCTCTCAAAGTTGTACCTTTTTTTGAGTGCTCGAGATCATTGGCATTTTATGTCCGGGAACTTTTAAATCTGAGATTGATAATTCTTATAAATGCGAGGTAACGAGACTGGTGGATCGTTAGAAAAATATAATAAATTTCCAAAGTCTGGAGGTTACTTTGAAATTCAGCGAGATTCGAAGAATTACCAAGGTTACTATATATAATTTTTAATTGTGGCGACAAAATCGACCCATTTAAATAGACGATTTCATCGATTTGCAAAAGCGAGTGCTAGTCTAACAGGCAGTTTTCGTTTCTCCGAGTCTGCTCGCATTTGGAAACCTTGTGTCCACGTTTAACAGGCTTATTCATGGAACATCGAACCGCGTATTGTATCTTAATTCGAGTAAACGTCGGCTTACGACGAGAATAGCGTTCACTGTGTAGCCAGATTTCGGTGAAGAAATATTCGAACGATATCGAGCGGCAAATCAATGCACGCGCTAACGCCTCGCTTCAATGCCGTGTTTTCACAGATTTCCAATGGACAGAAATCCCGTAGGATAATCTTCACCCCCTGGTAGAGTTCCTTTAAGCTCGTTTAATGCTACACCGTACGATTTTTCGTGGAAATCGCTGCAAACACGGACTCACCTTCCAAATTCAATTAATTAAAGACAACATTTCCTAACAAAACGTCTGACTCTTCAAATTTATCTTCGAACGACGCGTAAATCTTACAAGACGATCATCTGTATCTATTTGCTCTCGAGACGAGACTCTGTATCTTTTGTTACGCGAATCTCGGCGCGCTTCGACACGGTGTGTGCTTGTGTTTCCAAGCTGATGTGCACACTGCACACGCACGGCTATGGTACGTGTGTGCACAGAGGGGTTCGTGCAACGAAGGGGTGGAAACGAGCCCTGAATGCTCACCTGGGCAAAGGCGTGGCTTTCGCGACAGTGGTCGATAGCGCTGCTACGACGCACACCCCTCCCCAACTTTCTAGAGGAAAAGAGGAAATCGCTGGCACAGAGAGGGAGAGAAGGTGGTGGAAACCCGAGGACTCGGTAATCGAGGCTCTGATAAGAGCATCCGCCACGATTCTTTCGAGAAACGTCGCTTTTCAACACGATGATTATACCTTTGATTATTACATTTTTGACGCGCGAGTAGGAACGACAAGGTTGATAGAACGAAGAACAGAACGATGATGTATCGATAAACTCGACGACTAGAAAATTCGTAAGCAACCGCAAGTTGGTGGAAATTACAAGAATCGCTGGAAGCACGTTCTGTCCTTAAAATCATTTCCTTATATCGTAATATAATATTTTAACTTTACCTCTTATTTGCTTATTTCGAGCAATACGTTATCGTTGCTAGTAAAATGCAAGCAACGCATTATTTTGTGCGAGAAGCGAGAAACATGCTACATCTACCGTAGAGATACGAAAGATTCTAAATAAACAAAATGTGAAATATATCCGAAAGGCCACTCCACACGACTTCACGTTGGAGTTTATAGTCGGCGATTCACGAAAACTGAAAACAAAAGGAGACGATGCGTTAGGATGGGCGAGTGGAGAATTTGAAGGAGCAAAAATGGGAAGAATTGTGGCCACGATAAAGAGGAGAAACGATAGGAAATCCACTAAACCTCGGTCGTGATACATTTTTACGATGGTGACCATCGGTTGGCTTCGATCCAACCGCGATATCGTTAACAACCTCGCTGTCGCGGCACGATTTTCTCCTAACCACTGTACGTGTCTCTCCGTTCCAGTTTCCACCCTGTTTTCAAAACTATTTTCGTGGCTGAAGATATTCGTGGGTAAAGAGAAAAAAATATCGAGAGATTGATTCGAAGTGACGGAATTATTCAAGAGGTTTTATCGTATCGATGATGTTAAATTCGGTGAAATTGTGAGTGGAGAGTCGCGAAAGCGTTTAAAGTGCAACAGGCGTATTTCAGAGAATGAATGTAACCTGCTGTTGTAAAGTAATTAGACGCTAAGGAGGTGCTTTCTTCGAGCATTTAAGATCTTACTGAGGAGCCGACGCGACGGTGAAAGCTTCCGACGAACGTAAAATAGGTAACGGTTGAACCATCGTTTCAAAGGAAATCCATATCGAGGAAAGCAAAGATATTTCTGAGAAAGTTAGACGAGTCGAAATTACGTTACATAATCGTGAGATTTTTCAATCTCCTCTGCAATTTTTACTTGTATTTATTTAAACGTGAATCTTCTAAATGGCTAGAATTATTAGCTGCCTGTTCTTTGAAATTTCACTTGAATCGTTTTAGTTTCAACGCGAGTTAAATGTTCCACTTATGTAAATTGATTCTCAGTATAATTAGAAACAGTAAAATCTATTAACCGAAGGATTCTATTAATCGAAGGATTCCAGTCAAGCTTTTTAAAAAATTCAAACTTAACCTTCGATTCTTTGCATAATATATTTTTACAAAATATGAAAGATAATATTCAGCAGAAATATTATCCAGCTAATTATACCTTGCGTGCCCTTACAGAGGGTTGGGCGGGTTCTTTCACGGAGATCCGACGTAAACACACTGTGTCAGCGTTATGCCAGGCAAAGTGCTAGTTTGTGTTACCGGATGCTACGTAATAGCCAACATGGAAGTTCGTCCTATATCCATCCATTGTCTCGAAACCAACGGAGGTGGTGCAAACTATCATTTCCTCTCTTCAAGCAATTTCGAACTTTTTCCACCACCCGGTATAGATTAATCGGATAAATTTGAAATATTCTCCGCCGTGGAACTCGATTCGCTGAATCATCGACTATTTATATCATCGAAGAATCTCTATATTTCGAAATAGATCTTTAAGTTGGATCTTTCGTAGTTTAAATATCAAACTTACTCAACAACCCATCGCCTCGCCTCGATTATCACAGAAAAAGGAAGAAATTGTTCGATAAAAATTTATTTCCATCTGTTTTGTTGAAGTGGTCGCCGCTTCTAAGAAAACTCTACATCTGGTCTTTAGTCTCTCAAGCACTGAAACCATCGACAACTTATAGACAAAAGACTGGGACGAAGGTAGACCATAAACAGTAGACAGGCGACGAAGGCTTCGAGGCTTTCGATCATAGGGTAACACTGCTAGCGTGCGGACCTGAACCAGCTAATTATATTCCTACTTGTATTTACTCTTCTGTATTAAAATACATTTTCTACCTTACAATTTACCCACGCATTCACCTCTTTGTTCACGCATCTAATAACCTCAACATGTTTAAAGATTTACTTCGATCGATTTGAAGTGTTTGAACTTATTTCGATTAATTCGACTAATTGCTTAAAAAAAAAAAAAAAAAATAAAGAAAGAAGAAAAGATGGTACCTAACTCCTATTCCTTATTTAATACCACGATTCCTGCGTCGTTTTCAGGCACGTCAGGTAAAATTCGACATCCTCCTTGGATGGAAGAGGCGTGCGTGTCACTGGCACATGGGTACGAAGAGTAGCCTAACATGACCACAATTACACGGCCAGGGAAAATGGTCCACGGTAGGCGCGACAATTGGCCGGATGTTTCCCATTGTGATGGGCGGCGTGCCACACAGTATTATCCACGGGTTTAGGGGAACGTGTGATGAAAAGCGACGATTCCGAAGGGAAATGCCATTTAAACGCGCAAAATTTCCGCATTGTCGGTTACGTGCGTCGATTGACGCGTACCCTTCTCAGCGGCGTAAATTTTGCTAAGTAGAATACGATATCGCTACGATCGACGTAGAAAAATCGGCTGCGAGAGGGAGGAAGAAGGAAGGAAACTGATTCTTGTGGATTCTTTTTAAAGCAAAAGCCTCTTTTAGGCGGTAGTTTCTTGTCGAATAGATAGCAAAAGAAAAGAAAAGAATTGAACAGTGAAAATAGAGTGATCGTTGTTGAGGTTGACCGATAGAACAACGAGTGGATGAATTTGTGATAGAAAAATATATTGAAATAAATAAAGGTACAAGTATAAGTATAATGTGTAAGTATAGGTTTATGCTAATCCACATCCTTATTCTCTTAGTGTTACAATACGATGGAAAGATAGAGAGTACGTTCATACATTTATAGTAAAAGGACATTATCAAAATAGCTAAGCTTATAACTTTAGCTGAAGGCTACAAGTAACATAAATAGAAATTGGTCTATTAGTGTCTTTGTTCCTGGATTTTGTAACCCAAATTATAATGTATATTCAAGGGTACAATAATAAGCACCTTCCCTTATTTAGAATATTTTTGTTTCACTATACAAATAAAGATGTAGAGTTTCTCTTGAAGTAATTACTGCAATAATTGCAAATTGAAAGGTCGAAATATTAATATGGATATAGTAAAATTTGAACGATACTGTGTTTGTAACGTTTATGGTACAGCGTTTATGTCGATGGCCATGACCTGGCCTACCCTATGCAAGCATACTAACATGACGAAACTATTAGGCGATTTTAAAGAAGGATTTTAAAGGCCATTTCGACAGTGGTTCACCATGATTTTCATACGATTCGAGCTTAATTTTCTCGGCACCATAGAATCATGTAGTCGACCGAGCAGCAAATTGACAACAACCGGTTTTATGTTTTCATTTGGAAAAGTGCACCCCTCGCAATCAGCCCCAAAGTCCTATTGGACTTTATTGATATCTCCCCCTGGACAATAACCGAGACAATTTCGGAGGGACAAAAAATAAGAACAGCTTTAAACGAAGAAGTATTTCGGTTACAGCGATAAAGGCTGCGTTATCTTGGAAATTCCAAAAGATTCTGATATCCTTGTCAACGTCTTTACCGCGTTGTACGATCATTCGTCGAGTGAAATATCTAAAATTGTCTTCGACGAGAATAGAGGTTCTTTCGAAAGAAGTTTAAGCCGTTAACACGATTCAATTTATTTGTGAGATTTTAAATATAAATATGGAATATCCCTTGTATCGGACGATCCAAGTAAAGGGTAATAAATTTACTAAAATCGGTAAATTTATTCCTACGCTTGATTAAAAAAATAATTGAGAAACCTATACATCTAAGATCTACAAAAACATTTAAGCGGAGTTTTAAAATAAATGCAAAATGTACGCACATGCATGGTGAAACATAAAATCAACGTCATATTTGCTTGGCTAAATTTCTCCAAACCTTCCACCGTATTAAACACAATCAATTAATTGTCGTGTCTCAATTTACAATACTTCATTTTATAAAACTCGTACGAAATGCCAAGCGTACCTCTCCACGAAGATGCTGTGTACTTAGGCCAAGGTTCTTCCACTTTCTCCCTCGCCAACCCTCTTCCCTGTCTCGTCAAACGTTTCGAAGGGGGCAAAAGTCGGTCGGGACGATAAATCAGAAATCTTTTGGCCAGCTGGTGAGTGCGTTGCAAGGACGGTTGCGTGTCGTCCGCATTGTCGTTGCCGCGATCGTTTAAATCCATTTAAGGGTGTCGTAATGGTAAAACCTGGCGAGGGGTAGAAAGAGGAGGACCCTGCGAAGGGTACAGATTTCTACGACTCGACAGAGAGAAAAAAGGACGAGCCGTGTGCACCGACGAGGCGTGTCCCGTGCTTCCGTCACCTCTCTCGATCTCGTGTGCTCTCCATTTCTGCTTTTTTTCTATCCTTGCCCCCTTGTAGCCCCCTATTTTCCGCTTTTCGAACGAGAGATCGATGGTTCACGAGTATTCACGAAATTTGTTCGCCGCTATAGATGACAGCGGTCATTGTGGCGTGCGTGTGCGTGCCTCGAGGGACGAACGAGTTTCATCTTTAAATGTTTGTTCAATGATTTGACTATTTAGCACGATCGATTAACAGAGGATCGTGAAACTGCGAGGAGATCGTTCGTTTTTGACTGAAATAAAACAACACGTAAAAAATAGGGAATCGCTAAACGAAGGAATTATGCTATCAAAGGGAATGGCGATTCAAATGCGAGCGAGATGATTCGCTTTCCTCGCGATGTAACATGAACGTCGTAGAATTTTTAAGAGCGTCCGATCGATCGCTGGAAGACAGTCAAAGCGAAGATCCAGGAAATAAAGGCAATTTCTCTAGTTCCAAATTTTTTAGAAACTAGGAGAAGCTACGCTGCAAGAATAAAAAAAAGCGAATAAAGAAAGGAACGTAGAAGAATATCGGCGGAGATATTGGCGAATTTTTTGGCAACTCCATTCCGCTATGTAAATAGAAAAGGTGTGTTCTCCGTAGAAGCCAGTTCGACCACCCTTGTAACGTCGTGCTCACAGGGTGAGCACACCCCCGAAACGTCACAGGCTAATTGATATAAACGCAGCGAGTAATATACTTGTCATAGAGGCGAGACCCGTGGCTGTGCCGAAAAAAGGGCGAAACAGAGAGGTAGAGAGAGAGAGAGAGAGAGAGAGAGAGAGAGAGAGAGAGAGAGAGAGAGAAAGAGGAGGCTTGTATAGATTGGGGCTTAGAAGCCTTGAGCCTGGATTACGTTAGTCGATATTAGACTCGTCGCGGTGATGTTGGACGATCACCATTAACATATGAATAGGAGAACTGAATGCGTGCGGCCACACACGCAAATACGTTTGTACGTGGCAGGATCGAATCTTTATTGGTTAACGCGGGCTTAATATCCTGACGAAAATTTGCTTTGCTAGATGTTACGTTACACGTGGATACGACCACGAAGTCGTACGATGTTTCGGAGTTTTTTCAAACGAGAATCTTTATTAAAAATCTCTTTTAAAGAAAATTTGTTCCGTTTCGCGAAAGTACTCTAAGAGAATGAAAATTAGTTGATACGTAACTGCATTTCAATATCATTATTCTCGGATGAACGTATCGTGGCAAGTTTTCTAAAAATTCTACAGCATAGGTTCGATGGAAATAACACAGTATTAATCGAAAGGTAATTATTTTCAGAGTTTCCTCCCTTTTATGCAAACTTTACAATTTTTAGACGAACGCGAGGAATTTTGTTAGAGATTCGTCAGAGTTAACGCGTTTGCCACATATTCGTCGATTGAAAAGCGAAAGTACTGAACCTGCGTGTGTAGGCTACGGGTTAAAGTTCTGGCTCATCGATTAACCGTGTTGTACACAGTCATCTGAAATAATACGAGACGACGTCGATAGGAAAATTAAGGGAAGCCATAAACGAGACGCGAAAGGAGGGTTGAAGGGGTATTAAGCCAAATATATCGTTGACAGTTAGAATCTGTTTACAAGATCGTTCAATAAAGCGAACGAAACGTGTCTCGAACAATAAGAACGCAGTAAACCTATCGCTATTACGGTCAATATAGGAAAGCATTATACGAACACGAAACGTTTCTAAAATATTTCTTCCGAACGAAATTAATTCCTTTAAATTTCGTTTCCAAGGAATAAGAAATGTCTGTAGAAAAATTTCACAGGTAATGGAATGATTTAACCGATTGCCACACTTTTACGAGTCTGAGTCGTGATGAGAGTTTTGAGCCAAACCTGAATATCACGAGTCAGGCTCGTGGTCTAATTTCATATCAAACGCGAATATCACGAGTCTCGCTCGTAGTCTTCAAATCTCGGGCCAAATACGAATGTATCGAACGCTGTCTGTTTTCTAAACATAGGTGCGGCTATCTACGCACTCACTTGCACGATATCATGTTCAAGTTCCGACACTCTGTCTCCGTAATGTAATTCCGACATACGTAATATTGTATGGCTATGTCGTACCGTCACGTATCGGTACCTTTGCCTAAACCACCCCACAACCGAAATTTATTGTTTATTGCGAATAACATACACATGTAACACTCATCTTCTTAGACAATAAACGTTATAAAAAAAAAAAAAAAACACTCTGTCTCCGTTTCCTGACCATTCGGGTGCAACGTTTGAGCCCGGATTCTCCCGAGTTAAACGGTCTAGCAAGGGATTAACGTTAATGAAACCTGTGTTCCGACACGAATAAATACTTAGTACAGGAATTAGCCAACCATCATAGGCGAAAGTGAAAAGTGAAGTTACAAACATAAACGGAAAAACGCGTGAGGCATGGTTTTCGGCTATATTCCGGGGTGGAATAATGTCGTCAAATAATGTAGACAACTACGGTCGGCAGGATAATCCTCGGAAGACACGTATACCTGAAACGAGAAGGGCAAGCGAGAGGGAAAGAGGAAAAGAGAGAGATAAAACGGATATTGTCTTAGCGAGTTTCGAACGCTTGCCAGGGGTTCACCCTCCAACCAACCCCATAAACGTATTCATGGCCGGTGTATGGTAGGGAGATGACCTCCATGGGGTCCCTGGTTAACGTCACGAAATCACGCCGTTGTCGATATGAGAAGCCTCGACTCCACCTAATAAAGATTGATGAGGTTTAATTAAACGCTCGATGAAAATGGTACGCGAGAGAGGGTGAGAAGGGACAATGGGTGCTTAACGAGGACCTTTTTTAAATCGACCACCGTCGATTAGGACGCCTGGTACACGAGCCACCGTCTAGAATTGTCGAAAAAAAACTGGCACGTAAATCTTTATTAGAGAAAAGTGCGGATAGTTGAACCTCTGAGGAGGAAAATGTAGTCGCGAGATAGGCGATAAATTTGTAGACCGTTTTCTCGCAAAATCCTCTCTATAGCGCTTTCTTCCATAAAATCATCCTAAACCGATATCCTTCTGGACAACATAAAATTTCAGGCGCCGTTACGAGATAGATGGTGTTTGAAAATGGTAACATTTGGCGCTATTCGCGAACACGTCGATAGAATTACCAAGCGCAGAACGCTCTTGGAAATAGATCATGCACCGACTTTTGAATAGATAGAGGCGTCCACGAGGAAACACCTTCGTTCCAAGTGTCGAACGTATTAAGGTCGGTTTAGAAAAATGCGTGGAAAGGTGCGAGTGACTCGCGCCCTTTTGTTACTTGGCATCTGCCCATTGACAATGGTAATGGGCGTGAAATTTCAGAAATCGCTGTTGGTTCCAAAGTTGACTCGACTGCTGCGAAGGCCTCACAGCAATGGGAACGCTGACAAATTCTGGTTTATGACGATCAAGACGACCAGCTGTTCTAAAATCGTGCTAGAGAAATTTCGTCTATTTTGGAAAGATCTTTGCGCCTTCGAAGACATCTTTCATCGTTGGATTTTATATTACGAATCGACAAATTCCAATTGCAATTATTTCTTGCGTAGAAATTAACGACAAAAAGTAGTTACATAAAATTCGCGACACGTTCGGTCGGAATTTTTCTGCGTATAATATTTGTAATTTGTGTAAGACATTCCTCTTTTTCTAAATAAAGAACGCAAATCTGTCCTTGTAATTCCTGTTTCCTCGACCACCTCGAAAAGTCGATTTCTTCGTCGTCGTGTATCGAAAGAAAATTTCTTTCGATCTTTAAACGATCGCGTAATTTCACTGTTAAAAGCGGACAAAGGAGAATTCTTTCTGGAAGACGAACTTTTTCAGCTGCGATTGTAAACGTTATAGGGACGCGTTATAGAAACGTGTTCGGGAGAGAACACACGGCGAACGTTAGCAAAGGGGGGGCGTTGTCGCGTGAAATCGTATCTACCCAAAATATTTGTACTTTTCGTGAATCGTCCATTGTAGCTAGGCATAGGTTGCACGGGGTGCCCGACGCCACCTTACAATGGTCCGTGGCCACAAAATTTTTATGAATGAGCGTGTAAACCCAACCGGTAGCCCACCCAAATCGCTTAAATATCTTTGAATGAACCACAATTTTATGGACGCTGGTAACTTACTGAAAATAATAATTAAGAATCAAGAAAACATCTTTTGCAATTTTTTTTTACTAAGAACGAATAAACTCTGGAAATTTCAAATATCAAATGCGTGCTTGATAGCTTTGAAATATTTTTACGAACCGAGTGAAATATTCCACAGTGTTCCCTCTCTAACGAAAGGAAGAAAAAAAGAAAACGGAATATCTTCTACAAGACGATCACTGCAGCTCGACGTAAATATCCAGAAACCAATTACCACCCTTGGATCCAAATGTATGCATGGAACTGTCGCCAAATAAAGTTTGATAAAAACGTAAAATTTCTTATTTGTAGCAACGATTCTTAGCGTAGTCATCAACAACCAACAACATAATAGGATCGTGCTTTGTTCCATCAACCTACCCTCTAAATGCTAGAGAACGAGAAATGTAGAACACGTTTAAATGTACCTGGAGGACCAAGAGAGCGAGGAACGCGTGTAATAGCTGATGGCAGAGAAGGTTTCGAGGGTGGCATAGAAGCAGAAAGAACGAGGTGGGTTACTGCGCAAGAAAGTCAGGACCGGTGAGCAGAGACCGGTGGGCGCATGATCCTCCTGAGACTCGTAAGGTGAGGAGAACAGCTAATAAGGCGTATCAGTTACCAAGGAGACGAGGTCTCCTTAACGGCGAAGAAGAATGGCGGACGAAAGGCAAGAAGAGGAATCCCGAGGGCTCGCCGCTTGGAAAACTCATAAGTTTCAATTTAGCCGGGGATCAGCGTCCTCCGACGGGCTTTACGGGCTAAGCGTCGCGCCTTATATTGATTTTCACACATTTCGACCTTCTCCGCGAAAACTTCCTGCCTTTTGGAGAACAAATACCACGATGGAGAACAGAAGACGCGCAGGAGAGGCGTTTCGATATTTGATATTTGAGTTCCACGTATTAGCTAGTGAAATTTCGACGCTAATACTATGGAACAGTTTTACGTTTATTTCGTATACGTCGTATAAAATACTTTGAAATTTCGTTAGTCTTCTCATTGCAATGAGATAAGATCGTTATAATTATATCGGATAAATTTGAATTAAATTGGATCGATGTGAAACAGCGTACAAGAATTGCAAGATAATTTTACGTAAATGACTCAGTAGTGACATCATGAAAGTATCATACAAGTATTTGTACGATTTACCATAGTGGGAATTGATTCCAGGATAGGGGCATACGTAAAATTAGACGCGTTGGCGGACACGTAACACGGACACTATGCACAGCGTGTTTGTTTTATTGCAATGCACAAGGAACGACTCCGCGATCCGCGATGCGAACACCTTCGTCATGAGTACAATTTTAACTAACCGTCTCATTCAACGATTTTCGCAATTCGACGACACCCACGCGGCGAATCCCTAGAGGTGATTTTTAACTTTTACCACTGCGCCTTGATCTTCGACAAGGTGAAATCTGTTTGTTTGCTAAATATTCCTGTATAAACTTGTATCTTACGGTTAATAACTTCTTTTATCAACACCCTTTGCTGCGACGTATGACGATAATCGACAAAGCGTTCTGAAACGTTTAAGATAGTAGAAACGTGGAAATCAGCTAACTCTACTGTGAAGTTAAGTGACCTTGAAATATTTCAGGGTTATCTATATATAAATCATGGAATTATATTCGTCTTTTCTTCTATATCTAACCGAGCCAAACGATGAAAATTGAAACTTGAGATTGTTTTCTTCCTCTACCAGACAAATTATACAAGCGTTCTTATAATACTTACAACTTTTAAGAGGATGAAAGGTACAACTCCGAAAGTATCGTTTAAAAAAATCATCTTCTCTTTTGTATCTAACCGAGCAAAGTGATGAAAATTGAAACTTGAGATTATTCTCTTTCTCTACCGCATAAATGTAACTGTGTCATTTGTATTCCATTATTAAATCCTGTTAATTTCTAACTATTCGATACACGTATGGACAAGTGTTTTTATAATACAACTTTTAAGAGGATGAAAAGTACAACTCCGAAAGTATCGTTTAAAAAGATCATCTTCTCTTTTGTATCTAACCGAGCAAAGTGATGAAAATTGAAACTTGAGATTGTTTTCTTCCTCTACCAGACAAATTATACAAATCTTTTTATAATACAACATTTAAAAGAGTGAAAAGTACAACTCCGAAAGTACTGTATCATTTAAAAAAAAATCGTCTTCTCTTCTGTATCTAACCGAGCAAAGTGATGAAAATTGAAACTTGAGATTGTTTTCTTCCTCTACCAGACAAATTATACAAATCTTTTTATAATACAACATTTAAAAGAGTGAAAAGTACAACTCCGAAAGTACTGTATTATTTAAGAAAAAACCGTCTTCTCTTCTGTATCTAACCGTGCAAAGTGATGAAAATTGAAACTTGAGATTGTTTTCTTCCTCTACCAGACAAATTATACAAATCTTTTTATAATACAACATTTAAAAGAGTGAAAAGTACAACTCCGAAAGTACTGTATCATTTAAAAAAAAAATCGTCTTCTCTTCTGTATCTAACAGAGCAAAGTGATGAAAATTGAAACTTGAGATTGTTTTCTTCCTCTACAAAACAAATTATACAAGTGTTCTTAAAATACAACTTTTAAGAGGACGAAAGGTACAACTCCGAAAGTATCGTTTAAAAAAATCATCTTCTCTTTTGTATCTAACCGAGCAAAGTGATGAAAATTGAAACTCGAGATTGTTTTCTTTCTCTACCGGACAAATTAAACTGTGTCATTGGTATTCCATTATTAAATCCTATTAATTTCTAACTATTCGATACACGTATAGACAAGTGATTTTATAATACAACTTTTAAGAGGATGAAAAGTGCAACTCCGAAAGTATCGTTTAAAAAAATCATCTTCTCTTTTATATCTAACCGAGCAAAGTGATGAAAATTGAAACTCGAGATTGTTTTCTTTCTCTACCGGACAAATTAAACTGTGTCATTGGTATTCCATTATTAAATCCTATTAATTTCTAACTATGCGATACACGTATGGACAAGTGTTTTTATAATACAACTTTTAAGAGGATGAAAAGTACAACTCCGAAAGTATCGTTTAGAGAAAAGCTATCAACTCAAATCTATTAACGAAGAGAAACAGGATAAAGTGTAAATTATCTTACGATTACTGAATAATTATTTTCAATCGTTTCTCTAGCCATTAAACTCGGCGTAAATATCGTCGATGATGAAAAATAAGAACGAATACACATCCTCGTTATCCAGGGTGATGAAAATGAAATTGTTTTAGATGGAAAAAGAAAAGCGAGAAATGGACGCGTTTAAAATGCTACAGAACGAGAGAAGGACAAATCGCAAGGTGAAAGAATATTAAAAGCCCCGAGTTATTAACGGATCGAACGAAATGTTCACCCTGTACATAATGACAAGGATGTGGGTGCTGCGAAACGTGGACGTCTAAATTTGAAACGGGAGCTGGGAATTAGGTCAAGCAGTGAGAATTAGGCTTAACGTTTATGGTTCCACTCGTCTGTGATTTTGTCAAGAAATCGAAATTAATCGTTGTAAACAGATATAGAAAAGAGAGAAATTGAGAATTCGCTGATCCACGATGAAGGACAGAAATTCCTTTCTCCAACATTTCCACGAGAAACTCGTACTTTGACATTTTACGAATTTCAAATCGTTTTCAAACGAACGGATAAATATATAACGGAATTTACGTTTCCATAACAATTCACGACAGACGATCGATTTAGAACATTGGAAGAAAAGTTGAAATTCGTCAAATTTCTAAACGCAGATCTTTTAACGAAACTTTCAAATTTTCCAAATCGTTGATTAATCGTATTTATATTATTACCTATGAAAATCTACGAAGAGTCGATGCTTGCTTTATCGAAAAGCAAACGTAACAAAGAATCAAAAAGCTCCGCTGAATTTGATATATAGGCTATTCCAATCTCCACCTGCGAAGGACTAATTATCCTGTAAATGTGTTTAAGGAATTTGTCTAGTTTAAAAATCGAATAAATCTCAGCAAGTAAACGATATTTATGTTTTTAAATCCTCTTTGAATCATTTCGTGGTTTAAGTTAATCTTGCAACCACCCTTTACCATCCTTTAGCCTCTCACCAGTTTTCAAGAGGATTTTCTGCAGTCACGCGATAGAAATTAAAGCTACAGGAACCGGAAATAGAGAATATGCTAAGCTTCCCATTGCATTTTCGCATGTCTCATAAACATAAACCTCGATTTCCTACTACTTAATTATCGATCAAGAATAACTTTTCTCGTACTATTCGATACTTTACTAATAAGAATCGATCATCCTTTTTTTTTCAGCACATTGCAGGCCAAAATTCCAATTAGACTAGTTTTGAACAATTATATTTAACAATTGATCGTTGTACGTGTAATAATTACATTGTTAAAACTATATTGTCTTAGTTTTCTAAATTCTAAGTTTCGCAATCGTCCTTCTTCTACTATATTACCGTGTACCAGTAACCGGTATGTATTACTACTGTGCCAACAGGAAATCTTTGTCTATTGTGCAACTTAAAATGGCTACTGTAATTTACCTCTTGACGAAACCAGCAGAGCTTATCGCTCTTTGTATAATTTCGTTGTAACTAAAGGTTGTTGTATTCTTCGTCGAACGGAAGAAAATTTCTAACGATTGCCACGTTAAGATGTCTCTGATTCAGGTAGAAACGTTATTTTACAGACGATACGAAAATTATTCTAAACGTTAGGGTTACTACGAAACGTTGCTTACTTGCTAAACCAAATGTTAATAACTTTATGAATAATCGTGTCAATGAAATGAATATTTTGTCACGTTACGGAGGATCCTAAATTTCGATCGATAACTATAGCAAGTTCCATAACAAGCTACTGCAGATGCAAAGAAAAATATAAAATTCAACGAAATAGTAGCAACATTAAAAAATCTAAATTCGATAAAAATTCCTACAATAAGAGGGTAACAAATTTTTTTCAGATAAGTAGGACGATTAATTGGAAAGGTATGGATCGACGCGTAACGATAGAAACGCGTCATGGGGGTCTATCAACGTCACGCAGGCCGGTCTGGCCGTGGCCGAATTGGAAATAAATACGCTTCATCCGAATCTGTATCGCTGGGTCGATCGGTACAGGCAACAAAAATAAAGTTACATTTAGAGTACCCGGTATATACGTGCTAGGAGGTCACCGCGAATGACCGAAGAGTGCCAAATCTGAAAGATCAGCTTTCTTCCATCCTTCTTACGAGTTAGAGTCGGAAAATCTCTTCTGTTGAATATTTTTTAACACCAGAAACATTACTCCAGTTTAAACTGTATGTTTCAGGATAATTGTCCATAGTTAAGTCTAAGCTATATGTTTCGAAATAGCTGATGAGTAACACCGTAAACTATAAAATTCTTTCTTCGTCTTTAACATTCGGTTCGCTTCTTCGAATCTCTCAGAATCGTAAAAATCCGATGTCTCCTTTAAATTAATTAAATTAATTGTGGCAAATTTACGATGCATCGGGAGCAATTGTAAAAGCATTTGCCGCAACTGTGCAACAGGAAAATTCCGTTATTTGCCTCCTATTTTCACCGGTGAGAACGCGCTTACAATGGCGTCATCGCATTCATCACGCGATCGTATTTTCGTGTCCAGCGAGATACGATTTAAAGAACGTCCGAACGTCACTAGAACGTATTTAAACAGATGTATTTGCACCGGCGCTGAGGATAAATCCGTTAGTCGATTGCTCGCCCCTAGTTTCGACTTGATAAATCCTTAACAATGGCAGGCGATTAATTTCAGACAGGATTAAGGAGATTTGCCGCGAAAGGTGAACGTAGAATGGAAAACAGGGAAATACGATTGTAACTGATCGCGGTACTTGATTATTCTCATCTCGGACTATGCGATTCTTCAACCGTAATCGAATTTCAATTGCGAAATTGGATAAAGATATCTTGAAGAGTTTCCGCAAAATCGAACGGAGGTGGAGATGACTAAACGTTTTCTTCGTAAAGGAAGATGAAAAGCCACGAGTGACATCATGAAGCTTGATCAACAACTTTTCCTACTCGTTTCATCCAGTATCCCTGCTTATCGTCTTTCTATTCATTTCTCCGATTCTATTTGGTATTTGGTAGAATTATCAAGTAAGTAAGGAATTCCCTTAAAATTCCACGCTTAACGCTGTGGTTAAATTCAAACAAACCATAGTCAAGACCAACGTTGTCAAACATGACAATGGACCTTTGTACTAAACTAAACACGCGTTTCTAAATCTAAAACGTTCCAGGAAAGAGGAACAGAAAGATACCACAAATTCACGAGTATCTGACCTATAGGTATCGATCGGTTTGACTGTACAAATCAACGCGAGAACGCGAGAGAGAATGAAAAAATCAGAAAGCCATTTAAACGGAAACAGGTCGAGAGCTGATTACGTTTTTACCCAAGGAAACTCACGAATATGCGTAAAGATCGTGTTCTAACTCATCGTTACGTATCTCGTAATATATTTACGGACGAGCACACGAGCAATGACATTTTCACGACGAATATACACGTGCCTGCAGCCTTGGAGAAGGCCTCACATCGAGCACCCGGGTATCGGGTATTGCCAATGTCAATTTGGCTTGACGCTTGTCAGCAGGTAGGTATGATTGAGTTTAACGCGGTCGGTTTGCTCGAAAACGAGAAAGAATAGCTAAACGGTGGCCAACTATTCAAATACAAAGACTGTCAAATTGCAGAAATCGAGTGTTACAAAATCGTATTTCTGAATCGATCGCTTTCGACGGTTCCACGAAAATTTCAACGAAAGAGCCATTAATCGTATAATTTCTAGACGATTGACGATAGTTTTCTGAGAAGCGATAAATTAATAGCTAAAGATCGTCGAATATAATAAGAAGCTGCAAACAGCACTTCTAGGTATTTGTAACGTAGGGCGGATTTGTAATTTTCTTTGGATTATTTAGGTTTGCGCGAGTTAAAGATATTATACGAGAAATTCTTTCATACGAATGTACAGTTCAGGGATAAGAAGAGTAGAATATTGTATCGCTACAAGGGTTTTCTTAATATGCTAACGAGATATTAGTGATTTTTGTCATTAGCGTATATCGATGGTGTAAAATTGATCATCGTCTAATTAGACGATGACTCACGATCAAATGCTCAGACGATTATTTACGATTAGAATGTCTCATGATCTGTTACCGCGAATATGATGTCATTTTGTTTATCGCACGATCTATATTATTATTTACGGTCAGTCTCATGATCGATTAACATAAGTACGACGTTATTCTATGTTTAAGATTTAGATTAGGTCTTATTCTGAGAATAATATTTATTAATATTATTCGGATAATTTTTAGAGAATTAGTTATTCCTAGTAAATTATTTAAGTTTAAGAATATAATCGTTTACGAACTGTATTATATTCTTTATTAATTGTAAATAGTCTGCCAATGACGAAAGATCAAATGTTAAAAATTAATCTTATATAAAAATTAATCTTATAGCGTTGTAAACGAAACAACATCGTATTTATAGCATTGTATTTATCGATTTGAATGTTTTTAATTAATTGTACACCGATATCATGATTGATACGTGTCAAGTAGAATAGCGCCAACGATGTATTAATAACAACCTCTGCATCCACGTGCGTTTCCTTACTCTCTATCTCTATAGTTAACGCGTATTGATCTCTAAACATTTTACATTCCTCGTGTTCGAACCTGAAAGCATTAGGCAGAACGATGACAGAAGCGACGTATGTACTTGCTATACGAAAGCGTATTCTTCGAACTGCCTAACCAACCAAACCAGCCGTGTGCAAATTGCGCTTAAATGTTTCCTCATAAATTCTCGCCACTTGTTTACAACTATTAAAATCAATCAGTCGGCTAGTTCGTGTATTGGCACATCGCGAGCGAATATATAGCGGTAGAAGATAAAGTCGTTCGAATAAATGCCTACACGTACGTCGTTATATTTCTTTAATAATAATCCTTAAAGAGAAGCCAAACACCGTCGGTCGATACGTATCAATTAATACGTGTCTTTAATACGTGCGAGAAGCTAAAAACATGCAGATATTCGTACAGCGGAAAGAAAGAAAAAAAGAAACGCGTGGGCGAACGACGACCGTGAGGAGGCGATCCGCGGTAGAAACAAGCGAAGGAAAGGCTCGGTAGACGAACGAAGAGGACGAAGAGGAAGTTTCGATACGGTCGCGGGTCGACCGATCGACCAATCGCGTAACGTTGGCGGGGGTTGAGCCATAAATGTCGCGTGGCGAGCCACGGAAACTCGCCGACAGGTCGGCGCCACCGTACCGACGCTCGGTATACTAGTCTACATTTTTGGCGGCAGCCGCCCAGTCTAAGGTCCAATCCCCGAACCGAACGGTCGTCCGAAATACTTAGGTAAAAAAGGGCTAATTTCCAATCGACCACCGCACACCGGTCGACATAGTCGAGTTTATTCGCCAACTTTTTTTTTTCTTCCACTTTCTTTTTCTTCCTTTTCTTCTACTTCGATTCTTCGTTGTCAGCTTGCCGGGAGAACGAAAAGTAAACGAGAACAAGTTGACTTTGTTCGAGGATTTTAAACGATCGCGCGACGACTTATCTCATCGGTTCGACAGAGAAAGAGACAAAGATCTCGACGTTAAGGGTGGGAAAGAGATAGATAAATCGTGAGTGCGACACTCTATCTGGCTGAACTGATCGAGGACGATACCAAGAGGAGCGATTCGTTCGAAGAGGAAAGATCGAGGATTCTCGTCCGTGTGTGCGCGCGCCAGTGTAAAACAGGGCGAAAAATAGGAGAGAACGCCTGACTGGACGTGGGCCTGCCTGCGCTTGTCCTTCTGCGTATATTTAGTAGGAATTCGCTCTTCCATTAACCTAGACTGCGCTCTTCTAGTACACTTACACGCGAGTCTGCAAATAATTTTAGATTGTATTACTGGTTCGTTTCATTCACACTGGTACGTGTGCTTTTTAAGACTAATTCATGTTACTAACCCACGAGAACGAGAGCAACTAATTACACTGTGCACAAATTGATGTACACGGTGGTAATTAATCTTACGAGGCAGAAACGATCCAACCGTTTTGTTATGTCGATAAATTTCTAATTTTAATTTCTAGTAAGAGAACAAGGAAATTAATGAAATTACGTTTTTACGAATGATCGTTGAAGTCTCATTGATGATAGAAAAAATCATCTGTCTGTCTGTTTACGCCTGATGTTTTGTACAATGATAATACACGCATGACGATGTTTGTATCAATCTGTATGTAGCGATAATCGTATCTACAATATTGTAACATTATATGTTTGCGCGTGATTTAATAACAAAGCAAAGTATGTAAAGTATATTTCATTGTCGATCTTTGAAAAACAAAAAAAGGAATACTACGATATATAAATAGTATTATATCGCAAGTTGCGAAGAGAGAAAAACAGTGATATTGTAACAAACGTTTCATTGTAAAATTCTATAAATCGGTTCGATAGATTTAGATAATATGAATGACTCAGTGCGTTCAACGATCGATCGATCGATAGAACGAGTCGTAAAGATACAGTCGCGAACACCACCGTCCCGAATCAAAGTTCTAATTTCGTGGAAGCACGTTTGCAATAGTTGGCGCGACTCGCGTCTCGGTTTCTCTGCTATCGCATACCAATTCGAGGCAGACCGATCGTTCGCTGCCGCGTGCTTCTCGAAATGTAGTGGAAACGTACAAGGCACAGACATCGATGCTCGAGGTTTCTCGTACGCGTGTGCCAATCATACAACCGACAGAATTGTTTATAATAATTGGCAGCGATTTGTTTGGCAGTTATGTAACGCGGCGCGGCGTGCCTGTCGGGATAAAAATATCCGCGGGATGCCGCCAAGTCCGACGTGTCTGTTATAGCCGCTCCCTTTCTGCGGTTAAAACGCGAAACACTTTTTTTTTTTTTTTTTTTAATATATATACGTTGCGGTAAAAGTGCAAAACTTAGCAAATTTGATCTTTGCAGGAACAAACAGATCGTATAATTGGAATTCCAGTATAATATTCGTAAAATATCATTAATATTGTCCGTTATATCGAGCGAAAGTTAGTTCTATTAAATGAAGTTGAGATAAATAGGATTTTACTACTTTACTATACGCAGTATTGATATTCGTAAACTGACACTGTCAATTGTCTGATGAATTAAGGATAATTAGGTTTCTACAAAATGTGGGAATGAGAGCTGATCAACCTATATTTTTCAACCTATTTGGTACTATAGTACAACTATTTAGCATAGTTCTATTTGTACAAATTCTAGAACAGTGTCGAAGCACAGGCGAAACACTTTTCTCCCAGCAAACGTATGCATCATCTCGGTTGATCCACTTTCCGAGTGTCGTCTATTCCTCACAGACAGAAGTTTACGTGTTAATAGAAATCACCACGCACTCTGATAGTTTTTGAAACGTTTTCAACGATTGTTTGTAGGAAATAGTGGAATACTCGGAGTAGCTTAGGAACCTTTTGCTGGACTAAACCTCGTTCTCATAGAAGATTATGGCTAATGGAATTTAAACGATTTAACTAAGCTATTTAAACGAACAATGACGTAGAAAATGTGCAGGATTATAAGAATTTGTTGAGTGCCGACGTTGGAAAAAGAAGTTGCGAGTAGCGATAGACTGTGGTAAATTTTTGGGACGATGTAACGCGTATAAAATTATAAACGGCTAAAGTGACACGCTCCAGATTGCTCATTCTCTTAATATCATAGAATACGTCACAAGTGCCAAGAGGCGCCTCGCGCCGCTTGACGAGCTAAACTACGCGTCTGACCGAATTAAGGCGTCACTACTTTCGGCCACATCGGGCTAAATATAACGCCGCAAAAAGGCGACTTTCTAGCCGTGACAAAACTTCAATTCTGAATCAAAACAATTATAATCAACGTCCGTCATCTGCGTTTCTCTGTTCTCCTTATACCTATTAAATTCGCGCGATTTAAATTGAATAAATTTTTAAACACGTTAGAAGACTATAATAATCAACGTTATACCTTGCAAAGTTTATATGCTATATACAAGTATTTTCTCCATAAGAGAATAACATACATTTTATATTGCAAAACATATAAATAAGTATCCTGGTCTAAATTTTCTAGTTCCACAAATTTTTTTTTTTTTTTTCAATATACCTATTATATAACAAGCACGAATTTCATCCTACAAGTTGAGGGTTAAATATACTGCGTTACTATCATCCTTGAAATGTCGTTTATTTTTCTTTTTTAATATTGGAGAGCGTGATCTTGAAAGAAGAGAATTAAACGCGTTTATCTATCTGTTCGATTTGTTTCATAGATAGGTGCAATATTTATAAGCAAATTCTAATTTACTTCATGTTCATCACTTGCTTCGTATTTGTAATCATTTTTCGAATTTAACTTCTATAGGCACGTAAAATATGGTTTACTTTGATACCAGATTTCGTTTGTCTGACCAATTGCGCTCTGAATCTACTTACTACGTTCGTACTATCTATACAGGTTTCTATATAGTACATCATATTCTCCACTATTTTTTATACAAATTTCACTGAGAATTTGTTATAAAAATTAATAGTGCTAAACAAGTACTCTACCAAAAAAGAAAATATATATCGACGATACAAATAATTTCAAGCAAAGTGAGATTTCTTCATTAATTATTCGTCGAAAATCGACAAAGTTTGGTATCTCCATCGAGCTAACGTTATTGATTTCTAAAGAGCTTCTCTGAACCTCGACTCGAGCAGCGTTAGAGGAAACTTTTGATGTGTCCAGACGTTTGATATTTTCTGGGTTAAATGGTTTCTAGCGTTTCACCGCAACGTGTCGAGCTGGCTGTCTTCGGTTGATAGTTAAAGTTTCAACATTGAAGGCCGATGTGCGAAAGTTTCCTTTGCCTCTGTTACATTCTCGCCTACCCTTCATCGGATCACGCGAAACCGCCACATAGCTGAAAGAAGCACACTTAGAAAATTCGTTCTCTGGCAAGTTTTCAATGTGAACATAATTTCTGACGACGCCATTACGATCGCTAAATTCGCTTCCTGCTGATATTCTCATTTAAAATTGTACAATATCGCTGAAAGATTTTCTCAAAATTTTAAACAATACAATTTAAGCAATACAATTTTTAACAATAAAGTTTAAATATCGTTTTAACGATGAAAAATCTTATTCACAATTTCTTTAGAAATATTTTTCTGTTGTTTAATAACAGCGGAATGTAACTTCTGTGATGGAACTTAATTTTTCAAATTCAACTTGTATAGAGTACGCAGAAAGTAGTTGTTTTCGTATTACAATTCCGTCGTCTGACTAATGACTGTCTGAATCTCCTTACACAGGACATTGCATAAGAACTAGTTGATAGTAGGAATTTACAGATGTTAAACTTTCCAATAACCGACCTATGTAAGTTCAACAAAAATACCTCGATACTTAAAATAGCTGACCGCTTGTTTCGCTCTTTTACGACCGGTTCATTGTTCTATCTAAATGTTTCAATTGAAATTCACAACGAAATATACATACAGCCTAAGATTAGCTACGACATTACAAATCCTCTATCTATCTATTCTGCAATAAAACTAATTCGTAGGTAATACGAAACGCGAGACATTCTCAGGAAGCGTTTTGAAAAGTGGCGACCTATCTAGAGAATTCGTAGATCGGTAGTTAAACCTTGAACACTCTTAACCGTGATACATTCTGACGCGATCGTTCTGGCAGGGTACAATGAAACAAAGAAGTAACAGGTGTCGGGGCACCTAACGCTATCAGCTGTCATCGACGTTGATCCACGTGTTTGGCCGGTAGTCTGGCATACGTCTCTGATTATTCAATTCCTAAAGGCCGTCATTTAAACGTGTATTACGCGTCCACGATGACGCACGGAAGTGGAACGCGCTGGGCGAGAACCTAACGCGGTTGTAAGCCAGCAAACGAAAAGTCACACCGTGCGCCGGCACGTATTTTCAGTTTTTGGACCTATGCCCCGGATGATTTGCTTGAACTCGTCTTGCTTATTTTTAACAGTCATCTAGATTACACGCGTGTTCGTTAGATAGAAGAGTTGGACAAAAGTTATGTCGAAGAATAAAAAGATAAATTCGATTCGTTGGTTAGTCAATATTTATAACCGGAATTTAACAAAAGTTCGAGTTATCAGTTAATTAGAGGCAACTAGCTTTACGACTAGAATGATAGAAGCTCGAGTATGAAAATTATTTGGAAGGATTTAGCGCGAGAAATGAGAACATGGGAACCTTTGGGAAATTCCAAACAAGTTCTCAGAAAACTTGCTCGTTTCTAAACTATCGTTATTATTAGAACGCTATATTTTTTATTTACCATACTTGCTAACATTCCAAACGTTACGAACCATATAATACTCTTCTCATCTTGGACATAACTAAAAAATTTGCCATCACTGAATTACCCTGTAGCATCGTTCTTTTAAATCTCCGTTTCTTGCATATATAAACATTCTCCAACTATCAGATATCTTCTCAAACAGGAAATTATTTCGAGCGAATTCTGAATACAAGGTATTTCATCTTCAATTCACTCGGAATAATAATTTTCCTTGATATCCACTTTGCAGGTATATAAACTATCAAATTATCGAAACACTCTTAAGCAATAAACTTTTAAACGAGTCGAGATGATCTTGAACGGTTTGAACAAATAAATTCTTTAATTAGCCGCGCATGGAATCCTACGGACCGAAGGGTGGGCACGTGTTGTTTTATGGGTCATTATCGTCGTCGCGGGCATAAAGGAGCCCATTCCGATGGGGAAGGGGGGGAGTTCGCGAAAATCGGTCAAAGTCAGCCAGAGACTCGTCGACTATGCTGCCTTCGCACAGCTTGGATGTCCACCTGTTTCCAACTAAAAACGGACCGGGGCCCGGGCAGCCTAAATATAGCGACCGCGAATCCGGGACTCTTACGTCACGACGCGACGCATCATTCTGCGTCCACGACCACCGAGCTTTTTCTTATTTTCCCTTTTCCATCCGCCTCGAACGCGTTCATAGATGGTAGAAAGTATAGTAGAATGGGAAGTATCGATTTGATACTAGATTGCTGTGTGATATAATGATTAGATTGTAGCTGTTTATACATTTATAGGAAATTTAAATACATTATGCAAAAATACCATACAAGATACCTTAAGGTCTTATTGGAACATCTAGAGAGCGAAATAAATTTCTGTCTAGGTTCATGACCTGCATTCCTTTAATTGCAGTCGAGTGATGAACGTCATTACTGTTCAATAAAATCGTGCTTCGGTCATTTGAAAATTATAATTCATTTTTGTATACTTTTTTTTTTATCAGGAAGCAATCATTATTCAAAATCTATTATTTCATTTACTGGTGAAAGCAAAACAGATTAAAGTACAAAATATTAGCTTTAACGCACGCAATACCTTTAAATTTGTGATACGTAATAATAATCTACCAAAAAAACGGAAATTGCACATACCTTTCTCTGATTGCATTCTGTAAACTGCAACGCTGGCTCCATTGATGCAACGTGCAGAGACACCTGTTAGTACGATACAATATTATTCGTTGCTCTATTTTATCTTACGAAAAAGAATTATATATACGTACATGCATACATACTAAGATACTTTCCGAATTATATCATAGATGAATTTCTCATCATAAAACATTTTGAGTGACTATTAATTATGTATATATACATATATGTTTGTGCAAATACGACGAAGCAAGGTCTATCGACTTTCGTTCGAAAGAAAGATGTCTCTACTTTCCATATACATTAATTCATATTAATTTTCTTATTCTCGTAATAATATTAAAGTTATTACCATTTGGAAAGCTTTATATCGAAATATACACAAATGTTTAACAGTATAATATACATCATTGATAGAAATTTCCACTCGAATGTAACAAAATTGCATACTATGAAATTTTCGTTACAATTTTACTATATTTATATCTCTCGAGCAACAGGTATATTAAAAAACAATTACCTTTGATAGATATTACTGATTTTGCGTATGGTTCGTGCCACTTGACCGTTAAAAACTTAATTAACACACTACGAAAAATTGCACTTCACTTGTGTGGCCGAATGGTCAAGCAACGTTTCAAACTCAGCCTTGCAAACTTCTGTGAAACAAATTTTCATACGCATAAATTTCAAAATTTTCAAATAACACAAATTAGTATTCGATACTAAAATGCATTATATAATTCTTTTCTTCGATAGAAAAAAGAATTATATTATAAATTTTCAATTTTTCCTATCAATTTACTTCATTAAGTACAGAGTCGTACCTTAAGGTTGGTAACAATTATATTGTAAGATAAGTGGCGCCAACTTCTTCGAATTATGAATAGAGTCACAGCAATAAAACATTTGTTTCTGAAACAACTTGTAGTACTCAAATAACACAGTAGCTAATTTATCCGTAAATTTTCACGTCTTTACGCAATTATATAGATTTCTCGTACCTAAATGTATATCCCAAAATTTGTCAAAAACAGATTTATTCCCTAATATATACAGAGAGCAAAAAAAGTATTTACATATTATTGTATTTAGTAATTATTATAGCATTTATCTTTCGTATACCAATTAAATAAGTCCAACTATAGAAAATGACTAAAGTATAGCAATAAGTTTTGTATCATTCAATAATACTTTCATACGACGACAAAAATTTGGTACTCTGAAAATAAAACGTAGAACTACTAAAATAAAAATATGTGCAAATACTTTTTGTAGCCACTACAGATATAAATAGCTCTCCAAATACCTGATCGTAACTCTTAATGGAAACGTTTCGACAAAGTGTAGAAGCATTCGTTAAGTTTCGACGTTCCATTCGATTGTCGCGCAGAAAAACGTTCGGTGATTAACCAAACTATGTAATTACGAGGAAATTAACTCGGTCGCCAGAATCAGGCTTTAATGGACGACCGTTGATTTAGATCACGTATTCCAAATTTATTTCCGATGACCTTCGATCGCTCTTGCCGAGAATGAAATAGGAATACATGCGAAAGCGTTCGGATGATCCAGGCCGAGTATGAAGTGCGCGCGTTTCTAAATTTAGCGGCACCATTGCGTCAACAAAAAGAAAAGCCGATGCTCCTGTTTGTGTCGCAGTCCTCGATTGGCTGATCCGAGGAATGCCGCAACCAATCGTAATACACGTAATACCATTCGCTATTCGAAAACGGGACGAGTACGGGCTTTTCAAATACGAGCACCAAATTCGAGCTTTCGTATTTTATTCAATGAAACATTTCATTGATGTTTAACGTTTCTATCTATCTATATATATATATCCAATATAATATTATATATAGGTATTATATTTAAAAATATATTTCTGGACATTGATAGATGTATTGTATAGAGTAAAATTGCGAAAAAGTAAGTTTATAAATTTTGAATTTTATTAAATATAAAACGTAATACGCTAATGTGATATTCAACTTGGCACTAGATGGCATTATCTGTTAATACCGAGTATTATGGTACAAAGTGTTAATGAAATCTATTTTTTACTGCCAGTTTTAAATAGTAGTTGTGAATATATATAATTATAAACTCTGGTTTAACAAGAATGATGAAGAAATCGACCGCGAAAAATTGTGTCCGCTATACTTAGAAAGCGACAGGATGCCAACAAACACCTTTGCAAATTATCGTCCATAAGTTTCTTATTTTTAGCGCGTTTACCGTCTGCTAGCATTACAAGCCCTAAATTTGTGGCATTATTATCCTCGTACTTGTTAGATACTATCCCAGATACCAAACAGGGAAATTTTAACGTAAATATAATCTTAGTGAAAAGATATATTTTACGACGCTGTTTTCTTTTTTCTTTTTATGTATTTCACATTTAGAAATTCCTTGTTGTTTATGAGATCGATTATACGCATACCGTTATATTTACAAATTTCCGTGAAAACTGTATTTCTAAGAAATTGTAGTCTTCTATTTAAGTTTATCGCTCTTCGATATTTCTAGAGATCTTATTGAGAAATATTATATATTCTAAACATTTGAAATTTGGCACGCTCAAGTATTTTGAATTTGAAATATCGAAGACATCGTATTTTATAATTAACATGCACTTACGCAATGTTTTTCTCTCACCTTAGACATTTATTGTATTTTTATTCCGCAAATGATTAACCGACAAAAGAATACGTAGTGTTACATTAACTAACGATTAATCTCTTTCAGAAATTACATTATCGCTAACATACAAGATTTATACCAACGAAGAGCAATTCCTACGTCGAATCTGAATGAAAATCGTCGATCTTTCCTCCCTGACGCGAACAAATTAGATCATCAGATATCTTCACGCGTTGAATTATAAAAACGCTAAAAGTAATTTACGTTCGTTTATTTTAGCGAACGAGTGTGGTTAGCAGTTCAGTAGAGCGGCAAAATGGACGCGCGCTTTAGAAGCAATCTCGACATGATCGGGCGCAACGAGCCCATCACAAGGAAGGCCAAATTCTGGCAGAGTTACGTTCGAGCCTTAAAAGGTACTCCTTCATGCATTACCTGGAATTAAGAAATTTTACGTGAACAGACTTTAACTTGAAAGTTTATTCGCTTACTATTTGAACTCGATCGTTGCTGGAAAAAGTTAGTTTCTCCTCTATCGGCTTTTATGTCTATTTAACTTTTATAATTTCGAATTCCTTTTGAACGAAATCTTAGTTCCTTTAATTTCTTTCGTGCCTCTCATTTCCTTCTCACGTTTCTTCAAACGAAATCACGTAACTTCCAAGTTCTGTAATAAGTGAGAGATTCTTTAATGATGTATACTTGTCGCAATTTGTCTTGTACAGTAATTTTGATATCGGTGTTCACAGAAGGCTAAGAACGAACAGCCTATAAAACTATTACCGTTTACAGGCACCGACGATATGAGAGCCCCTGAACACACGCACAGACCTCGCAGCATTTTCCGCTCAGATTATCCTGAGCTATCCACCTCGTGGCCATTTGGAAAGTCTATCTTTGAAACCCCCATCCATGCGGCTGATCGCATCAACGTTCCTGGATACAGGTAAGATTTCTTGGAGTACCTTTGAAACCTCTTAACTAACAATATTTCAATCGATGCTTAAGAATCGATACTTTGTTGAAACTTTGATAACATAAATAATTTAATTAGGTAGGCAGGCCACTCGTGCGATAAAAGATAAAAGAAAGATCATCTCAACGTATTTTTCATAATAAGACTACTATACAATACGTCGTCAAATGTAGCGACCAACATTTTTATAGAATAATCTTCTAGAATGTTGCAAAATCTCAAAGTCGATGTAAAAGATGTTTGCGCGTTTCTATTATTCATACACTTGAGCAACGACAAAATGATCGACTATGTTCTTACAATCTGACAATAGCTTTACAACGATTAATTTA
This sequence comes from Bombus hortorum, assembly GCA_905332935.1. Taxonomy (NCBI): domain Eukaryota; kingdom Metazoa; phylum Arthropoda; class Insecta; order Hymenoptera; family Apidae; genus Bombus; species Bombus hortorum. Next base: position 15,445,682 of record HG995195.1, on the reverse strand, counting down.
ATCGAATAATTATCTTGAATAATATTATTTATCATCTTAAATAATAAGACGAAGCAAATTTTTTTTTTTTATTAAAGTAAACGTTATTCCCTGAAGGTACCTGCCCGTCCACCGTGAGATCTACGGTTACACACCGAGGCAGATCTACCCGCATCAATACAAACCTGTAGAACGCTTCATCCCCGGTACGTACTAAAGAACTCTGAGCAAAAGTCCAAACCAAAGAGAGTGAACGACGTCGTAAAACCAAATCAAAAAAGTAATTATAAAAACCACAGAAAAGATCAGACAGAAAGAATCGAGAAAGAAAAAGAAGCGCGAAACGAAACGAAAAGAAAAGTTTGGAAAGTTTAAACGTTGTTGTAAACACGCGTCTCGAACGTTCACGAACGAGAGAGAAAATATAATTATAAAAATTCTAGTGCCAAAAAGTAAAAAAAAGAAAAAAAAACGGAAACGACAAAAAAAAATACGAATGAAAGCAAAAAAGACCTGAGTGAGAACGAAAAAGAGAATGAACGAAGAAACGCATGAGAATGTGGAACGAAAGCATTATCGTCGTTGAATCCAATTAATTAATTAATTATAACCGCTCGTTCTCGGAGTTTTCTTCCTTTAGTTGATAATTCTTGTCAAAGTTCTTGTCAGTAATTTGTAACCAGGTGCTTTTGGCTTCTGCCTGTTGGATAGACGAATAAGTTAAGATAAAAGTTAAAACTTTCAAAGTCGAATATAAATAAACGAACGAAAAGGAAGGTTGTAAAGACACGTTAACTTTGTCGGGGGTGTAAATATTCGGCGGTCCGCGAATATTTCCCTCCAAGGCCTTTCTCAGAAGCCAGAAACGCCATCCTGGAGGATCCGTCTCGTATCCTTATGAAAAGAGCCCTCCACCTTTGCCTGCACTCCATCGTGACTAAAAAAAGAAACGAAGTGCAAATGAGTAAAAAGCGAAGCAAGGAAACTGAAAATATACATACACGGGATGCTCCCAAATCCTTCGAAAAAAGAAAAAAAAAATACCTTTGTATTGTTATGTGTCATCCCCATCCGACGTGTGAAATGCGTATGCACTCTTGGACACGTACGTGTTTTGAATTTTTTCGAATCGTATTTAATTCACCTCGAGTTCATATTTTATCTACAATCCGTGTCTCGATACCTTTTCTCTTCACGTACACAGAACCATGCCATAATATGTGTAATACTAATTTACTCTACTCCGTACACTTTGTATCTAAGTTATTATACTTATAATGTCGCTATACGAAAACATGCATCTATACATACGTATAAAAATATATATATATAATTATGTTAAATATGCCTCAAGACTTGTTTGCCTCGCGATTATACGATTCATTTTTCTTTTTCTTTTACGCCTTTTGAAATAGAACGCGCAATGATTTTTCTGTTTTTAATAAAAGGAAAGTAAAAGAACAATTCGATTATATGTGACTGAGGAGCAGCTTGACATCCACTGATGACCGACGCTCCCATTGGTGTTCGCTGGTGTTCGATTAATTACAATAATTAATCTTTGCATCAGAGATGGGCTAGAAATGATTTTGGTAACCAATTAACGATTAACTCGGTCATGGTGATAGACGTGTTTGTTAGAGACTTATGTACTATTCGAGCGTAGATAGCATCTGATCGAAGATCGTGGTATCGATATAACAGATATAATTTTCGCATCGCACGTTTAATCGCCAACGTAACCGCGTTGTTGCATCTCTTCGTGACTAAATAAATAATAATACGATACATACGTTTGCAATTGAATAATCAGTGAATAATCAGTTTTAATAGAGGGACAGCAGTACATCTATCCAACGAATCGATGTGCTATAGTCTGTCAAAAATTAATTGGCCACTCAAGGTTGCTTCGCAGCACCAGAAATAGCACATGTCGGCACTAACGCGTGTTTCTTTCGCATAAATACGCAGCTATACTATAACAGAATAGCTATACTATATAACTACAAATGTATAAATACGTAAATATAGAAATATGTAATAACGTGACACAGCTCGAACGATAATCGCTTCCAGTAACAGAAACTAGACACGTAATGGGGTTTGATTATTGAATGGCCTTGAGCGATTAATTAATTTTCGTCAGAGTGCAGATAGTCTACGTATACAATTCTCGGTAACGATAGCGATAATAAACTAAACTGTAAATAGTCAGCAAACATAATATGCCCATCTCTATCTTGGAAAAAAAACTACAAATTTAAACAAAAGCGTGGGGACATTAAAACAAACTAAACGTAGAAAGTATCGACGTATACTAAGCGGATAGCAAGCTCGATCGAAGCAGCACAAAACCGTGAATTAACAATAAGATTAATATAATTAATACCATTAATACGATTGTCCGTTAAAAATCGGTGGATGTCTCTCGTGTTGTTCGATGTCGTCAACAATGGAAGTGTCGATGGATGGAAATGGCGACGATCAACGACCGAACGACTGACAGAAACGTGGCCAGGCATCATGGATCATCGTTCATCGATCACACGGCTCACTGATCTCTTACGCTCATACGTTTTGTTCTCCGTGCCTCTTGCGTCGTCCGAGAAAAAGAAACCACCACCATCATCATCACCATCATTATCCACGTTGCTCGTCGTTGTCCAGATAAACGAGAAAATATCTGCGAGCTAAGCAACCGCCCGTTAAAAGGGAACAAACGAATCGCATGCAGCTCTGATCCTAATTTCTTTCCAGGCACTAGACCCAACAAGTGGCTTTTACTCAATCGCATCGTCGATTTGAGCGACCTTAGGCGACAGCAAATTGCACGACACTGGCAGACTAGAGAAATTAAACAACGAAACACGCTTACTACAAAAGTGCGACTTCGTCATTGCATACGAAGAAAGGATACTGACATCTTGCGCGATACTAACCTACTCACTCTCTAAACTATATCCGATACGCTCCCAATAACTGTGATTAGCGGTTAATATCTTGAGCTTGGTAACGTTACAGTGAAGTGTGACATTGATAAAAATTGTAAGTTTGTTTATTATCGTTCTATTTTGATTATTATCGATGATCTTCACCTTAGGAGAAATAGGCACGATAGAAAAATATTTGACTTTTACTATCGAGTGTATCGAGCGAGCGTTCGTACAACTGCACTGCCACAGATCAAGATATTAATTGTTGAGACATCAAGAAGTAACCTTTGACATTTGCTTAACGGTACACAAATAATATCGTCCTTATCCTAGAATTAACATTAGTATCTCCAAATGATTAAACTGGCGATTTCTTTGTTTCGAGTGGTACACTATCAACCAAAAGTACTTACCTACGTATGCTTTACACTTTACCGTTCGAACGTTTCATAAAAAAAATCCCTATACAAAATTACTTTTACGCGTGACCCTTCATTTGTTAGAATTAATAACCAATTAAGAACAAGTTGATTTCACGTACAAAGTATTCCCACCGATTAATTCCATTTTTCCCCGGTAGAGCTTCTAAAATCAATTTCGCACTTTTTGTTCATAGTGTACGGTGAGCACGAATCGTACACAAAAATCAGATCCAAGTATACAGTTGTGTATGGTAATTGGCTGGAATCATGCAAAGCGTACTTAACATACTAATAATACGCCCGCGTCACGTTTTTATCCCATTTCCCTCATCGACACGAAAACGAAAGAAAGAAACGAAAGCAACGATTTCACACATGCGCACGTGCCTGGATTTCTCTCCATCGATGTGTTGAGACGATCGTCGAGAGAATGTCACGACTATCCACGGTTCTCGAAAGCATGGGAAGGAAATATGATCGAAGCCATCCTGAAACAGTGGCCAATGCGACGAATCGAGAATACGAATCGCTTTGTAATAAGCACGAGAAAGCTGCTACACACTGTATATGCATATGAAATTTCCAATAAACTCAAGTGACTCAACGAACGAACGTTTTTTTGGTTAATAATTTTTCAGCGATCGTTTTTTGCTTCTCAAGATGCGGCATATTTTTATTTTCTCGAGAAACGCTACTCTTGAGAAAAATTTCATTTTCTCGATGTTATTGCTTTTATGCTACTTCGAGACAATTTTTCTAATTATACGCGGGCGAATATTTTTTCAAATGCGATGTTTTTCGTTGCGTTTCGCCAGGAGCGTTGCCCTCGCCAACGCCATTTTTGATTTTTCCTTTTTCGCTGTGTAATCGAAGGAACTTTTTGTCTTTTCACTTTTGTCCACGACGGCAAACGATATTTAGGACGTGTTAACTCTTGCAGCTGAGGTGGAGGTCGCAGTTTGATTACACTAATCTGGATCGAAAAGAACGAGAGACGAATTAAAGAACAAAAATAAAAGAACGATTTGAATAGGTAATCGGAAGAAAAATATAGAAAGGAAGAGCGTACGACGGCGATTCGATCGTAATAATTGTGGTAGAAGGCTGAATTCAGCAGAGATAAAAATAGTCGTGAGACTTATAAATAGAAGAAAAATGATAAAGAGGAAAGCAAAAGGAGTGAATAAAAGGAAATTCAATATGGCCGCCAAACTTGAAAAAGCTGGAAATTTTCTCTCGACGCTTGCGCGTTCTAATTTCTTACCATTGATCTATTCGATCCAATATCGTCACTTATCTCCATTCGTTATTCAATTTCTTAATTTTTATATTCGTTACTATTATATTATCATAAACGAGGACAAAATGGAGAAAAGAATGGAATATAGGAGATACAAGGACGATGTGGAGCAATTGACCCAAACACTCCAATTAATATATGCTTTACTACGCACGCGTATTCGAAGTATTCTTTTCCTCCGACTAACAAGCGATAATTAATTTCAGCTAGATCCAAAAATTTCTATCTTTTTCAGGAGATGGCATGTACTTTTTTCTTCTCTCTCAATCCGATCCCTCCAACCCCAACCTTTTACCTGCTTATCAATTATAATACCGAGTTGGTGGAAAAGTAACGTTGATCTTTGATAGCGTTAAAAGGAACAATTTCAAATAGTCACTATCTTACAATAAATAATGTAACAGATTCTAAATATTATGATAAATCCCATTGCATTGTTTAATCTTTACTAAAAATTACGCAGATGGAAAGGATATCTTTGTGCGAAAATTTCATCGACCTAGTCTTTGGTCTAAGTTGCAACGGTGTATTTATATATTCAACGAATTAATCGAAATGTTATTTTAAAAAAATTGCAACAAAAAATCACACCTATTGATAAGTTAAGGAATTGTTTAACGATGGATTTGTACCGAAAGCAACTCAAAGAATGCAACAGAAATGACGATAGAATAAAATCATGAAAACAATGAAATTGTGTAGCAATCGCTTTGCTCTTCGTTACATCTCCACCAACCAAATATAATTATAATTCTTTCCTTCGACAGTGACGCATTGATTAACCGGATTAAAGTAATTTTTGAACCAGTAGAATCGTAGCAGTAGATAGATAGCGATATAGACTTTGTAGAAAAACTCTGTAGAAAAACCCTGTAGAAAAAACCTGTGTTTCGTGCAGTCTCGATGATGGCCACGAGTTCGTAACGATTAACAGGAATAACTTGTACTTCGCGGCGAATTTCTAAGTGTATTGCGATTCATTGAGCGACCGGCGAGCAGTGTAAAAAATGAGATAAGAAAATTTTTAGAAAATATCTGATCGCTCTTTTTTCCTCTCCGCTTTTGGAGAGTGCGATGCGATTTTTTGAGGCGGTATTTTTCACCCCCACCAGGTTAGTATACTTTTTTACACGTTACGTGGCGTCGTGTTACATTTCATTTCTTTCTCTTTTTTTTTTTTCTTTTTTTGTGAGAGCGGCTCGAATGTTTCGTTTTTCTCTTTTAGAAGGAAAGAATCGTGCTTCGATAAGCTTTTATCATGTACATCTACGGCTTGCTACGGATAGGTGAAGCACGCACGGCTTTGGGAAAACACCCGAAAAACGGGGACAAAACCCTTGTGAACCTTAACTTGCATTTTTGCCCTCCTATTTTTATTCGTTTTCATCGGATTAGCAGCGAACGGGACACGATGCATTAATTAATTAAGCTTGTTACTATCTTCTTAGCATAGGGTGTTTCAGGCAAAGTGTCAAATATACTATACGGTAATGAAAAGAATTGAATGTAACTCGTATGTTACTTAATCTTTCCCGTATAATTTATTTTTTATTGTTTTTACTCTACTTTAACTATTTCACTGCAACGTCTTAAAAGTAAGCTTAACAATAAGCAAGTATTAGGTAAACGACAGCGATATGTACATATGGTACATGTAACGCTTTTAGCTGCAAACAGCTAATTAAAGGAATTTCGTTAAATCGCTTGAATAATTATTATATCTAATTGTGTTATATTCTTCCTAAAACACCACTGCGCCTTTTATTAAAGCCACGTACCAACAGTGCATGACACTGCGGCCTGGAAGATTAACAAAAACGCTGCTACTAACAAGAGAAACATCTTTCTTTAAAGAATATGTAGATGCTGAAAGCTAAAGTACTAAACCAGAGAAAATGAAACGCAAATAAATAATAGTTGGGCAGATTCCGGCCAGATTCGCGACGAAATCAAACCGATGGTACGCACGGTTTTTCACATTAGGTGTCATTTATCATACGTAGATTGTAGCACACGATAAACACATAAAACGATTCATCGGAGAATGACAATTTGAGAAGATGAATCTCAAGCCTCTCAATAGTTTAGTGACATGTTGTTTATGTGGACTTGTTACGTTTCTTCATTCTTTTTTTTCTATAGAATATCATCGGTCCTTCTCGATGGAATATTTATCCTTCTCGAGTAAAAAAATGGATTCCATTCATTGTTTGATCAACGATTCGAACGAATTTAATCGTTATTTTAACTTTTTATTAAACTGTTTCGATACCTAGTCTATGAAAAAGAAGCAGCAATCAGTAATATGATAAAATAAAAATTGTTTTGTACAATATTAAAAAAAAAAATGATCTTCCAATTTGCTAAATATTAAACGTTAAAAAATATTCTACAGCGGTATAGAAAGTTATTCTTCAAAAAAATTATTACCATTTACCACAGATGTATAAGATGTTTTAGAAAAATCCATCTTTTGGATATCTTCTTTGAAAACGACAAAATAAACTAAATATTTACTTCGTACGGATCGCCTTAATATTTTTAATTAGCTGTGTATCCTTTCTTTACTCGAAGGAATCTGCAAGCCTGTAACAAAAAGTTGAATTCGATTTACGATAAATCTGATTCGACCTTTTGCTTGTATTTTATATACATATTGAGTTCACGAGAGCATTTTTTACATCGTAACAAGGCAAATCAAGTGGAAAGAAAATGAATAACTCCTTAAACGTTGAAGTAAGATATGAATAATTCTTCGTTAAACTTGATTTGTCGAAAGATTTTCAATAAAAAGAAAAGCGCTCTTGTCACCTCACTGTCGTTTGTTTGATCATGCAACGTCGAGAAATTCGCGCCTCGTCATCGATTACCCACGGGACAAATCAATATCTCGTTTAACGGTCGCGCGCGTTAAAAGTTCGGGTCACGTAATGCTGCGATTTCTTGAATTCTCGACGTTGCATAACTCTATCGATTGCATTCCTGTATAGGTCGAACCCTACAAACTGGTTGAAATAAATAAGAAAGGCAGGAAAAGAATTACATAAGCGAAAACCAAAAAAAAAGAAAAAAAAAATAATACAAATTCGCAATATATAAGAGAAGCAAAACATATTAAAGCATAGAGTACATTCTAACTATAATGATAATTTCTAGTCTGTAAAATCGCAACAGTAAAAAAAAAGAAGCAAATTCCATCAGAAGAATAAAATAAATCCTATATAACTATTTTTAAAAGTAAATTTTTCCACTACGCTAGATACATGAAAAAGCTAAATTTATAATGCAAAGATATCCACTGTCAATTTACAACTATAGATTCCGAATAATATACGAAGCCTAATAATAAACAGAAGACTTCTCGTGTATTTCATGTACGCTTGTTCCCTTGTTGATGCCGGATAAAATTACCGGTGTGCTTGTGATTAATTATTTTGACCGAGTATCAAAAGATTCAGGGTCGGGAGGGGAGAGACCGTCAGGAATGCACGAAACATTGTGCAAATTTTTGTTTCATTGCCATAAATATCACGATACAGCGAAACCGTTCGACCCTGAGAAAGCTTGGGCCGATCATCTGAACCGCTTGGCAGACATCGACAGGCTGTATCCGAGCAAATCGCCTTTGTTGGCTCGGCATATTAGCCCTCCTCTCAGTACGAAACGATTGTTCGATATCCACGGTGAGTACTTCTCGTTGCTCGCCTTTCACTTCCTCTTTTCTAAATGAGTTTCTTCTTTGAGCATCGCGTCTCAGCTCAGAACTCAAGAAAATAAGTGTATTCGACGTAATGAATTTACCGTCAGTGTGATTAATAGCGAAGAAGATTCTAAAGAAGATCGACGAGTCGTTGTTGTATCAAGTTGCTGTCTCTTTATGACACTTTATCGGGCACTTAGCTGAACACTGTTACTTTAGATACGAAGATTTGTAAGTGGTGCTGATTTTAATAGCGTCGTAATGTTGGAAAGATTTTTAGAAATTGCGCGACCATGATTTAGCGCGACAGTTCCGGACATTAAAAGTACAAAGAGTTATTACTTTCTGCTAAAATCTGAAACACATTCTTTCGTCTTTCCTATTCCGATTGTCTCGTTTGTTTCAAATTCTGAGTAACTGATTCTATCTAAACTGAAGTTCAAAATGATACCTGACGGCTTAAACATACTGTTCCATCGAACAACCGACGACTCGTAACTTGCAATTTTTACTTTTTCATTGAAAACACCCACGTTTCTTCTTCTTCGCAATTTTCCACTCAAGTAACGCGAGTGCGATTCGTTAAAATTGCAAACTGCAAAATATACAATATTAAACATCAGTGAAAATCCAAAAGGAACCTTTGAACGAATATCATTTTTAATTCCAGGTAACTTGGTGACCGATTACGATTACTTACCATCCTTCCCCTCGTTGTTACGCAAGAAGCCTTTGTTCGATCTTCTTGAGCCATCACCAATGGCACCGATCAGTGCCTTCACCAGAGACCCATGGTGGTACCCAAGCTTTGCTCCCTATATTCCCAACTATGCTGCGAGAGTTACCCCGTTTTATCTGAGGGACAGTTACCTTAGTCCTGTTAAACGTAGCTATCTGTGGAGCCGACATCCAATCAGGCCTTTCGGTATGTAATCGCTTTATCTTTTTATTGGCGATGCTTTCATAAACAAACGATCGCTCCTTGTCTGAGAAAGTATTTGCAAAAACACCGTAGTACAGGTGTAGGACTAGTGGAGCTTGATACACTTTTTGGTTATTAAAGTAGTTTGTATGTTTCAAGTACTTACTTGAGAACTTCATCCTATGAGTGATAATAATTAGAGTGTGGGCTTGTTTATGCAAATTTGTATTTTTATGAACATAATTGAAGGAATGGAAGTTACGTAGGGATTTGTTTTACTCTCTGAACACTGTAACGAGAACTTTGGATACTTTATTTGAATATTTCCTGTTTTCTTTATCTTTTTTTTTTTTTTTTTTTTTTTTGACGTTAAAGTACTCGTGCCCCTTCTTATTTTGCTATTTGTTTCGTTATTGGATTTATATCATTTCATACGTGGTGGATGCCTCACTCTGTCGAAAGAAGTAAACGTTTAATAAGTAGGTAATAATTTCATGGAAATTATATTTTGAATACTTCTGTGTCGTATAAGTGACGAAATTTTCTCAGATAAAGAGTGAAAAACAGTTGAAAGCAATTTAGGATACCGTAATATATTTTAAGAATTCTTGTTAATTAAATCGCGTTAAGGAAAATATCATTATTTTTTTTTTTCTTTCCAAAGACGTTTCAATCATTTCTTAATTAAAAAAAAAAAGAATCAAATAAAAAAGCATGAATTAAATCATTGCTAATCTCTCTAGAGTTTGCATTTAAATCAATCGGAGTGAAATTTGCCTGAAGATGCTAATTAGTAGATATGATGCGATAAATTGCACAATAAAAAGAAGCTACTTAAATTAAACAGGTTTAAAAATTCAGCAGTATCCCTGTTTATTGCAAAATCAGGGAAAAGTACCAAAATCTAAATAAACAAGGCTGTCCAAAAATTCCTAGACACTCAGGATTTAGCTTGAAACCAAAATACAATAGGAAACAAAAGCGATAGAGCTTAAACAGGGAAACAAGATTCAAACGATAGTCTACAAATTTTTGCACGTTACTGTACCTTTTCACGGTAAAGGAACACGCAATGTAGTTATCAATTATTTATGATATCGATGTGTTATCAACGTTGAATTATTTACAGAATATTAAATCATTCCGGGTGAAAATTTCTTTCCGCGACATTCGATCGAGTGCTCAGTTGCGTAACATTATAAAATGGGATTACGTCTGGCATTATCTGACCGATTGTTTACCATTTGGCTCGAGTACAGATACGGTTGCTTCAAAGGATAAACCGCAAAATTCATGGCGACACGTGCCAGACGCCAACTTCCGGATTCGAGCCAAGTACATACGTACATATTCCTTTCTCTTGGCAGACTCTAGTCAATTATTTAACGATTACATCTTCGCTTTGCACTCTATTAAAACACCATAATTCAACTCTGTCGCTGCATTCGCAAATCGGACAGTCGATATCGAGGAACTTGTTGAAAGTGGTTTAAAGAACAATGGATTGTGTGAACACAATGGAATCCATGATAGGTTGCAATGATCTGAATTAAGAATTCAGTATCACATACTCTAGTTGACTTTTTATAGTTTATTAAGTTTTGTCATTTCTAGGAAAAGAGAGAAAAATATTAATAAAAAATTGTAATAACTTGAAACTTACTTATAGAAAAGCAAATTATATACGCGTTATTAAATTGCAAGACGCTCGGGTCAATAAACAGCCTGTTCTTTTTATAATAAAGGCAAGAGCGTTATGGTGAAACTAATACTTCCGGTATTCGCACGATTCAAATGTCAGGGTAATAATATCGCCTCTTTGATGGCGATATCTTCTTTGTTCGTTCAATTCCCGTGCCCTACATCTTCAACAGCATAACGATTCGATTATTACTGAAAAAAAAATTTCATTAAAAAAATTTCATACGAAAATATTTAATAAGCTTAGAACTAAGGAACTTTTATTCAATCTTGACTAATTTTTCAAAATTACTTTCTAATAAGTAATACGATTATTTTCTAATAGTTTGATACTTTCCAACTTGTTAATATCGATATCTAAATTAGCGAAAGGAGTATTTAAAACAATCAAATTCAAATATTTATTCTCGTGTATCAATGAAATGAGAAACGTGTGTGAATATTTAATTTAGCTTCAATCACTGGCAGAAACTGGAAATTGTTGGAAATGGTGCTGTGCAACTGTTGCTGACTTCGCAGCATTGTTTTATCTGCCAAAGGTTTCACACTGACGCGAAGCCATTCACTTGCTAGATTTCCTCAACATTATATTGTCACGTGAACATGAGCCTCGATCGATCGCTATTTCTCTGGAAGATATGTATCTATTCGTATAAAAGCTATCGATCCTAATTAATTAATCGCTTCAAACGTTCGTAAAGATAAAGAATGTAAACAAAATCAATAAGGAAGGTTGCATTGGAAAATTCAGCGAAAAATGTATAAAGATTTAAAAGCGATTGGATAAAGTATCGGATAAAGTTTAGTAACAGAAAAAAGAAACGAAATAAAACAGAACGATAGTAAGAAAACAGCTAGATGAAAAGACTTGTTAGTGAACGAAAGTGATACGCAACTCGAATATATCTGTTGTATTTCAGGAGACTTATACTACTATTATTCGAAGCCAGTTCCACGGTTTCACTTTACCAGCCCGTGGTATAATAAACGTACCACACATTAAGAAACAAAGTGAGCGATAAGATTAAAATGTGGCCAAGTGTTTTGCATCCTGTTACCCTTACACGTTAATTCTGTGAACAAATAATAATCAGATGGAACGAATCACGTCATGCTGCTGTACATATTTCTGGCTACGATGAGATTTATTTATCAATTAACACGCAGCTAAACGTAACAAACGTAACACGAACGAAAATGAAACGAGTCTTAAACGAAGTTTAGAATCATTATTATAGCTCGTGTTACCTGGGCTGTTCGAGCGAACGAGACTGAGATACATATATCGAACCTAACCGTGTCATCATAAAATCATATAAAATCACTCACCATGTTTACAGTACGAAACAATTCATGCAATTAAAAAAAAAAAAAGTTATAGAAAACGAAGAATTGTTGCCAAACAGTGTCACACATCTTGTCTGTAGTTTTGTACGTGACTTATGTGCCTGGATTTACAACGTCCCCTCTAATAGGTTATTTTTATTTGAAATACGCTCCTCTATGTACATTTCACTCGACTAATATGCATATCAATATACAATTGTATACGTATCGACAGAATATCGAAGCATCTCCTGCAAACAGAAACTCCCGGAGTAAGGTAATAACAATAAACGGATCTTTGTTCACGATTTTTCAACAGCTACTCGTTTCCACAGACTCGTCGATAGTTTGTGTTTGCAGAGAATTTCAGATTTTTTAACACATCAGCTTTAGATGTCCCGCGAGATATCGACGGACACCGGAAACACGATCCGTGTCGAAAACATTTTTCTTACCGTGTAAAGATATTCCTTTCCCTCCCCTGTTAAAAGATACTCTAATTTTTACTACGTACGTGTATGTGTATATATACCTACTCTGTTATCCTAGCGTTACGCTTTGAGAGTTCTAGCGAAAACATCGTATTGCACGTTTTCACGGATTTGAAAAGATTCGATGCTGGATAACGTATATTTAAGCGATTAGAACTCTCGAAGCAACGTTCATCTTGTTCTAGATATCGATATTTGTGCCTGATCCATCGATCGATCTTTTTGCAGCTCACGTCTACTGATGACTGTGCCGCCCCGCATGGAACGCGTGATACGAAAATAAACGATGGAAAAAGCCAAATAAAGTCTCGAAAAAAGTTAACAAAAAAAAAAAAAAAAAAAAAAAAAAAAAAAAAAAAGATGTGAAAGAGTATTTACATCGTATCCTATAAGCAACCATTCGATACCTATTTGCCTGATTATTTCTTTTCTCACAGTACGTATCATCGTCCACGGAGTTCTATTTATTAACGTTTCTCATCACCATGGTTTATTGTACTATTCGTTCGTGCTGTCTACGAATAAAATAAACACTGCCTAAATTTTACTACAAATCTCCTTTCTCTACGAAATTATGATCTTATATGCTGTGATCGTATCGCTCTCTCCATCTCTATCTCCCTCTTTGTTGCATTGTCATCTGTATTTACATAAAGAAGTTTAATCTGAAAGCGAAATATCAAACCCAGAGGAACAGGTTTGTACAACAATATGCATGTTTATTATCTGAAAGTTTTACATCTTTAGGATGTCCATTGCATTGGCCTGTTCTGCCGGGATTCGATCGGTGTAACAATGGACAGTAGCCGATGTATGTACGTTCACGCAACTTGTATTTAATAATTACACTTCTTATTCTCGTATTTGATAGAGCATCGTCGAATCCCGACCGATCGGCTCTTTACAAATATAATATCTGTGTATATAATTTATGGGTCTCGGACAGAACGCATATCGAGGGATCACAACCGCTTCTTTTACAATTAAACTTATATTGGGAGGGAGAAATAGAGGAAGAATGGAGGAGGTCAATGGAGGAGAATGTGACGAGGGAAGAAAAATGGCCGTTTTTAAGTCGGCTTGCTTTAAATCGCATGACTTCTGTAAGAATTATCTAAATAGTAGGAGTAAATTCAGAACGATGTACCGTCGCCAACTTCATCAAATATGCCCATTTTTGTCTTCTGTTTAACAATACATAACGATAATTCGTCTATATAATAAATCGATTAAAATCCTCACGATTATAGAAAAAAGTTCACAATGTCTCATCCTCGCTGCATAAATAACAATTTTAACAAACATAAATTACTTGGTATCTGTATAAACAAATTGGCTAGTCCTTTTTTTTTTCTATTTAATTATCTAAACGTAATGCATCGAAGTCGATTTATTTCACTTTCAGATAATACGTTTGACCGTTTTACGATTGTTCATTTCTGGAACTATGTAAGTTATTCTGATGATACGGTGCGGTCTAATGTACTTACATTTCATTTTACTTTTATATATATGTATATATATATCTTTTTTTATCGTTTCTTTTCGCTTTTTTTCAAATAGTGTATCGTTTCCATTTTAATGTACTCTTCGTAAATATTCTTAGATACTTATCTCCTACAGATAGACGTTGGTATTCAAATCGTTTCTGATACTTTCTAGACTTTTCATTTATGCGTACTACGTTTTATATTGCACAACTTAACAGAAATATTAACTCGTACATAATGCAAGGAACGGATTCCCCTTAAAATAATTCGAAGAGAATAAATGTTTCACAAAGTACGAACAAAAATAAAATACGGTGGACGTTACTATTTTACCAAAGCACGTGTTAGGTAGTACAATACTAAATGCTGCCTATTGTCTCATATCAATTAATTACGTAATCGAGTTACATTCGAAACAATAAAGCGACGAAAACATCTGAAAGTGAAATAGTACGTTCTTATAAACGGCAATCAATCAAGGACTTTCTTTTAATCAGCCAATAATAATTGCATCTCGACGATTTGATATCCTGTAAATCAGTTTTAATATACGTAATACGTATGTATTCGATCTATTTCATCGCAAGATTAAAAATCTCTCAACGACTGAGATTCTTCTTCTTACACGCAAAGTGTTAATACAACATCTCGTTAATAATTATATTTTGCATCTGAATTAATATCTTTTTAATTTTCTTTAATACCCATTTGTTTCGTTCGAGCATATGTCCTTCGAATAAATGCGATAATAATAATCTGCATAAAATCATCATCTTAAAAATACTGGTTCTCTGTTTTTTCTCTGATTTTTCCTTCATAGAGAATAAACAATCTAACATTTCTACAACGTACCTTGAAACATGTTGTCGATAGTTTGGAATACTGAAAACTAAAATATGTATTTAATCGTGTGTGTACATAGAAATACGACTTAACGCGAATGAAGAAAAATATAAGAAACGGAAAAGTAAATGTAGAGCGAAATGAAAGAATATCTATGTACATGATACAGCGCGTTTCATTAAACAATTCTAATTAAATCAGCTGCAAAGCGATGGCAATAAGAGTAAGTGGAATAATCAGCAATATCTAATAATTACACTGAACATTGAACATGGAAGCAATAAATAGTCAAAATGAGAATGTGGAAATTTCTTTGAAACGTTAATGGCAATGAAAGAATCACTCGGATCTGGAAGATATAGCTACATAATTGTCCAGAGAACAGAGAAGTGATCCAAATCCAATGAAAAAAGAAAGTATTAATTTTTAATTGTCATATTAATTATCTTACTCAGATGTAAGTCAGGAAAGAAGTAAATTTTACTCCTTTCCCTTGACGTTTCCATGCTAAAATATGAAAAGTAATACTCACGAAAAAACATTAGCGAAGTCAGAATTACCGTCCTTTCTTTTTTTTTTTTTTTTTTGTTTTTTGGTTTTTGTTTGCATTTAAACTTTTCGTAACAAGCACACTCGGGCGAGTTCTATCGATATACGATTACCTTTTAATCACTAATCAGTCAACATAATAATAATTACTTAAAATGCTATATTTAAATCATACTCGAAGAAAAGAAATTAAAACTGCCTTTTGTTTTTAAAGTCTTTAACGATCACAAATACCACTACGTGTCTCACCCGTTCTTTCCTGTTTTTTTTGTTTTCTTTTTTTTTCTTTTTTACTATTCATCTGTTTGGCATAACCGCTAGTTAGTAATAGAACATATCATACAATGTTATGCTCTTAATGTTCGCGCCTTAATAAAAATTTTGTCGCCTTGTCGACGAGCTTCCTTAAATGAAGGAAAAACCGAGTACAAGGCTGTCATTTCTTTTTGGCTGGATTCCTTTGTGGCGTAGATGGTCTTGTGGCTTGACCCGTATTCAAACTTAAGTACTGGTATTTAGCCTTCTTCTCTGACGGTTTCAAAATCTGCACGTACACCATGAATAACAGATAAGACATGAACGAAATGCACCATGCAATGCTCAACAGATCAGAATGCAGTAGCGCTCGCTTAAAATACAATGCAAGTGTTTCACTCAAATTCAAATGACCGCAATTATTCCCAACTACTGAATATCTCAGGCTCGGCATGACCCAAACTTATTGACAAAAACTAGAGTGATAGGTAGGTGATCAGATTGTCGATTTTTATATATAATTGATTGCATTTTTACATGCAATCTCGTTTGTTCTTCCTTATTTTAACATAAATTACAATCTAGTACTCTAATTTATTGGACTTTAAGCGAACATTACCATTTCATCATCGAATATTCACAAATTCCTACCTGAAAACTGCACATTAAAGTATCGTCAACGCTCATCATTCCCCCGGCATTGTCGAACTCCCCGCAGTAATTTGGCGCGGAGAACAGGGTGACCAATTGTCGTTTCGCGAAAAACTCGTAACCGTCTTCGACTACTTGATGTGCTCTACATATTAAGTCCATATCATGGCGATTTAAAAACTTCGACACCACGTCTGGTCCGAATGTAAAAGATACACCTCTGTCGTTTTCGCCCCATCCCTAAAACATAGAAGACAAAAATCCATAGTATATTCGTTTGGAACTACTTCGGAAGAATCGACGATAAATGATTGCATAACGAAGAAACATTATACCTGGACTTCTTTATCCGGATCGGACCATAACAAGTCACAGAGAAGGCCAGTGTCAGGTACATCTGTCGGACGCATTATTCTTTTGATTTGTTCCATATTCTGCTAGATAGTAAAAAAACACAAATATTTTTTATTGTACATTCTTTTTGAGAGTCAATAATTTTATGATGGAAATATTGTTAAACATACGATGAAATTAAATTACATTAATTAAAAAACGTAATAATTGATAAAACCTTCCGAAAAGAAGGGTCTATTAAATATCAGAATCGTTGCATAAAACTTGTATGTGTTTTGTAAATATTAAAAAGAAGGTTCTTTAAACGTAGCTAATAATTAAAAAAGGGCTAGGACAATTCACTATTTATTTTATCTTGTAGGCCTTCCTCGAAAATTCTTCGATAATTCATATTGTTATAAATTTTTTATCGAAGAAAATATCGAACGGCAAAAACAGAGTAGCAACGTATTTATGAAAGAAATTTTCTCAAGAAGTGACCTTTTTATGAATGACAAAAGATCGATAGTTTATTTTATAAAGATATTAATCTTTTGACATTCTAACAGGGATCAAACTTTTAATATTTTCCTTCTTGCATTGAGTATAAATAGAAAATCAATATTTCCAGCGGCCAGTTCTTTTATAAATCTTCCTTCGTCAACGAACATGCTACAGAAGGTTTCGATTAAAGACGAAAGATTCGAGAAATATGGATACGCAATGGACACGAGCCAAATCTAGCTCCACATTCAGCCGAGGTTAATAGAATTTCATTTTTAAATAGTAGAAGCATTAAAATACGGTCATCGATTTAGGTCTTATTTTTTCAATGAAAATCGAATATTAAGTCTCCCTGGCGAGTACAAATTTCATACCATATATTCGTCTGCGACAGGATTAAATAAATCAACGAATTTCGCGCTTCATTATATAAGCCAATCAACAGTTGTATGCTAACAATCGCAATTTTAACTGCATCTTAACGCCTTAAAAATAATATCGAAAATTCTGTTTTAAATATATAGATTCCATTTATATTACTTGTTCTTTTCTATTTTCCAGTGCATCGAAAATTTCAATATATTTTGTAATTTGTTTGTTAATTTCGTCTTTCGAATAAATGTAATTTATCCGAGGATCGTTCCGAGAAATTCTACGAATTATTTATCTTTAAGACGCTTTATGGAGATGGACAGACGTGTATTTCATAAATTTTCCGTTTAGCTTGTTAAGAAATGCTCTTTAATGCCGTATCGATTTTAACGCGCCACTTCCGCACGCAACATTACAGGAATGACTTCTTGCTTGAAAAATTTTGCCTCTTATCCAACGTTTAAAATATCTCTCACGTAAATACCTTTTTACGATCTTTCGCTTTGTTATTTCTTTGACCATTCACGACTGTTATTATTCCTATGGATAATAACTACGTAGAAATTCAATAATCATAGATACAAATAAATATCAGAATATATACAGCGTTACAAAAAAGTATATGATTTTTGTGAGCATAGAGTATTCACAAAGAAAAAGGAGTATCTATAGAATCGACATAGATCCTAAAACAAATTCTTTTGATGTTATAGGAAATTATAAAAACTTACAGAAAGGAAAAAAATATATATCGTCTAACAACGAATAATAAGTAATAAGTAACGAGTGAATTGTAAATTATCGCGCGATCTTTTATCCCCAGAATCGTCCTCAAAATAAATCATCATCTGCGTTAAAAACATATTCGTTGATATATACAAATGGAAAAACATAAAAATCCCCGGTAATTTAATTTCAAAAATTTCGCAAATAATTTTCTGCAGAGATCGATATCGAATCACCTGAAGATCTGGACTGAGGCCGCCATGACAGCAGAATATTTTCTCGTCGATGATCGCAGCGATCGGTAGACAATTGAAGCAATCGGTGAACGTTTTCCATAGTTTGATGTTGTACCTTCTCTTACATTCGTCGTAGAACCCGTATATCCTGTTTATGCTAGCGCACTCGTGGTTGCCCCTCAATAAGAAAAAATTCTCCGGATACTTGATCTTGTAGGCGAGCAGCAAGCATATTGTTTCCAACGATTGTTTGCCCCTGTCTACGTAGTCGCCGAGGAACAAGTAGTTCGCCTCTGGCGGGAAACCGCCATATTCGAATAGCCGTAACAAGTCGGTGTATTGGCCGTGAATATCGCCGCAAATCTTAAGTGGCGCCTCCAGCTCGAGCAGGATCGGCTGCTGAAGGAAAATCTCCCGTGACTTGAGGCAAAGGCCGCGCACCTCGCCCTCTGACATTAAGACGGTCTTTCCTGGCCGGCATCCTCGGACTGCGCCCAAAAATTCGCACGTTTAAATGGATTTCCTGCCTCTGTACCCGGGGTTGGGCGACGCATCGCGAGGCATCGGAGAGTCGTTTTGTCACAGGTACATCGAGCATAACTCTACGCTGGAGCATGAAGGTATCTGACTGCCGAGAGTCGATTTTTTCTCAAAAGGGGGAAAAACAAGGGTAATACGATTATACGGATTCCACGGATCGTCCTATTCGGTAGGGATTTCTCTTGTTGCTTACATAAATACAATCTGGACACGTTCGGGACTAATGGTGGCTAATTTTTTTCCGATCGACTCGAATGACAAAGTTCGTTATTCATATATCACATTTCGTGTTTAAATCCCTTAGACGCTAGCGTAAATGAAACCCCGCACTGTGCATGCTTCGTTTTGGCACGTTCGACCGGTGAATTTCGTTTTATACGCAATTATAATATTTAATCGAAGAATAAAATTGTCCGAGTACCTTAGTTAGTGCCGCGCTTAGTATTTTGCATTGATACCGTAATATTAAAAGTATTGTAAGTTTGTAAAAAATAGTTTTACAACAGATTATATTAATTTTATTTGTTTAATCAATTATCGATTTTTAAAATAAAAAAGAAATGCACACGGGTTGAAATTTCATCAGTGACAACGTTAACGCGATTTCCTTCGATGACAACTTTTAATGTTGATTGTTCGAAACAAAAATAAATATCTAGATTTTACCATCTCGCATCGTTCTTCTTTTTTTACAATAAAATATTCGTGTAATGAAAAATTATCATTCAGGCAACAGTATTGTACACATATGATCTGCTCCGTTAAGATTGAAGACGCAAGAACGCAAGAGGTTTAATCATAAAAACATCAAGCAATGCGATATAGGTGTTCTCCTGATGCAATACGTCGGGGACACAAATGGTTGTCGTACACCGTCGTTATAATGCTTCGAAGGGATTAAGCGGCTGTATGAGTTCGAATAATACCGTATGAGCGTAAACTTGCGGAACGGTTGAAAACAAAAGCTCGAAGCCGGTTGGTGATCACGTGTAGATACCACTGATCGTGATATATGAATATAGACTATAGTAACGTATAGAATATAATATGTATATGCATGTATATCAAGAGTGCGTTGTACGTATGTATACGTGTACGAACGAGCAAAGAAATATGAAATTTCGTTCGCAAATTACTCTTTGGAACCTTGCATCAGTGTCACTGGATTATTTATAGCTATAAAGGAATTCACGGTGCGGTTAAACTGGGCCGATGATGGTTATTGGAAAACTGCATATCAGCAAGGTCACATCAACGAGTATCTAAGCACCATAATTAATGGCGGAAAGGGGGAGAGAGAGAGAGAGAGAGAGAGAGAGAAAAAGAAATGACGAAATTCCTGTAGCGGAAGAATAACAGAGAGTTCGAAAATGACAAAATGTCGGAAATAAAGTCTATTAATAATTCGGTTTATTTATGGAAACGGGGCGTACGATGAAAAAATTGTAGTCATCGTCATCGTTATATTTGCTCACACACGCGATAATTTGAACTGCTCTTTAGCCGCGACGTATTACGATTTATTTCAACAATGTTATCAATTCGTATATTGTAATAAACGTTTCATGGAAATGTTATTCGCGATAAAATACAAAGATAGTACTGTAGGCACGCAGGAAAGATCAAAATGATTTTTCTTCACCAAGCATTAACATCTTCATTCAAATTAAATAAGTTTCCTTTTGCAACTCTCAGAAGAATGAATTTCCTTATTAGGCAATGCTACACGTGTGTTATATACATTAATCTTTCTGGTACATAACAAACAATTTGGCCTTCATATAATATATGTACGTCAAATAATAGGCTGGCAACAAATATGCTTAAGAAAGTCAGTGTTGTAATGTATATTTATTAACTGAATACATTGAAAGAAACATATGTCAGGGTACTATAAACATTGATACTAAGACATACTCATGAATATACATCAAATTGTGCTGTAAGTTCTTGAAAAAGAATCGTGATACTATTCTCTTAAAAAATTAATCGATTCGCTAAAAGAAGATGGAAAATAATTGTACACATACTATTCGTATGAAAACTTAAAACAACACTGACAAGTATCATATGAAACATGCATGTAAACTAACCTGTATTCAAGCAATAATTTACGTGCAAATTGGATCATTACAAATTATACCCTTTATATAGATATGGCTTATTATTTGAAGAAAGTGATTCGAGTTCAATGCATTTATTCATTATATAGACAATCCCAAAAGCTTTGTGTTCTAACAGGTATTAGATACATTATGATATTGGTATATTTTACTTACGTATTTCACTTTAATAGAAAATTCATACATATTCACACATAGTTTCTTGCCATAAAGAAGCTAATGGGACATTATCAATATGATGATTGAGTTGACTGAGAATGAAGATGATATCTTGGGAAAATTTTGATGTTGCAGGTACCACAATGCTGTATATCTAGCTTTCTACTTTATTTTACATTGTAAATCATAAGCAAACGATGGCGAGCGTTTACGCACGACGTTGAGGCAGGTAAAGACGCAACTAAAGAACGGAAAAAAGAACTACATGGGGTGGTTTCCTTGTTGCATACCGACAAAATCCGAAGAGAAAATATCTTTTAGCTTGGCTTTCTTCTGAACCTGGTCTTTCTGCGTGTGGTATACTTTACCGCAAAGAGTGTTCCGACATGTAGCATGAGAAAAGAGAACAAACAAAAGGAAATAGTTTTGCCTTCTGAGAAAGTAAAGAAAAAGTACGGAATAAATCCAAAGACCTCTGACGTGTCTAAAGAATTACGACGGACTGCAACAACTGGAAGAGATCGATATCTTTTTCTTTTTTTTTCTTATGTATATATATATGTGTGTGCTTTTCTCTCTAATATTCAACAAACCACGAATTAGAAACGAACTTTCGACAAACGAGGAGACTCGAGGAAAACCATTCGTCGACTCGTAATATACACAGATATCGGATGTCATAAAGTAGATCGCGCACGATTTAATCTTCCTTTGGCTGGAAAGAAATAGTATACATATATACTCGATGTACGCGGCGCGACTTCGCATTGAGCGATTTTCACTGGGTATTACCGAGAAAACTTTCAATCAACTGTACACCAAACTGAAGATGATATTACCGAAAACAATTTCACACTTTATTTTCACATAGGCCCCCTTTTTATCACGTACCTTCCAACAATCTTTGTATCAGGTTGTCGACGTTCAACTCGACATCCGCCATTTTTTCTTGCCACTGACTGACTGACCCGATGTTTGTAGACTAGATGATACGTTTGTGTACGCACTTAACTGTATATATTACTCTTGTCGACTTTCATTGTGTATATACATGTGCTGTTATCGACTGCTGGTCCTATATAAATACAAGAAAGATGATCATCGCAAAAACCTAATTTTAACGTCATTAAATATTATTTCCCAGAAAAAATGAACATCGATTTAGACGAATGCAACCGTACTGCATTTGGTTTACCTATATATGCATACGCGTATATCAAACAATAATACGTCTTATGTAACGCGAAATGTCTATTCTTATATAAATGAATGCGTATAGACAATAACAATTTGCATGTTGTGAGAATGTTTATGATTTGATCGTATCAAATTGAAATTTACAATTTACAATTCACGTAGGCAGTCAATGATTGATATCTTGTTTGGAAAGTACGATAAAATCATAATTTCATATCATATAAATAAAATCATATATTTATACATAACAACATTTGTAATCTCGGTAATTTAAAATAATTTTAACTGAAAACTGTTAAAAAAGCAAGAAGAGATAAAACATTTAGAATGCATTTAGAATGCAAAACATGCATTTAGAATGGTATTAATCAAACACAAGCTACGCTCATGAGTTGAGTATTTCCAAATATGTATAAAATTGTAATTAGATAGTAAAATCGTAATACATTATATTTACAATAAATAAAAAGTATATATATGCATATGTATATACATGTATATATACATATATGTATATATATTTTCATATTAATCATATTAATATTTTAGCCTAAACTAATTCATATACTATAAAATGTGTTACATTTTTTGTGCACTTAATAAACTAAAATGCTATATTCACACAACGGAAAATTTTCGAGAAAATTTCAACACAATTTTTACAATTCTTAGAACTTTTCTTACATTATTCTATCTTCTATCTATTGAATAATTTCTGATAACGCGTAAATGTACATATATATATATATTTCTTGAAGAAATATTGCAGCTGCCTTATTAATAACCTCAGATAAAATATTGTAATATTGCTGGATTTAATTAAAAGTATCCAAACATTTATACTAACTTAGGCATATTTCCTGTGATAATCGGGTGGTGAGTCTGCATAGTCTTGTTGAAGATTAAAAAGTTCAGTATTATTTTTCTGTAAGTATTGTAAAAAATCATGAAAGTGAGACAGTAACAATTGTATGCTTCTTTCATCCAATGTAGTGTACGACAACATTCCTCCAAGTCTCACTGCAAAAATAATTGACATAATAGCAATATTTTCGATGATAAACATAAACATAAGAGCGTTATTACAAAGTATACTTAGAAATAGTACCAAATAGTCTTAGTAAATGAAATGCACCGTATAGTTGACTGGGCAGTGTTTCGGGATTATCATTCATAATTTGTATAAATTGTGGACGTTCCCACTTATATAACAATTGTAATCCTAGAGAAATATTGAAATATTCGCGAATACCTTTAGTTATTTCTAATGTGCTTTCCCTGAAAATAATTCAGAATTTAAGGTTATTTCAAACGAAGAAAATTGACAGCTATTTATATGAAAACTACCGATGCAAGTACCTAACAGAGTCATTCTTTCCTATTGATTTTGAATCTGCGTAGTCATCTAAAATTTTGTCAACTGTATTTTTCACAGGTAAAGCGGGTAATTTATGATATTTCAATATTACTTCTGATTCATCTATAAGTACAAATTTTAATTCCTCCGGTATCTTAATTTTAACTTCCACTTTAGTGAGATATTCTTCCGTTTCACCAGATGGCTCTAATCGGCTAAAATAAAGTATTTCATTTTATACATCTAGCACATAAAGTTAAGCCTCTTGTAAAAACTAGTGAAATCGTTTTGAGACAAACCTGCGCTTCTTGCGTGGTGCATCCGATGTAGAATCGTGTGACGACGATGGCGTCACACTACTACCAGTACTTTTACTGAACCGACTGACACCTTTATCAACTGTTGCAACCGGAGTGCTAGCTCTGCTATCAGTATCCTTCTCACGACCACCTTCGCTCCTGCGTCCTTGAGTTTTGGACGAGGTGCTACCCTTTTTATTTTTCTGGGCAGATTGTTGATTCGAATGTGCCCTTTGAACCTCTCTTTGTCTTTGTACATTTGCTTCATTGTATTTAAGTACTCGACTTTCAGGAACCCACTCGTCCCAGCTGTTTATATTACAATTGTATTTATGATTTCAATCTTATTAGGAATAGATAATGTAAAACGAAATCTTACTTCTTATTCCATCCTGCATAATGAATGAAATACTTAATTTGCTTTTCTTTAGTAATGGAGGACTTTAGACATTTTGCTTCATATATTAATGGCCCATGAAAGCACAGAACCTTTTCCCCTACAAATTAGCAGATATTTATTGAAAATAAAGTGAAGAATTATAGGTGAATAAAAAAAATATTTATTATTCATTGATAAAAATTCATTAAATATACGCTAGGACCTTCGATACAGTTGTATTAAAAATTAAACGTGAAATACCTTCTTGAAATTTACACTTGGGTGGCATGCCCGTGTCTTTTGAATTGCTTATTTTGACCGTTTGTTTTTGAGCCGTTAGTTTTAAATATCGCCGAAATTTAGGAAATTGCCCGATAATTCGCGCCAATGGAAAACAATCGATTTCCACTGATCAATTTAAAGCAGAACTTTGAATAAAGCGTCCTTTCCTTTGTGTTACATGATCCAATGAAAAGGCTGGTTCGCAATACCAGCGACTATGCTAGTGATATTTCGTTTGCGCGCTTATCATGCCTGAAACGCGGATTTATTTTAAATTTAATTCACGACTTAGATATGTGCAACACGAATGAAGGTAAACATCAAAACATTAGATATATTTCTTTATATTAAAATAAGTATTGCATATCGGCTACAAACAATTGACATAACAACAGTTATATATATATATTTTTTTTTAAGCCAAATGTACAATCTGTGAAATGTACGACAGTTATCTATGTATTGCTTATCTTAACCCTAACTTATGATGTATTGGTACAAAGTACGAAAATAACCAATAATGTTAGTAGCATATTTACATTGTGTCTAAACTTTATCTCTGTACTCATAGTTCCTTTCCTTCTTTCTTCTTTTTCTTCTTTTTTTTTTTCCATAAGATTGTAAGATACATGTTAAAAACATCAACATATATAAGAAACAATCGATGCTTGCACTTCGAGCGCTGACGCGGGAATGGCGAACGATTTACCGTAGCGCGAAGATAAGTAGCAATATGCAAACATTGCGCATGCGCTCTTCATTTGAAACAAGGTGAATGCGTAAACTTCTTCTTCAATTAAAGCACTGATTAATGTTTTTATATATACTTTTTAATTTCTTTCTCTTATCCCTTGACAAAATTATAATCGAAATAAAATACCAAGATCATAGATTTAAGCGGTAAAATTATAAATCGCTTTACTTATACGGATTCTTCATAATGGTGCATGTACAACAAGCGTAAATACGTTCATTACGATCAAAATCAAGTTTTGATACTTTATTTTCTCATACCGTTATACGTATTAAACGTACATAAAAATATTTCTTCTGCTACATTATTCGTTACTTTGATATAGACATTTAGAACTTGTACATAACTTTCACGAACGAATTTTCCGGTGCAAAATTATATACACTAGCAATTGAAATCGAGTCGAGCAACGAGTGTTTAACGTCGAACAACGGAAATGCCGATTCGAAAAAATAAATACATCCTCTTACTGCTTTATATATGTGTATAACAAGGTAAACGAAAACCATAATATTTCGTCTAATAAGGCGTGATAAGCAAAACACAAAGGTTGTGGAAAATTAAAAACATCACATCTCCCTATGACGTTACACAAGATTATATTTTGTAACTTCTTCATTTTTTCGTCTTCTTTTTACTGTTCGACGGGTCATGCCCGTAAAATGTGACAAAATTCTCATTCGTCGTATTGGTACGTACATCGCTCAATTTTTGTTTTTTTGTGTGTTTTTTTTTTTTTCTTTCTAAGACAATCGATCAGAATTAATTTCTGTACTTTTTTCAGCAATATTTCTGAACAGTCTCTCAAATACATTCGTAGAAAAGTGTATTTTGCTTGCGTGTATAATGCGTGCACGGGAATAGCGATGAAAAAAAAAATCATCGACGAATTAGAATCGAACGAATTCCAAAAGAATATCTATACAAGAATATCTAAAGCAACGCGTTTCTATTATACTCCCCTTTTTACGTTTCCTTTGAAAATTTAAATAATCGAATCGTCGTTGTTGCTCGCCGCTAACAACAATAATAATTTATTCTCGATGCTTTGGACCGAGTTAGATCGCGTTAAGTGAAGATCATAAAACTGCCACTAAACGAAAATAGAAAAGAAAAAAGAATCGAGGAAAGGCTCTGTTGTTCATTGTAAAATACGAGAAGCGTCTTATTCGACAGACTGCCAGAATCGAGCCAGAAGTTTCTTTTTTCACGAATAATCGGGTTTTAAAAAATGAAAACTGATGGACTGCCATCTTCGCGATAAGTTATTGTAAACAGATCCCGGTAAGTCTGAAAACGTCACAACGTTATTCGTAGCTTCGTCTTTTTCTTCTTCTTTTTTTTTTTTTTCTTGTAATCGATGTGTTTTCTACAACGTAGCCCTTCTTCAAACAGAATAAAAAATACAATACGAATAAATCATTATTATTACACTTCTTAAAATCCCGGACGCGCTCAGACTTCGCCGAGATCCCCGCAAACATTCAGGTAGAAAATATCGCAACTTCTCACCGGTGTGTCGGGATCGTTAATCGAACCGTCGACCATCGAACATTCGTATCAATTATCATCATTCGATCATCACGTCCATTCACACACGCTCACGCACTCTCTCGATTCACGTTTTCTTCTTCTTTTTCTTCTTCTTTTTCTCCTTCTTCTTCTCTCCTTTGTTTTTCTTTTTTTTTCCCTTTTGCTTACCCTCTCGTTGCACGATGCGTATGAGAAAAGCACGATACCATCAATTTAGTAGAAAGAAAAAAGAAAGAAAAAGAAACGAGAAACGAAACTAATACAACCCTCTCTGTTGCAGACAGGTATTGCGCGCTACGAACATTGTGCAAAATAATGTTATCCAAGGATTTTCATCTTATTTATTTCATTCGACGATAAAACGACAAGAGGGAAAGTTATATAATATTAGTAGTTTCTCTGTTGCTCTGAAAAATGAGCAGTTACTCGTTGAAATAAATACACGTACAGCTAGAAGAAATATTTCGCGTTTCTGTGTCTTTAAAAAAAAAAAAAAAAAAAAAAAAAAAAAAAAAAAAAGAAAGAAAGAAAGAGAAAATAAGTTTCCTAGTTTTGCATGTAATCAGAATCCAGCGATTATTCTGCACAATATTCGCTTGACTATAAAACATATGTACTTATTACATATACATATACATCGTACATATATATATATATATAATATATATATAATAAGTGAATTTATAAACTAACATTTTTCTCGTGTAATGTATCAATAATTAATTAATTAATCGTAATTAAAACTAACTAATCGATATATCGTGATAATCGCAATGAGGTGTCCGCAGCATCCGGTTTTTCTTTCTCTATTATTTCCGTTTTTGTCCATCGGGGTCGTCACGTTCTTACATTTTGCCTGTCTGTGTGTATGTATATATATATAATATATATATATATATATTCATATATTTTTGTATAGTATGTAAATTATTTACAGTTCTTTTGCAGAAGGGTGTGATCATTATTGTGTAGGCACTATGGCTTTGGACGTACACTAATTGTAAGTTGTACGTTTAGGGTACATCCTTAAGAGATTTCCAATTGAGACAATTCCCTCCAATGCGCCCTCGACTTCCTCAAGGAACAAATATTCGTCATCTTGATCCTGCCCTCGTACTTGATCAAATTTTTCACTGAAACACCGACTCTTTCAAACTTTTTTTCTTTTTTCCACGCCGTTTCACGCGGCAGAAGTCAAGGCTGACACTGGTGCAAAATTCTCTTCGAAAAATCCCTTTTTTTTCTTATAAATCAGGTTCAGAATAGCACTGTATCCTGAAAAAGAATCTTAAACGTTCTTTATCGTTACGACTCGAATTAAACATACGTGCGTTTGCATACAACGATACGCCCTAAGGTTTTCTGCTTTTGCACGATTTCTCCTCTGCTTCCTATGCTCCTTTTTTTCCCATCGTACGCTCGAGTTCGTCTCCGTGTTCGCTACGACATCGTCAAAGAAGCTAATCCAACACGACGATGATTCAACACGATGATCATGATCTATTAGCCAGACTGAATAATATTTTTTTCGGTAGGATCGTACTGTAAGATGATAATGTTTCATATATGTACGTGTTCGTTATGTGTATTCTTTTTTTTTTTTTTTTACATGTCACAAAATGTTCTTCATCCGCACCGATAGATAAATTCAATTATTATAGATATACTTTTCTTTTTTTTTTTTTGTTTTTCTTCATGCATCATACTGTACAAATTGTCGTTCTCTATTCGGAAAATTCGACCGATTACAAAAGTATATAGAATAAAAACTATGCCTTCAGCCGCTCGCGCTTTTCATCTTCTTCGTCTCTTTCTCTCTCTCCCTCTCACTCCGTTTTTTTTATCATCATTTTCTCTTTTTACAAACGATTTCTTCGTCGATAAAGCCTACTGTACGCATCGATCGTCTCGACAAATATTTTAATAATTACAATTCGACCATTCCGGACGGCGGTCTCTCGGCGGTAAAAGCGCACGATTTAGAAAAAAGAGAACAATCAGTCAGTCCAAGTGACAAGAGAAAGGCGACCGCCCGGAAAACGTTTTTCCCCGTTGCTCTTATCCTCTCAATTATATATATATATATATATATATATATATATATATATCGATAGAAACATTATTCTAGGAGGGATCTTCTTTCATCGAAACTATTTTTTTCTTCTTTTCGTACGCTATCGATTCTAATAATAATAATAATTTTTCGTTTTATACAATTCGATTAATTAACCATAGAAAGAAATAAAAGAAAAAGGGAAACATCGTAGTTGTTCGTACCAGTCTCTCCTCTCTTTGAAACTTCAAATATATCCTCTTCCTCTTATATCAACCATTCTTTTTCACAACTAGTCTTCATACTCTTACATCATTTACAATATTAGTACTCACATTGCACAAGAAAGCGGCTCTTCAACTTCACCAGGGCTGTTTTACGAACTTATTAATCCCATAAACTCAATCGGCCGCGACCGTATCAAGCTGGAAGTACTTCACCGCGCGCGTTCATCATTAGCGTGATATGTTTCTCCCCCCACCCATCCCCCATCCCAATCTCCGTTTAATTTGATACTTTTCTTATCCTCGCACAGGCCGAATTTCGAAACCTACGGGCCGACCGTGATAACAACTATGTGCAGTTGATCTCTCGCGGAAACTGCTTAAAAAAAGTAAAAAGAAAAATCATCGCTCGTGAAACACACCTTTGATAAAATACTATTCGGTACTCGAATAACACGTTCTATCTATATACTTTTTAATATATTTACACACGTGTCCATCTTTCCTTGCCTTTACAAAAACTATATAAGAAGCAGAATTATTTATTATCGATAAAAAAAATTGTCAGAGCAACGTGTCAATTTCCATTGTAACGTGAATTTCATTGCGTTTCAAACATAATTGTCAGAGTATCCTTGTTCCTATATTTTCCTTATTTTTATGCCAATTTGCATAATGGGCCGATGGATGATTCGTACGCTACGTCTTCTGCTCGATCGTTCCCTTCGAAGTTAATAAAAGAAAAATTGTCAATCGATACGAAAGCGCTAGTATTATTGGATTAACCAAGTGATCTCTATCCGTTCGAATACTAAGGAGGCGAACTCAGAGTGGTAGTCCAAAAAAGACAGGGGTCTTTGCGTGTATTGCGTGTCACGACGACGACGATTAGGACGATATCCTTTAGAATTTGAAATCGAAGAGATCCGAAAGTCCCTCCTCCGTGCCTAACGCGAACGAATAGTCGTTTTCGGAAAGGGGCGGTTCCAGAGACAGCAGGTGCTCACCGAAATCAAGAATACTTAGATCTGCAACAAAAGAGAGAGAGAGCGAATGCTGGATTTGTCCCGTCTCATCGAACATTTTCGCATTTTTCATTTACTTTCTTTCTCCTAGAACTTCTATCTCTTTTCGTTTCATAGAACATTAACATTTCCGAGAAAACGTCCAGTTACATTTGAACATTGAAACTTGTTTGATTTATTCTTGGAATACAATAAGCAAGAATATTTATTATTTAAATTGAATATTAATTAGCGACGGTTAAACTGTTAAAATCGTTATGTTAATTTATTGTCCATTTAATGAATTGTTTCGCGATGATATTCAAAGATTCGTGTACATATTTTTATCACGCTTATACGTATAATCACGTAACAAGCAAATTACGTGATTATGATTGCTTTTGTTATTTATTTTCAATAATATTAACATTTCATGAGTTATTTATACAGACTAGTAATAAATAAATATATTGGTATTGAGTAATTTATTACAAGCAGAAAACATGCTATAATCAAATTTCTACAAAATTATAAAATTAAAAGTGATTAGTTTTTAATGTCGTTTAAAAAGTTGCCTATTTTTGCTCAGATTATTATTATTAATAAAGTACCAATGTACTAGGCATTAATATAATATCAAGATAAATAGTAAGACATTCTGTGAAATACAGTGGAAGGATTAAAAGCAATTTGTTTCAATAATTAGGCGAATGTTAGAAGAAAAAGAACACATATATAGTTGCATTGAAATACAAACAAGCCAATAATTATTTTATCCATGAAACGTACCTTCGTGCGACACGAGCTTTTTGCTGTTTGAAACCGTTACCTAACTAGAACTCTGCCTGTGATGTGACTTTCATTTGATTAACACACAAGTCACAGCCAGAGCTCCATCAGGGTACGGCTATCCTCCATTGTTGAAAAGGTAGAAGACCAAGGAAAAAAAGATAGCTCAAGTTAATAGAACTCGATAAATAATGAAAAATCAACTCTTACTATCTTTTTTTTTTTTAAGAGATTTTTTTATTAGAGATGTTCTAGAATTCATCAGTGACATGCATAACGTTTCTTTCAAGCATTTAAATAAAATTTGAATACTAAGATGATATATATTTCTTTTATGCAAGAAAGAGACGTATTTGAAATATCTCGGAAGTATACAAACAAAAAAGTGCAGTGTAAAAAGCATTTATTAAAAAATAAAATTAAATAAAAGTATATTTGTGTTAACAAGAAAGAAAGAAAAAAAAAAACAAAAGAAAGGGAAATAAGAACTAGAGTGGAAAACAATATTGAAAAACTGTACAAGAGAAATATTAATTAATTAAAGCCTAATAAAAAATTAATTAGAATCTTGCACTAAATTATTAAAGCACTGTTATAAATTAATATGTTAATATACATTGATAACAGACTTAAAGAACTCAAAAGTATTGCAAGAAGATAAAAACAAGCCTTAACACCTGTATTCGAGATATATATATATATATTATATATATATATATATATATATATTATATACACTATTTTTATTTACATATTTACGTTAAATAGGTTGTATTCACCTTCTTGCAATTATTAGTACCCTATACCCAACATTCGTGATAAAATATGCGATACATTTAAAAGCATATGTACAAAGAAGGGCAGCATAAAAAAATAAATAATCATGAAATAACTTCATAAAAAAGAATAAAAATTAATATTCATACAGATGCATTGGCCTTACTTTACTAAATCCTAAGCTTCGTTTATTTAAAAGCATTCACAAATTTTATTAAAAAAAAGAAAAAAAAGAAGGAAAAATAGAAAAGAAGGCAAAATAAAGAATAATAAGTAAATCTTAATAAATCCTGGTTTTGAAGATATACGCCATCCTACCTGAAGTATTAATTTGATCCTCTGTTTGGAGTTGGAATTTGCCTCCACCCATTGGTCCATAATCATCAGATTCGCACAAAAGTGCGTCCCTCATGCCTGCTAAACTGGTAACTGTAGATACAACCGGTGTGGACAAACGAGTATTCAACGAACTCTCGACAGAAGGTACTGGTTCAACCCGAACCCCGCTTTCTTCATTGGTTAGAAGTTCAGGAGGCAGACA
This sequence comes from Bombus hortorum, assembly GCA_905332935.1. Taxonomy (NCBI): domain Eukaryota; kingdom Metazoa; phylum Arthropoda; class Insecta; order Hymenoptera; family Apidae; genus Bombus; species Bombus hortorum. The sequence goes on along the minus strand of HG995195.1, from coordinate 15,412,938 downwards.
AGGTATTTCGGATTCTTTTGACGAAGGCACAGGTTGCGTCGTCGTGTAACCCGGATTGGGAGACGTTTTGACTGTAGGATCATCAGGGCAGAGGAACACCTCTATCTCGCCATGAGATGACCTCATGTGCATTTGAAGCTGCAAGCATAGAAATAACACAATAAATAAGTGATAGAGAAATATGGATGGTTCTAATTTTAATTGACTTTTACGAGGAAAGATAGCTACCTTTTGCTGACCAAGGTTATTGATAGGTTGTGGAACATGAAGTGTGGCTTCTGGCGGAGCTTTTACTGCCATTATAGCCTGGTCTTTGTACATTGGGACAGAACGTAAATCGTGATACGTTACATAAGCGTATTGTCTGTCTGCACAGAGCTCCCTAAGATTTTTGTCTGCACCGTGAATCAATCGATCCAAGGTGTTTTCCTTAGCTTCTAAATCTGCCACTTCCCTTCTGAGATCAGCGATATCGTTCCTATCGTTTGGTAACTGACCACCTCTATAAAATAAAATAATTACGTTTACCATTCGAGTAGAAAGATTCGGTATTTAATTCTTGATAAACGATGAATAACGTACTTCCATTGTATATTGTTTTTACTTTTCTTCTCCAAAATACCTATGCCTTCCAATACATTCGTAATGTCGTATATACGACGTTTCTGTACTTCTAACTTTTCAGACGCTACGTTTAAATCTACAACACCGTCTTGACTGCTCTCGACTAAATGTATGAACTTTTTTGTAAGTAAGCTCAGTGATGTATCGTACCGCGTTCTTTCTACCGTTTTACCTGCAAACGAAGATAACATTTCTTTTCCTCGAAGTTGTGAACGATATTATTTTAGGCGAAAGAAGGGAAATTTACTTTTTGTAGGAGTGTGGCCAGCCAGAGAACTCGATCCAGATCTCCTACGTTTGCCTCTAGGGGCTTTGAAGGCAGATTGGCTAGGACCGGTAGTTCCCATTTCCAGATTCAGTCTTCGTTTCACTGCTTGAACTGATATTTGCTATAAAAACATAACAAAACAAAGTAATATTAATACGCTGCAATACTGATTTTACTATCATAGAATTTAATTGTGTTTTTAAACAATGTTGATTGAAAATATCATATTTGATTAATATGTTTACCAGGAAATGTTGTTTGATCTAAAAATTATGTGAATGTAAATATAGCCTTATTTACTTCAGTTCGTGGTGGTGGTTGTGTAGGTTTCCTTGTTACTTGATAACAAGGTGTTTGTCCATATTGATGGTCTTGAAGATGAGGACTTGGTGTTTCTTCAGCCACTTTTTGTGCCTGAACTTCATCCAAAGAGCCATCGTCCAAAAACTCTTGTTTCACTAAAAATAATTTATGCGTATACCAAGTATGTAGCTAAATTAAATGAAAATTATGAAATGACTAGTAATTGATACATACATAATTTAGTTTCCACCATGTCTGGTGTGACAGGCCTGGCAGGATCTTCCAAGACCACTTGTCTCCTTACTCGAGGCATCTTTATTGTTTAGGAGAACCTATAACAGCCATTTATAAAAGTATAAAATAATAAGCTTATGGAATACAAAGTTCATTATATAAGACTGAAGGTAAGTAAGATCGGACAAGATAATATCAAAGTTATAATAAATATTAACCTCTCTAAACATTTTTAGTCAAGAATTTCAAATACTACACAAATATTTCATAGGAATCGGGTACAAAAAGGCATATCGAGATTATGTCACAATATGTTAGAAAGTTTTACATCGTATTACAGTGGTTCTATTAGATATGTATGTTTGTGACAACAAATCATAAATAAGATTTTCTCCGTCTGATATGAAATACTATTTTTATTTTATATTGAAATTAAATCTCAATGACAATTATAGGGAAAAATAATTACTCAGAAATTCCTGTCATCACGTATAAATATTACTACATACGATAGAAATACATAGAAATAATGTTACTGAATTCATACCAATAGAGATATTATCAAGAAAATACAAATATTCCTAAACGTAATGTACATTTTTAAGTGAATACAAGGAAAAACATATATTGTAAATGTTCCATTTTGCTTCTAGAATATATGAAACGCTACAATAAATTTATTAGCAAATACAAAATACTAAGAAATATTCCTAGATTGCTTAAAAAACAATACTATTTATTTTGTACGTTTAAAAAATTAATTACATTCAATATTGACAAAATTTTTTTTAATATCATTATATACATTTATACAATCTATCAATGATAAAATGAATGTTAATACCATTAACAATAATGTTCATAAATATTTTTTCCTACTTTTGATTGGTTAAATCGAACTGTCGAAGTTTTTTTAGAAAACGTGTCATACACTACACATCGTCCATGAAGGTTAATAAGTGTATACTATTTTGGCGGATATGTATTTTTTATTTCATATCGTTTGTCGTGAAAAAAATTGTGTATTGTGTATTTGGAATGTATCTGTTACTGAATGTTCGTTAACAATGATTGCAAGAGCAGAGGAAAAATTGATCGGAAAACATGAAATGTAACATTATAACGTGATATTAGTACCTTGTTAACCTTGTCAGCAGTATATGCTTTATCAAAAATATACCATTTATATGTGAAAATTATTGACAGCGAGGTGTGCGGATCCGATAAAAATTTCTATCGATCGTCGTCCCTTCATTCTCGAGTTTTTGTCAGTGCCACCCATTTGTGAGTGTATTTTATTCGGTCGCGATAGCACATTTAAGGAGAAGCGACTTTTTAGATGCATATCAAAGAACAGACAGCATAGGGGAGAAGGTTTTTGTTCTTGAATCAAGCAACATTGGTAAATCCTAATAATAGAACTCGTATTCCAAAGAACTTCGCATTTGTCTTCGCGAAGGAAATGACAAACTTTCATGTTACAATAAAACAAAAAGATAAACAAATAGGCAAATAAAACGAATTCTATCATTATACTGTTAATAGAATATTTAAAATGGATTTCCACATTTTCTATTTGTCTTGGATACTTTTAAAATAAAATATTTTTATTTATTATATTTGAATTATATCTAAATATCCTTTTTTGAGAAAATATTAACGATGTTTTAGAAATAAAGTAGTTTACATAATTACAACATAATAGTATATAAAAATAGTAGTTCCACGGAACAACGAAACGGAAGTGGTTGACCAAACGACAAGGTGACAATTTTGTAAGTACTGAACATCTGGTGAAACCTACAGATCAATTTCTGTATTGTACTTTAAGTTAAACGTGTACAGCAGCTGCAAAGGTCGAGACCAAATGAATGGAAAAACAAAAAGACATTAAAACAGGCATCGTTCGTTACATGGCTTTTGTATGTATTTGATTTTCCTAGATTTTTAAGAACCACTTCCTGTAATTTTTATAAAGACGATAAGATTAGACGATGTAGCAACTTCGACGATCAATTACTTTATAAACAAATTTAGAAAACAACTATATTATTATAAATATATGCAATATAATTTTCTATTATTGTTTAAAATCACAATTAAAAATAGTTTCAACTATAAGCAGATAGTGCATGTATTATTAATTCCAAAGATTAATTAATAAAATAACAATATAATTAAGATAATATAATATAAATTTTACTTTTAGAATAGTGACATTCGAATTACTATTTCTGAAAACAAGTGATTCAGCGTTATCAACTGTGGCAAGTATTTCAAAGTCGATTAGAATTCTAAACTAATTTCCAACGCGTCGTCTCAGAAAAAATTCCCTAGAGTCATTTCCTTTTGTTATCCATTTGTTCCGATCGTACATGGTACGACGTTTTTTCGCCGTTTAGAAGCAGAGATCACAGGAAAACAAAATAGCCGCGAAAAATAGGAGAAAATCGTTCCTAAGGTCCCCGTTTTCAAAAGTCTCGTTACGCGCCTGAGCGGAATGAGAGACCCACGGTGCGGACGCGTACGAGAATTTTCGAAAAAAAGAGCAAGCGTCCCGAGAACACGAGGCAGCGTTCCGGGTGTGGTTTAAAGAGGCACGCCGCGCCGCAGGATCGTCGTGTTACAGCAGCCTTGCGTTGTAAGCAGTTTTAGAAGCAAACTCCCGGTCGAACTGCGTGGTTGTCTCGTTTTCGCCTGTTTGGCCAAGTACACACCGTACCACACCGTATAGAACGAGCGATCGTGAGGCCAATAGCATGGTAAAGCGCATTCGAAGGTTGGGAGCAATGCACGATGCTGAGGCATTGATTGGTAGGATGTTATCTCGAAGATAAAACCCGACTGGTGTAACTTGCGTCAACGGCATTGGATGTAGAACTAGCCTAGAGCCCATCGATTGGTAGGAGTGAGGTCTTTAAAATACGAGATATAACGTCTGTTCGCAAACGTTCCACACGAACGACCTTTAAGGAGGTATGCAATAAATCCAATGCTCTCGTTTGAAGCAACAGCTATTTTTTCAACTTTTTCCTTTCTATTTTCTTTCTTTTTCTTTTCTTTTTAATTCATAGAACGTCTTGTATATGAAAAACGTGCAATGCACCACGGACAGGAAATATGGTAAAAGCTTCAAATGGATAATCGTACAGGCATGCCTTGTGTGCATGAGGCTTCAGGCCCCAGATGTTAGCGACGAACCTTACTGTCCTCCTTTTTTTCCGTCCTTCCGCTCGTGGAAACCGCACAGGTCGCAAGGTCTATCAGTGAGACCCGAATAATCGCCCCCTTTCTCTTATCATTTTACAAAAAGAAAAAAAAACGTGCATCCATCACAGTGGATCTGGTCTTACAGATCGTTCGTTACAGAGTGACCGCGATCAGCTGTTAACGTTGACTGAAGGTTCGGAGGTTGTTTTCTTTTCATTTTTGCTCGACTTATTCTCGTTTATTTGTGATACCGCGTAAAATGTTCGATCACGACCAAAGCAACGAACTTATACCGATTTTATTGAACTCGGGTAATGCGTACTCGCGATATAAATCCACACGCCACGCACCGAAGCGGCCATGCATACGAGAGCGAGCGAGTGAGCGCAAGCGGGCGGACAACGAGGGAGCGCGGTTATGCGAGCGCGCGCACACACACTACTTTTGCTCGATACACACACATGGAAACGCCACGATTCGCACGCAATACGTAGAGCCGTTTAAAGAGCCAAGCCGGGACTAGAGTATCCCTAGTTAGGCGTGCTACCGGCACGGTCATGAGGAAACCTAGAATCAGTGCACGCTTTCGCGATTGATCGCGAGAGATGCCAGCGACTTTCGACGCACCAAATCGGTTGCGCTCGAAATAACGGGCCATTCTTTCCTTTTCCTTTTTTTTTTTTCTTTTAATTCTTTCCTTTCTGTTTATGCGCTCCAGTAAGCACATCTTTCGTACACGATAGATTGCGATAGAGAAATGAAACGCGCACGGAAAAACGCGCTCGACTTTTCGGATGGGGACTCGGAGTGTGAATGTTTCGAAACAACTCTGTTACTATTTCCTCTAGGCAGAGAATATTTCTTTTTTTTTTTTTTTTCCATCCTATCGGAACAAATGGATATCGAAAAACTGATTGTACGCGTGTTTATTTCCACTTACTTGGCTCTCGAGCGTGCGGTAGAAACTGCACAGTATTTTGAGACGGAGGCCCACGCTCTCTTCCGGGAGGTTCAGCCAGCACACGGCGCGGCGCGTGTCACAGCGCCGACGAGCGAGGCATATCCGTGCCTCCTCGATAGAGGCAAATACGTCGCCGTCGTGGTCGTGATCGTTGTCGTCGCGTTGTCGATATTTCTAGATGCAATTTTCACTGTAGGCCTGTCGATGACAGGACAAGGAAACGTGGTTCGTCTGGGGAAACGACCAGACGACGAGGCTTCTCCTAACCCGGTCTTCCGAGGCTAGCCCGTGCACGAAATGTTTCTCTTGCTTTTTCGCCTTGGTATATTATATACACACTTCGTACATATGATTTACTATTCTCTCGCCCTCGCTCGTTTTCTCTCCCTCTGTCCTTCTTTCTCAACTTATAAACGGTTGTCGTTGTCCTCGTCGTAGTCGTAGTCGTAGTAGTTGCGTGGCCTTTATTTCTCACACACACACTTTCTCTCTCTTTCTTTCTCTTTCACGCTTGTTTTTCTATATATCTGCTTCGTTCTGTCTCTCTACCGCACTGGTGCGGTATCCATTTTCTGCAGGGTCCGATCTCAGCAATAGGAACGACAACCAAGCACCAGCACCAGCAGCAGTAGCAGCAGCAGCAGCAGCAGCAGCAGCAGTAGACTGGGGACCCGAAATAATCGTGCGTAAAGGGCCGAAACTGTACGTGCGTTCGTCGTGTTTTCAGCTTCCAAGGAATGTATAGGCTCTAAAGTTCACGATAAGCCCCGCCTCGACATGATCGGTCGAGCCACCGGCGAGGAAAACGAACCTTTTCTGTCGGGGTGTCGCGCGCGCACACGAGGCCGGCTCGTGAGCTGGGCGATTGGATGGACGGGGCTAGCTGGCGCGCTGGCAACTGGCTCGGGCTACGAGGCAGATAGACCCGTCTGTACCGGTAGTAGTAACACCGAACCGCGTGTCCGTGCGCTCTACTGCGCTCTCACCAACGCTCAGTGTCAATATGGTAGTGGCCTTCTACCACTGACTCGATGTGCTCTTGAACGCATCTCTGTCATGGTGGTAGTACGTGCTTAGACGCCTGTCATGTGTCGGTGCGTTCGTGGACGCGCGCGTATAACGTACCGGCGCACCGGCCATCTGCCGGTCGTATACAGGAGTCGAGTACGCGCGCCAAAACCGTCACTTCGCTTTTCTCCGTCCGTAACCACCGCGCCGCCAGCGATAGCAGATATCCAAAAAAGTTCCTAGATCGTGTCACCTTTCCTCAGTTTTTCATGAAAATTATTCACAGGTTCACTTGTTTTTACTTGCCTCTTGATGTTGTTTAAACGACTATGATCTTTCAAGCATTCGCGATAACGTTTGTTTATATCCGTTAGGGTTAGATGTCCCACGATGGGTAACAGGATGTCACGCTTTTCCGTTACAGCATGTCGTTTATGTTGATTGAAAAATGGAAGATTGAAAATTAGAGATACACCAGTTACACGAGCTTTTTATGAAGATAAAAGACACACGCGCCAAAACTGTCCCTCTCTCGTTTTCCTCGAAACTGCCACGCAAGCTCCGGCATGTAGGTGAAAAATCCCTATATCACGACTTTCCCGAGACACGTTCAAGCTTGATGTATCTGTTATTCGTATTTGACAGTTTAAAACGCCACGATATGTCGTTTTGATAGATTATTACCGTACTAGTCCGCCATGGTTAGGGGTGTACGCTTTTGAAACAAACGGCCACGCTTGATGTTGGCAGTGAGTCCCTTTAACAGTGGGCCTTATCGCGAAGGAAAGGGGGCAAGAATCAAACGAATGATTAACACAGTCTCCTATTATGTAATTTTCGAAGCTTTCTGATTCTCTTCCCTCGAGTACACGCGCTTCCGAAGATTGGGAGGATCCCACTGCCTATCGTTTCTTGCCCGAAACTAAGCGGGCGGTCGTCGCTTCCTTCACGATGGAGGGGTGTTGGATGCCAGGGCCGTACCACTTTGCACGTGCGAAAGTACGCTTAACTATGATTTTCTATTCTATTCTATCGTATGACGAATCACAACGTTAGTCGATGACTTACATTTTAATTCATATTTTCTTCTAACTACAATTTCATCGTAACAATACAAACATCGATCTTCCTATTCTTTGGTAACGAAAATTTTCACTGACGCGAAACATAAAAGACATCTTTATTATATGTTTATAAAAATATACAAACATTCTTATATAATACCCGTTATACGTGTCTGACATTTATAAATTACTATCAACAGCTTTCGACACAACAATCAAACATTTGTTAATACAGGTACAATATATAAAGAATTAACAACCGAAATGTTTACGTTGTTTAAATAAATTGTGTACGGTTATATATTGGTGGTATAAAGTTCTTGAGCGGTATCCGCCACGAAACGCAGGGTTCAATGGTACGTTACTACGTACTTGAGACAGATCGCCAAGAAGGGAGCCCGGTGTTTTCTTCATAACGTATTTATTTGAACCCTACGCAAGTACAAAAGGATCGTACCCTACGTAGGACGTAAGGGAGGGTATATACCTCCTTTCTTGCTTCTGTATTCATACGTTCCTACGGAACTGTTCTGTCTCAAGCCTTAACCCGAGCCAAATTACACGGGCGCGCCAAGAAATCGAGCAAGACACCGAACTGAACCCGAAACGGCTATATGTCTACGATCACGAAAAGTTCGGGACGTTCTGATTCAGGACGATCGAGGATCTGCATCGCTGAGTACGTAATCGCTTTCACCTCGGCGTTTTGCGTGTGTTTGCCGATCGTGAACTCTTCTCCTAACGCCGTCGCAGAGATCTTGAAGTTCTCGCGGTCGAAATTAGTAATCTTCACTTTCTGACAACACAAAGCGATACTTCTTTTTTAAAAAAATCACAAAAAACAGCGTTTTAAAGGAAGAACAAGGTACTTTATTTCGATCTCTGAATAAATAGTTAAACAACATATTGAACGGAATGGTTTGTCGAATAAATGATATCATATAAAAGGTAAAAAGAGACGTAAAAATACAAAGTAAAGCGTTTTCGTAATCGAGGAGGGATTTTAATTGTAATAATGATGTAATCAAAGTTGAATGAATGCAATATACCTTCGCAACGATAAACGGTTCGGCGCTAAACATGAATAATAATTCGTCGAGGAAATGAAAAAGAAGACTTTCCATGTCGTGTCCTTCCGCTTCTACGTAATGTAACTGTGTCATTTGAACTCGCTCTAAATCCGTCATGTACCCAAACATGGCCACCGCACATTGCTCGAAAGCCTCTTCCATGGTATTGCCCCATGAGTGCAGTCTATAATACGTCATGAGCATTACGATATATATTTATTTGAATAATATAATATTGTTAAAGCAATGTAGCGATATATAACTTGTCGCTGTATTAACAGTAATTATTGTCCTATTTTTCGTTTTAGGTTATCTTTGCAAGTAACCTCTACAATATATCCGCTTTAATTGCGAAGGATTTACAAACTTAATACTTACTGCACATCAGCCGTGTGGTCCAAATCTGAAACAGAAAACGCGCGCATATAATTGCAATTGTCTTTTCATGTAATTTCTTGTACAATTAGGTGTGAAATAATCTTCTAAATTTTGATTTCGACTTGTTCACATGTGGCAAAATGGACGCCGGTATAATGGCGTGCCGGCTGCCGGTTATATCATTCTAGTACGATGAAAGTGTTTACTTTGTGAATTTAATGCGTTACTACGCTCAAAGTATGATACTGGGTACTTACATTCGTATTTAGCCGGAGGTATCGCAAAATCTTCTTCGCTTAACGTGTCCATGATTGCGCACAGCTGATCTCACGTACGTGAATAACCGATCAGCTGATTCTCTGACAGGTTTAATCAATGGCAGTCCCGGTTGTGCGTGTACGAGATTGTACTACGTAGATGGCGTTACGTAAAAGGATGCTCACGATCTTGATTACCGATGGAGCAAAAATGGTAAACGCAATCGTAGAAAAAGTACATATAGATAATTTGAATTAATAAAAATTTATCAACATTCAGAGATAGGATAAAGAAAAGATTAATTACAATTTTTTTCACTGGTATTTCCAGTCGGTCATGATATCTCGAAACGTTCGTGTAATCTTTTTAAAGGCGCAGCATGTTTGTTCAACTTTGTGTACTTCTTCCAATCTTTATTTCTGCAATTTCAATGGAAAAGCAGCTCACATATCTCCAGATTAGTTTCAATACACTTACAGTTGCTCTCTTGCCGGGTTTATCGAAGTATTTACAAATCACTATGATACGCGCGATCGAGCGTAGATTTCGAATTTGTGTCATTTGTGCGCATTAGTTTTCATGATAGCGGCAATCACCGATCAGTGAATGGTAAACCGCATAACCAGCCTTTAAATGCCAACCAACAGACCTACATATTTTTCTTCTGAATAAATACGAGATGCAATTGACTCATTTTTCGAGAAGATGTAAAAGGAGCGGCATCTTAAGTTTTAATTAAATTGTTCTATTCTCATATTTTTATTTCCATATTAAATGAAATTGTTTTGTCCTAATAATATATAGCTCTGTTTGTTCAGATTTTTTTTTTATTGTAAATAGACAATGTAACGAAAATTTATGATACTGCACTGAAACTAAAGCATATAATACACAAGAACATACGAAGATATTCAAAGTATAGTACTTGTTATAATATTTACTGGATGAGATGAACTTCCGCACAGATTCCATTTCTTCAGTTGTGCCCACAAAAATATGATTTTGTATAAATGTCCACGGTCTACTTATTACCGTTATATATTAAAAATTACCGATAAATTCATCGAGCTAATCATTTCAGCAGAAATATCTATTTGACGGCTTTCCCGATGTTCGAACAAATTATCGAACGATTTCATCGACGATGATCGGGCCGCTTCGACGATTAACTGTGTCGATTGATCCTATCGATCATACGAATGAGAGTCGGATAGGCTGATCAGGCATGTAAGTATGTGGTACAGTTTCGTTGGGCATTTTTCCTTGTCAGTCGCCTCCCCGATGAAAACTAGTTTCTCATATCGGTGCGACGTGATCCAAGGGCGTCTGGTTCGAGCTCTTCGTAATCCCCTGTTACATAAAACTGCGTAGACGGTACCATAGCAGTTCCATAGGAACATCTTGTCGTCATTTGTTTACAGTATCGTTTTCAACTAGCTACCGCTAATGGCAGGTATGTACTTGCAAGGTCACAAGGTCACAAGGTCACGGATGCCTGTATTTGCTCGCATGTGATTTACGCGCGATCTTGGTACCACAAGCCATATCTCTATCGTTATCTGCTTTTTTGATTGATTGTTTTGTATACTCTCTTATTGATAATTTTCTGTTGGATGATGTTGGACGAGCTTAACGCATCTCAGGATTTTTATAAATAGAATTCATGTAATTAAATGTTTCTATTTAAGCGTTTATCTGTTTCCCTAAAGAGACGAGTTTTCAAAGAAACGACCTGCAAGTACATATATTTTAATAATAAATTACAAGATCCGTTAATAACATCCTGTTTATCAAGTTAAGACGTAGGCCATTAACGTATCTTGCACTCTGATGGTCATAGCTTGAAATAAAGTTTCACGTTTAACAGGGAACGGTACCGGGTGCAAACTAGCGACTTTAACGAGCTTCTGCACCACGGTAAAGCTCGAAACGTTGCTTTATTCTCTTTATGGCTTAATTTACAATTGCTTTGTTATACCGAGTGGTACGCATTGAATGAAAGCCACTAATTTTGCCAGTAATTCTTGTGTAAGTAATCCCTCAATAAAGAAAAGAGTTTAAAAACAATGTACGTATAATAATCGTACTATTATACAATATCAGAAACTCTTCAGTTAATAAATACAATCCATGATTTGAACGATTTGAAATTAATAATACCATAATATTGTAATATTAATATCAGTATAATAGCAGTATATACACGATTAACAGTGGTATGAAATATGAATTAAAATTGGATAAATTAGGTATTGTCTTTTAAGTTTGAAGAAAACAATGACAATTGACCCGCGTTCAAGTCCGTTTTATTAGCGTTCGTCGTTTTTTTTTTTTTTTACGGTTCTCGGTATCTTGAAATTGTACTATAATTTTGCATGCAGTGTCGCGTCATCTGATAATTAAATGATTGGTGGATGTGGCATCAGAGTCCATTCATTACATACACGATGCATTAAGACAGTAATCAGAAATGGAAGAAGTTAGATATTGCTCGATGCGGAAGCGAATAAGTATAGTAGAGCAGTAATAACAAGAAATTTGATAATGTTCTATCATTAAACAAACAGCTCGTGATAATTACAAGATTGTCTCCATTGATCATTGGTTTGTGGATATTTGTATATTTACACAAAATAGTGCAAAAGTATGTAAACTATACACTATCTGTATATAAAAGATATACATTTTAAAAAATTTTTTGAAACATGACACTCGTTATAATATTTAGTGGGTGAAACGAGTTTCTGCCTAGATTTTTTCAAGCATATTTATAAAAATATTTATACAAGTTATAATAAATAACATTCAACGGCTTATAAGAAAGATTCTATTGAAAATATCGCAGGATTTCATTTCATATTTATCATCTGGCTAACTTAAACTTCTAATTTCCATTGATAAAACAAATACCTGTTTGCAGACTTTAACTATGCAGCAGGAGTTGTTTTCGTGTTTCTGCAATTTTGAATATAGTATGAATCTCATTTGCATTTTTGTGAATAAAAGTGTTGGTTCGAATTCCATGACTATTACATTTTAAGAAGTCATCCTGTAAATATCTTATTTCTCAAAACAGAGTTGAAACTTTTGTACCTTTATTCTTTCTTCTTTTTAACAAAAATGTATTACTTCGTTTCGCAAAAGACAACTAGACACTTTGGCTCATAAATTATACAATATATCTCTTACATCATGTTTATCAACTCATTACCAATATAATTGCAGTGTTCTATAAAAAGTCGAAAGCGATCTAATTCTACCGTAATAATCCTATTTAATCCTTGCAAAATCAAAAATACTAAAATCTTCCTCCGCAACTTCTTCACCCTCTATGGACTTTCTAATCGAATCATTCGTTCATCTTCATTGTCCAACATCCCAGATGTAATGTCATCAAAATCAGCACGTACCCGTGTAATTCGTCATCGTGGTTGGAGAAATATATCGCGGCAAAGGTGGTAGAAGGTAAACAAGCGCAGAAATTATTCCGATAGCGGTTCTGAGAATGCCTATGCAGACCATCGATCGCGAAAGCCAACCGGCACGCCAGGGATGCCGATGTAGTGACAGAAAAGTCGAAGCTAGATCAGCCTCCTCCGATAGAACAACGTTACTTGTGTAGCTGGTGTTCAACAAAAGAAGAGCGGATTTACGCGTTCTCCGGAATTCGCGACACCGATCGTTACTTCGTTGCATTTGTGTGTATCATAGGCCAGGCGTAGCGCGCTGCTTCTCGCCTCTCACGTGTTGGCGCGTTTTAATGACATGCAATTTTGCAACGTAGCTCTCTGCCTGGAGTCCTTGGCGCTGGAAACTATATAAACGGACCGCTTATAATTGGCTAGGCTAGCTGGGAGATTTTTAACCAAAGTACACCATGTCGTTCCACGCCGTTCGTGCAGTTGTCATCGCGTTATGCGCTATCGCTATCGTCGCTGGGGATTATCAGCTCCGTAAGTTCACGTTTAGGATCGTTCTATCGATCTTCTACTCATATTCAGAATTCTCACTTACTACTGGTTCATTTTTTATTTTCGGATTCGGTTGTTTGCGTATTATGGTTGTCTGAGGTAGTCAGGATTTCTATGGGAGCGCGAGTGGAAGACACTGAAGTAAGTTGGGCTTGAAGACGCTTTATTTTCTCTGTTGGTTCTTCTTTCATTGAGGTGACAAGTTAGAGTTTTGAGCTTTTCCTTCGGAAGATTGATGAGGGTTCTAGTAAAAGCGCGAGAGTAGTAGCGATGGGTTGCAGGGATAAGTTTTCCTTCTCCGAAAGCTTTTATTCTATTTGATTATTCCTTGACTATACCGTAAAGTTTCCTTGTTAGTTAAATATTATTCTCAATTATTACTATAGTTCTTTTTAACATTAATTAAAAACTAATTAAAATAAACTTGATTCCAATGGACAAAACTTCCCAGTTCAAAATTTACATGGGAAGAAATTATCATGGGAAAATTGTTATAATTTTGGGATTGGACGAAAAGTTGTACTTCACGTTTGCTATTAATGACATTTAAAGGTGCGAGTTAATGAAATAAATCGAAGAATATCTCGGTGTAATGTATCATTGTAATATAAATTTACATAAATTGGATGTAAAATCGTAACTGTTCGCGATAATCGACGCACGAAAATAGGTTTGTTTTTATCCCGAATTACAAGTAAAAGTTTCCTTTATTTGTTCCGTAGAACTAGTGAGTTAGAAAGTTAATGTGGGTCTTTCGGCGTGTTAGTTGGTTGAATTTTAGCGATATCTGAAAACTGCCGTTCACTGTGTTCATTCGTTTTCCCTTATGAATCACGGGATAACATGAATGGTTTTTCTTTTAACGAGTACTAATGTCATATTAATTGGACAACAAATGACCATGATACGTAAGTTTAACACACAAAATAAAATTTTATTACAGAGCATTGTAATAAGGAGGAGATGCTTTAAATATTTGCTTATAATCATCGAAATTTTCTCTCTCAGGATATCCCCAGTGTAAATGTTATTTTTCCAGAAAGACGACTGCAAAATAATTTTATCTTTTTACTTACACACTTGGAATAATAAATTAGTAATAAAAATTTGATAAATGCTCGAACGTTTTACGTCTCATTAAAGAAATGTTTCAATAGTTACAAAAATCTCCAGCATAATATTCAACAAATTAAACGGGAGCGATTCTTTTTTATTTTAAAGTTAATTTGAAATATATTAGGAGATCGACAGTGTGTATTTCCAATAATTTAACAGAACGTATCTCAATTATTTGGAAATTACGTATGTCGAAAATTGTTTTTCATTATTACGTTTAATTTAATGTCAAGTCTTTTCTATCAATGAATGATTTGTATTTATTTTATTCCTCCACAGCTGCAACTGTGAAAACCTGCAAAAGAGATTCCGATGACTTTTCATCTTGTTTGAGGCTAGCCATACAAGAAGCATGGCCCACGTTCGTTTCAGGTAATATAATTATCTCTACCTTACATCTCTGTCATTTTCATGAACGTAGTTCAATTAATAAATTTATGCATCGAGTTGTTTTCATACGCGTCACAATCCAATAATTACAATTCCTTTTCTGTTTAAACTTGTCTCGAATTCGTCCTTGCAACGATTGATTTTTCCATTTCTTTCTTGGATCGCGTTAAAGCGAGAAGGATTACATAACGCTGCATAATTTCAAAGACTACGTTAGAATTTTTACCGAATATAATACTATTAAGATAATAGAGGTTGATTTATTTGATTCTTTATTCACGAGTTACGAATAATTTTTGCAAACTTCGCAACAGGATTGCCAGAGTTCGACATACCCATTTTGGATCCTTATTACACCGAGTCTCATTCCATGGAATTCGAAAGTGGCCAGCATGGTGGAAAAATGCTTGCCACGGACATTCGAACATACGGTCTTGCCAAAGCACGTTTCTTATCTGTGAAACCAGAGATGGTAGACGATCTCTTCCGCTTGGAAATCGACGTTGAGATACCAAAGATTTTAATCGATGGCAACTACAAAGCCGAAGGTTACCTGGCATCTTTTAGAGTGGGTGGAAAAGGTATACTAATTAATACAACAAACTTTAATATCTTCTTTGGATTTTACGATATAAAGGCAGAATTATGCCGTTTCACGCGACTGTTTCTTACAGCGTAACAAGATAATAGAATTTAAAATAATTCATACCACGTTTCTCATATTTGCATCCAACAGGTTTCTTCAACATTAGCATGGAGGACCTTAGAGTCACATGGGACATCTCTGGTCACGTAGTAAACGATATATGGGTCGTGGAACACTTCAAACTATCGCCTACGGTTGGAGATATGAAGATCTGGTTCAGTGATCTGTTCAATGGAAACAATGAACTGAGTAAGTACGCCAGACCATCGTTATTAATAATTGTAGCAAATAAATTGATTTGTTACGTTAAATAAAAATACTCGAGGAAAATAATGTGGGTGACACGATCATTATACGATTGCGACAAAACAGCATGATTACCGATAGAACTAAGTACTATAGTAGGTACAATTTGCTGTTTACTTAAGGTAACTGCCTCAAATCGGCAGGAACTTTCATTAGTCGAACGACGTTGTCTCGACATTCCATCATTGCATAATGTTACGTTGCCATAAGTACATGTACACCGGGACTCGAGTTTCAAGAGAATCCTGTGCCGCTTAATTAGCATAGAATCGCTATATCTTGCTGTTATTTACTGCTTACCCTAGTACTTTTGTCTCTGCGGACTTCATTCGCTTTTTCTTACGATATCGTCGGATTGTTACGTGATCATCGACTTTAGATGAGCATCAAATGTACAGCTCTGTGTCTCGCTGTAATGCACGTATTTACTTTATTACATCGTCGTTTAATTTTTTATGTCGAGGTGGTAAGGACGTATTGGGTGTTATTAAAGTACTCCGGTGTTTAGCTTCAACAATGTTTATTTCGATGTCGAGTGCGCGTCGTTTTAGACCGTAACGTGACCGCCGTCGAGCTCAAGCGATGACGATACAGACTTGATACAGAATCGATACAAACTCGGTACGAATCAACTGTGACTATCTGTCTGATAGGCTAACCGTACGACTACCGTCAACGACAATGAACGACTATGATGGATTGTCCCGAGCTTTCCCTCGTTTCCGTTTTTATAAGGTGCCAAGGTCCTAGGAAGACAGAGTTTTCTTCCGATGGAAGGCAATAAAACAATAAATTTTCTTTTCGAAGGCCGATGGGTTTTGTTTAGTAAGTTCCAGGATTTATTCTTTTACGACGTTCTGTCCTCGGACGTCGTTTCACCTGTCATATGGCCAACACATGTATTTTAATCCTGCAACTTTTTCTACTGCCATGAGCCGCTACAATATGTTGGATTACGATGTAATTGTTCAAATAATTTTGTATTTTCTCAAGACAATGAGATTCTTGTTTTGGTAATGAATGAAATTTATGCGGCAGTTTAGTGCGAATTATTCATCCCATGATGACACGTTAATGGCTATGTCAAGTAACTACATTTATATTTAACGTTTGTCGTTTGACAATGACCGTTGATTAATTTTCTTCTCCGCAGAATAATCGTTAGCTTCTTTGTCTGTGTAATTATTGTGGATTTATCAGCATGAAATATCGACGATACTCTACGTTAATTAGCTTCTAATTGCTTCTTATAAAATGATTATAACGTATAAATCGATACAATATTCTATTCTTTAAAAGAGTCATGACAAGATTTGACGATCTTCAGTTTCTTTTTAAGTAATCGCTAAATGAAATGGCATTTAGAACAATTCCTATAGGAACTTTAGCAAGGCTCCAATAATACGATTTTTATAAATTCGAATATTCCACAAGGAAGGTACATTACAAAGCACATCTTTTTACCCACTTCTTTGATTCCGAATTTTTCGTAGTTATTATTTCGATTACGAATAACAAAATAAACAATTCTGTTTTCAGATCGAGCTGCTCTCGTCTTCATCAACGAATACTGGCCTCTAATATACCGAGCAATATTGCCAAAATTGACGAATTCTTGGGACACGTATCTGACCGAATTCACCAATCGTTTCTTCTCGAAGATACCTTTCTCAACCGTGTTTCCTTGAACCACGTCGAAACTATAGCAATAGAATAATTGTAAAAAAAGGAAAAAGCATAAATCTAAGAAGGAAGAAAGAAATTTGAAGAAAATTGAAGAATGGCACCTGGATAGATTTTTCGATGGAGTTAAACGTGGGTTGAAATGGGAGAATGGAACGCAGAACTGATTGATTTATATAAACGACGTAAGACGAATAATTTTATGGATATTTTGTAAGATTTATTTGATACACAAATTATATGGTTTTCGAGGATCCTTTTTTAATTACCGAAGACACAGCTGCTGACAAAGCGGTAATTATACACATGGATTGTTAACTAGTGTTGTTATTGGATGAAGCATCATGTAAGATATAAATAAACGCGATGTCGAATGTTAATCGAGGTAACTTTCATTCAATAATTCCTGATCATTTCGGTTTGATGAATTAATTTAATTCAACTAATTTAATCAATCAGGATAAATATAATAGAAAGATGCCTGGTAGAAAGTTAAAGACAGATTACAGAGTGTCAAGGCTAATCGTACACGTTCGTGAAGAGCTAAGAGTAAATTAAAAAAATACACAAAAATATTTTTACAAAAGTCGCTTACTATTCTGGAATTGTTACAACACTTCACAGACCTATGTTAAACAATTTTTATTTATTCAATTTGCCGAGCATGACAAACCTCTAATTCTTTTGTTTTTTCGATATCTCTCGCATAATGAATTATTTAATCATTTATCGCTCGATTAAACGATCAAAATTCAAATACAGGTGCAAAGTACTGTAATCGCAAAATTAATTAGAGAAAAAAGCGAAGAGCATAGGTACGTTCGAGTCGAAATATTTGCACAGATTCTTGTAAATATCTGTCTACGTATTCTTAACATGCAAAGTACATGTAAATTATAGAGAAGCGTATTCATAATGTTGCAAGCATAGGAATCTTGTAATGTAAAGCGATTGTACTTTACAAAACGATTCCTATCCTGCAATTTTTATTGCATGAGCGGTTATTGCGTATAATATTATCGGGTCAAGGGTAAATAGTCGATAAAAAAAACAAACCTACGCTTTTATAAATATATACAATATACATATATTTTGTTGCCTTCTCTACAATAAATTCGACCTTATACTATCAGTTGCACTGAAACGAATTAAACTAAACGTCGTAACAATACTGTTCCTTGTTTATCTTCTTCTACTCGAAGTTATTAACCCAAGTTACTCGTTACTGTATCGTAACCCTCAGTGAAACGCGCTAATCTGGACTATTTGTCGTTTTCTTAGATTTTTTTTGTTTCTTAATCGTATGTTTCCCTTTTCCGAGCAAAAATGGGAAATTCAAGGCAGTAGGAAAACTTCGACTGGCACGTGACGTAACAATTGATTGACGATTCCAGCGAAGAGTACGGATAGCTTCCTTTTCAACTGCGGCTCCATCACTTTTAAAACTTCCTGTCCGTTTTCGCGGAGGAACAGGTTGGTTGCCTCGGCTGTAATCATAGTCAAATTTGTACAAATTATACTTTTAGTCATCGGTTGTTAGTGGCATGGCATGGCATTCTGCTAGTAGCGTTCTAGGTAGAGTTTTACAAATGTTATCCGTCTAGGAGATGTTCTTAGAAATCGTTGCATCAAAATTTAATTCAAGTTATTTAAGAAACTCAGGGAGACGAAGATGATTGAGGAGTATGAAAGATTAAGAGCCAATGATATAAGAGGAACAAAAAATATAAATATCTGTATTTCTAAAACTATTCTATTTTCAACGAGACACTTACTAAGGATTCGATTGTTATTAAAAATCTTTCGGACCCTCATATTCACGTTCTTCACTTCCAGAACAACGTCAAGGTTATCCACGTTAAGGTACGTTTTTCCATCCCTTTGTTTCGTCGAAACGGTGCCTTTGACCAGAGCTCTGACATCGTCGAACCGCGCGTGGAACGTTCCATTGCCACTGGCTGGTAAGATAATTAACACTCCTGAACTGACATATTAAACCAAAATAAATGACAATGTCGCTGAAAGTTAAAAATTAAAAGAAATTCTTTTATTTCTCTATTTCGTTGAACGCTCTTCAATATTTTGTTTTCATAAGGAAATATTTAATTTCGTTCTTTCTTACGTACAATTACCATACCATGTTTTATGTATGAACGTAAGAAGAAGTTAATAAAGTAAAACGGTTAGAGAGCAGAATCTAAATAGAGCAGAAGCATTTGCAGATCGTGAACCTGGAATAATGCGCGTCCAAGATGAGGGCTGGCATTCGTACAATGGCTTCGAAGGGTGAGCCGAGTTTGATGTCTTCCACGGTATAGTTGCTCGCTCCCTTTACGAACAGTTCGCGCAGTTGAACCTTGTAACCGTTTGTACCACCTGTCAGGGAGAGAGTCAGCTCGTCCATCTGTCAGAATACGCGGAGTCGTAGCAGATACGTGGGATAACCAGTAGTAAACGGGTGAATATTAAAATTTGCTAAATTCCCTGTCATATTTTAATTTTCATTGCTGTAAGTCGAAAGCTGACCATGAGAAATTATATCCCTTCGATTTCTGATTCCAGTTACATTAGATTGGCATGGAAAGTCTGTAGATCAATTCTCTTTGGACATTTTTAAAATCTTTCTTCCATAAGTTTCTAAGCATCTTAAAATGAGAAAATTTGCATATCTGATGTAGATATTAGGTCGCCCCAAAAGTTCCATAAGTGAAATAATAGATGTACAATATTTTTTATTTTCTATTATTTTATGGATTTATGTATGATCCATTTTGTAGTAATGGAATAAAATGGATCAAACATAATTTGATAAAATAACATAGAACAAAGAATGTTGTGCATCTACTACTTCCTTATAAAACGAAAGGAACTTTTGAGACGACTTAATATTTACATCAGATACGCAAATTTTCTCATTTTAATCAATTACAACTTAATTAATTAAGATGCTTAGAAATGTATGGAAAAACGATTTCAAAAATGTCCAGAGAGAATTAATCGATAAGCAGTTGATAACAAAATATCAAAATTTTGTAATTTTCTAATATTAATCGTTAAACGATGCTGCATAGTTCTCTTGCGTTAGATTGCAATGTTTTCTAATGCATCGATAATATTACTATAAAGATCAAAGATTCGCTATTTTTTACTATTATAATCCTAAGCATACGAGAGATTTTTAATTAAAAAATTCTCCCATCGTATTATACTTTTCGTTCGTAGGTTCTTTCAAGCTCCAAATTCAAAATTTTAACCTGTTGCTTGAATTCCAAACAGCGATCAATATTACGGTGGTATAATTTAACGAAAAATGACTATTCTAACGACACATTTGCATGGAAATTTCGCTGGATGTGAGGTTGTTAATGAAATTTGAAATACTTATTGGAACCAAGCGAAGGATCACTGTGTATAATTCTGTTAACGAAACAGGAAACATTAACTTTTAATGTATTAGGAGGATATCGAAAGCGGTGAGAACTTACGCGAAATGGTTCGACGGAAGGCAGCTCGATTTCCGGTATTCCGACACTCAAATACGGTCTCAAATGGTGTAACGCATCGATCAAACATGTTTTTAGCTTTGGATCGCTTCTCGAACACTGTTTCACGTATTCAGCTGTGAACAAAGAGAAATTCATTAAACCATTAAATCGACGAGCTATAGCAATTCGTTAGAAGGTAAATATTTTATGTGCGAATAAATAGTTTTCTTGAAATTGCTGATAGAAAGTTTTACGGAGTTGTGGCAGTTGAACGAACGCAAAAAAAAAGAGGATTAAAATGAAAAAATGAGAAAAACTTGTTGAATCGATAATCATAATTAGAGAATGAAAGGGAAATTAACAATCCGTGATCAAAGACGGTAACAAGCGGAAACGCCGTGTCTTTTACACGAAAAGATAGTTGCCAGGCAACTTGTTAGTTTCAACCGCACATTGTGAAATTCAAATGAAATTTCTGAGGGATATTCGCACGAGTGACCTCTTTACTTCGCGTAGTGCATTTATGTAACGTTTACTTCTATCGCTCTAGCCTCAGCAAAAATCTACAACCACCTACTCATAGCTAGAAAAGTAGAAATTCCTATCTAAAACGGTAAGGCCACCGTCGTCACAGTTATTGATTACGAACGCGTTTCTGTAACATTTAACTTCACTATTATGAATCAAAGATCCGTATCCACCTACCTTTATGTAAAAAGAAAAAGAAATTAAAAAATAGGAATTTCTACGTAAAAAAGAAGAACAAGAAAAAGGGTCCACCCTCGTCGACAATTTAACTGCATTTACGTAACATTACTTCCACCATTCTAGAACCAAGCAAAAATGGACCTATTCGCTTTCTACCTTAAGGAACGAACAGAGAATCAGCTCCATCCTCGTCAATATCCTAAATTAAAAAACTGGAGTTTCTGAAAGCGATTAACCTGCCGTCGATTCGTCAGTGATACGATTAGCAAAACTGACCAAAATTGATCAAGAATGTAATCGAAACAGGTGCCTTTCCATCTCCGATTCATCGTATCGCATCTACCTTATCGGACTTTCACTTGATTTTCTACAAATTTGGCTCTGAGTCTTCAGCTCGCTTGAAATCGGCGAGCAA
The DNA here is from genome assembly GCA_905332935.1 of Bombus hortorum. Taxonomy (NCBI): domain Eukaryota; kingdom Metazoa; phylum Arthropoda; class Insecta; order Hymenoptera; family Apidae; genus Bombus; species Bombus hortorum. The sequence goes on along the minus strand of HG995195.1, from coordinate 15,390,840 downwards.
ACCCATTGCCGTGCAAGAGGTCCAGCAGTCGAAAAACCCCAATTACTCACGATTCGAGTCGATGGAGAGAGTGGTGACGCCAGTTACGACCAGTAGAAAACACAACGTCGCGGTGTTCATCGTGCTCATCCTAATAACTTCTTTCAACGCGAGTTTCAAAGAGGAAAAATGTTTCCAACGTCGTTAGAGAGCTTTCGTGGACCCGGTCGTTCGACGAAGAGGATTCACCAGGTATGGAAGCTGCTGACAGACACCGACACTTTCGACGAGCGAACTGAAAATCCCGGGTCCTGATCAAACGGCACCGCTAGACTTCTACCGACTATGCAAGAGGGCATTGACAGATCGTAACTGCACTCGGATACTTTCACTGCTGTGCAACATGCACCTGCGCCTTCTTTGTCTGGGAAGAGAGACGAGTCTCTAGGCTAGGCCATGTTAGACCTAGTCGAAAGTATATACCCCAGATACTCTTCGATCTTTTCTAATCTTGCCGCGCTCTCAGCAGGACTGGAAAGTTGCTTCGCGAAATGCTCCAACTGCGTCCTGTTCACGCGTCTCTATTTTTATACCAATGGCGCTTGATATTGATTTTTCCCCCTTTTTTTTTAAGCTTTCCCTCGTCTCACTTCGTTCACGTAGGAAGATACTCTGGGATTTCTTTCAATATTAAATTATTCTTTGGCGATGTTTGTTGTTTGGAGAGCTTCGCGAAATTTTTATTTATTTTACAAATGCGAAAAGAACGAAACTCTTTAAGAGTTATTTTTATTATCGATTCGGACGTGGCTAATATTAAAGCTAGAACCGAAACATTCGATTATCAGCCAATTTACTTTTGTTTTGTCTTTAATTTAGTTAGTTTAGTAGTTTAATTTAGTTTTGTCTCGTGGGCCTTTTCTACGGACATAATTTTCAAATTTAAAATCGATAGCGGTCGATCCTTCTCGTATTATCAAAATTATTTCTTCGCACGATTTTACGATTGTATAAACTTTTGTGATAAGGTAACGAGAAAAAAGAAGCTAACACAACAAACTCACTTTACAATTAGTTATTAATGAAAATCGCGGATTTCTATTTGCAATGCAGGTATTTGATATAGAAGATGATACAACGGAATGAAAGGTTGATTGTTATAATATGACGTTCCTGATAACGTTGGCAGGCAATTTGCGTTAATTTGTAATCATGCTTGTTGCGTTTTGCAATCAGATTTTCGGTAGACTGAACGCTTGGTATGGATTCATGACTGTTGATTCTACGTATGAGAACGTCTATTTATCTTCGATTTCGCTCCTGTTTTGATGCACAATGATTGCGAAGAGATGTACACGTTGAATGAACGAAAAGTAACGTTTTAGCGAGAGCTAAAAATTGTTATTAAAATTACTTTTATTGGAAGTCCAAAGTCGTATACTTTATCTTATAAAGTTTGAACAATCTTTCGCACAATTTATTAATTAATAATAATCATATAATTAACAATATTTATCGATTATTTATCGACGTCGAATTATCCGTGAACGTTGGTGGTCAGGTTTTACTCGACTGCATGCCTGGTTGTCTTCAGGAAGGTGCAAGGAAAATTCAAAATCGTTTAACGTTAAATAATTCGATCGGAGGCGATTCTTTCAAAGAAAACACTTCTTTAAATAACAAAGAATTATTTCATTTTCTGTAAAAGAATTCTCAAGTTCGAAACCGCATATATTATCGCAATATCTTCATATTCGCTCTTGAGACTGTTCTATCACGCGTAATAAAATAAGTTTCGAAAGAAACTTTCTTTTTTTTTTTTTGAATTTGTGAAAGCCGAATTTGTATCAAACTGATACAAATAAAATTGAAAATTATAACGGATATCGCAAAGTGAGTTGCAACAAGTGTTACAAATAATACACCTAACGCTGCAGTACGTACATTTAGTCTTTAGAGTTATACTTTGAATTCGATAGTCTCGCATTTATTTAATTTCTAAAATAAGATCTTTTTAAGCCGGTTATTTTCGAAATTTTGTTGCCACATCTCGTATTATACCGACACATTATGCAAGAAACTTTCGCTTACTGAAGAGCTTACGTATTTTCTCATATATGATACAAAAAGAGTCACGATTAATTAAAAATTATGTTAGTTTGCAATTTCTACATCATCCGTACATTTACATGTTAGTGCACTCAATATTATTCGCGTCTATCCGTTCTTTCTATTTGATTCCGTTCTCACTATCTATCCGTCGCTTCTAGCACCTATTTCTTCGTTCTAATCTCTCATTAGTACGCTTTCTATTTATACATAGCGAACATTTCACAATACTAATACCGGTTTAATTTAACATTGCATTTTACATTTTATAACGTTACGTTAAATAAAATATTTTCTAAACGAACATTGAAAATAACGTAAAGATCATTCGCGTGTTATTAACATCTATCAATGAAGGAAAGAGGATAAGATTCCCTGGAGTCGCGTAAGTAACGTTTCATTACGAATGCAAAACAAATTAGAAATTTCGGAAAAAATTTTTACAATACTCAACGGAGAGTCCAGAAACGTTCAAACTTTATTTAGAAAATTTTCGTGTGACGCAAATGTTTTGCCACAGATTGTTACTCTTGCGTGTCACATGTTAACAACACTTAACGTTTACAATGAGCTCCATTGAATCTTGTTTCGATCAAGTGGCTCTATATATGTGTATCTATATATACATTCTTTTCACTTCAAATCGAACTTCTTTCAAAATGAAGCATCGTTCAAGAAACGTTGTACAAATTGACGATCTTGCCACTGGAAGTTTAATAAGAAGACAATTTTAGTCTTAGATATCAAAGTCGTCTTACGTTAGCTAGCAGCCTGTTTACAAAACAACTCCTTCTTCGTCGCTAAATCTAGTTCTTTCCATTTACGCCATCGTTCAAGGATATTGAAAATCCTTCGGAAAATTGTGATTGTACCGGTCATGTCACCATCCACGAATAAAAAAATACACGTTCGCTAGATTGCGAGAAAATAGAGCAACAGAAAGTACAGTGTAAAATATTCCTCCGTGGAAGATCGTTCAATTTTTTTATTTACTTGGTGTCGCTGATAAATGTAAACTGTCCCAGTTCTCGACGCTATATCGTGTAGGATCGACCGAAAATCTTAGTACAAAAACCCAATACAGTTAACCTTTCTCTCAGATGTATGGTCGAGAGTGAAAGCGTAAGCATCGTTCGCGTTGCTCGGAATTACACTTTTCGTGCGTTTGATCGCGAACGCGTTGCACCAGCAACACGTTATCGATCGCCGAGATGTCATCGCCGATTCAGATTTTCGTCGTATTCGTCTCCTTGTTTTGTGCATCATCGATAAGTGCAGACTTTGGTAAGCGAATGGCATTTCAAAGTTGAATTTCTTCCATCGATACATTTTCGTTTTCTTGAAGCTGGAATCGAAACGGTGCTGGGTGAGTTATTGGTGTGATACGCGGATTGAACCGAGGGATCGATTGGTGATTAGAATCCATCACATCGCTGGGAATAATCGGAAGAAATAATTGCAAATTATTTCCATAGTAGCAGTAGCTTTAGTTTCCTTCGGTAGCTTATTGTCTTCCCTTTGGGATTACAAGAGTTTCGTTTCTTGCACGATGGTTCTTCGTATATAGAACATGATTGCTTGTTTGTCTGAGTAGTATTTTGCTGGATTTTTCTCTTATGAGTGGAGAAACGAAAAGGAAACGATGTTCGTGTTTCTGTCAGTGCGAGTAAAATTACGTTGACCAAGATATCGTCTCGAATACGTACAGGCAAAGTGTAAAATCGTAAATGCAGTTTTCGCAATTCTTCATTGTTATTTGCTCGCAATGTTCGTTGTTTCTCTTTACGGGTTTTCACGTAACATCTTGACGAGTTACGCGAGAGAAGGTTTCGAAAAATCGTTCGTTAAAACATTACCACGATATTGAATAACATGACTTTCACCATGGGCCAACCTATTATTATCAATGCTTCCATTAATGTAATAACAAGATTATAAAGTAACGATAATAATAAGAAATATTAACGTATTTAGCGAATCGATAAGAAAGTTTATTGCGATTAAACAATGAGTAATTGATTAAACTAACGACATTGCGTGTTTTATGGACGAAAACTAATGCGCAAGGAGTCCTCAGGCGATGGATAATATCGTCGATGTTTCAAGGTTCTCGATGAAAATGAGGTTTGTTAATAAATATTGACAATATCGTATTGACAATACATATTGATCCTTTTAGTCGACAACCTCGAAATATTGACAATATATATTGATAGTTTGAGCGTATATTGATAGCGCCCTAAGGAATGCAATGAAGCGTAAGCGATGCGAGTGAAATTTTCTCAAATGATTCGGAACAATTGTAAGGAAATTGGGGTGAACGGACGGTCTATTGCGAAAGAGGAAGACAGCATTTGATATAAATTATAATTTCCTTGTGATATTCGAAGAATAATAAAGCGTACGAAGTGTTTCGTTCTATTTTCACGTTATTTAGAAGAGAATTACTATTTTTCAGAAGAAATAGAAAAGTATTGGAGAGTGCAGCCGATTAATAAGTATTAACGTCTAATTTTTCTATAATTAGAATGATCATTATTTACATCTGCCACTAACATGCTTCTAAATGGTAATTTCGTATTCTATCAACAGTAATGCCTCCGTCTTGTTGCGTTACTGTTTTTTATTGAAATAATAATTAGAATATTACACGGTATTGATTTCACGATAAAACCTACTTGTATCTGCTTTTTTTTTGTAGTTTTCATAACTACATGTTGCATCAAACACGTTGAAACTATTACGAACTAGATTACTGTATACTTAAAATGGTAACATAATTCTATGATTTTCATGTTTCCAATTTATCTTTTCCTTTTTAGTTCAGGTAATCTAAAACGCTATATCTAGCTTCATATTTTTTTTTTCTATTAAGAATTCGAAATCCTACCTAAGGTTTATTTCAGCTTGCAAGTTTTAACGGATTTCTTCAATTATAACGTCCTAATTGTATCTCCTTTTCTTAGAGGACTATTTCAAGAATTGTCACCCAAATGTGCCAGGATTCGATGGATGCATACGAGAAGCGTTAAATGCAGTTCGACCATTCTTCAAAACTGGCCTTCCCCAATACAATGTAGTCACCTTTGATCCACTTTTCGCCAAAGAAGTATCAGCATCACGTGGAAATGCCCATCTTGGCTTTACCTTAACGCTGAGGAACGTTACCGAGAGTGGATGGACTAATAGTAAAGTGACGAAATTCGTCAGTGACATACCGAATTATAAGGTAAGCAAAGATGCTTAAGCATTAAAGCCAAGTAATAGAAAGCATAGTAGTTCCAACTTTCCCTTTTTCGAAATGTTCCCAACATAAGATTTTTATCTTCCTTATTGCAATGGCGTTTAAAGACTCGAAAGCGATCTATCGCAGCTGCTACAGCTGCAAACTAATAAAAATACGCGCTGATCATTTGTAAATAGTCACAATAAAATTTCAACGTTTCTACAAATCGGTTCAAAGTGCGTCTCAACACGATTCCTCTTTTACAGCGTCGAAACTGTCTATTTCTTTCATAATACAAACGACAAATACTAATACTAATAAAATACTAAATACTAATAAAAAAAATGATATTAATTTTTAGATAGTGTACACTCAGAGTTTCCCAGCAAAATTCCTGACAGGTTGGTATGAGTTTAAAGGGACAGCACTGGGCACCAGTATAAACAATAAGGGAAAATTCACGTTGGATCTGTGTAAGAGTTTCGATATTATCTTTTTATCTTTAAACGATTTCAGAGTAAATTAATATGCACGAAAAATATAAAATTGTCACGGCTGTCTTGTTCTTAGATGATTACTTTCAAACGACCGACGTTACCAGAAAACCAGGACAAAAGGTTCGAGTCAACGTGGATGTACAACAGATCGGGGATTTGAAGCTTCACATCACGAACTTGCTATCCGGTCATAAAGTACTGGAGAACATTCTCGATAAAATAATAAATGGCTCGTGGCAGCCAGGATTTGTGCTTACCAGACGTATAATCAACGAACTTGTTTCTAAAGGGTACACGGAGATTTTTGACGGCTCTTTTCGTAATTTTCCTTTCGAAAAAATCATCAAACCGAGACCTACGAGATAACTCTGCGAGGGTTGTGTCACGATTCTTTGTTTAATTCTTTTGTGAAATGTAATTTTCAAGAGATAAAGACGATAATGATATGGAAGCCGTAACTTTTTAATTTTGGCTAATTTATTCTAAAGAATTGAAATTTTTGTTTTTGTTATAATTTTTATATCGTTTCTAAGTAGCTTGCAAATTATTTTCTTTCCGTTCTATATGTGCTCTATATTGTTCTATGTGTTGGTAAAAATAGTTTATTATGTAGTTTAAGTTATCTATTTTTATTTTAAAATTACTTCGCGACTTGTGATGTATTTGAACTTTAGATCGAAAAATTATATTTTACACAAGACTTTTAGAAAGAATCATACGTTTTTACAGATTTCGATACAATTTTATCGAAGAAGCTGGTTAATACTTTTGGTCATCGCTTGGTACTTTGTATTTTTGGATATTTTGTATTTTTGGTCGACACTTTGGTATTGCCAGAAATATTTCTTTATCGTTTGATTTTATTTTATACACGTTTCGTAAGAAATAGGAAAAGGAGAAAATGATAAAACATAAGTGAAAAAGAAGGATACAAATCTCATCTGCGAGGTAAAAGAAAGATAATTACAAATCAGCTAGATTCTTTTTAATTCACAGAATATCGATTACTTATACAAGTGAGATCGATAAGAAAAGATGCGTTAATTACGTAAAAAACGAGATTCTAATTAAAAGATTGCAAATTCTCTAGACTAAACTAATCATAGAGAGACATTGTTTTATTTTCTTGAAGGAAGTCTTAACACAAAATGAGTCACGAATGACATACTTATACGTTCTGATAAAAAACCAGGATACGGAAATTATAGGTTTCCGTAAACGTTTGATACGTAGAAAACAGCGATCTTAAGAGAAGTAGAAAGAGCTGATCGAATTTTTAAAAGCAAGCATAAATTTATAGTTATTTCCTCGTTGTCTCTTACGTATTTTTAATTACTCGACCTGCTGATCTTTTGTCAGACGATTTTGCAACAGATAATGCAATTAATTCTAGTTATTCCTCTTTTTCAAGTGTTTCTATTTTCTTCACGGCCTAATGCAAATATTCAGACCTGTTAGTTTCATATGAATGAAAAACTGAATTTTCATTTCTTTATTGGCTATTCATCCAATGCAAAATCCCATCGATCGATACATCTATTCTCCTCGTAACTTCTATTCTTCGATCGTATCTATCGACATGTCCATTGAGTAAGACCACACAATTGGCTTTTTACGATAGCAAATTACGATTCAAGGATTATTCAAGAGCTTCTCGGAAATCGCGAATCTTTTCTTCTTCCGTTCGTACTAACGAACGTAACGAAGCGAACACGAGACTTTCTTCCTCTGTCAGGATAGCTGTTCGCCTTGAGAGGCTGACGGTCTCTGACCTCGCATTCTCATGGTGCGTCGACTCTCATCGGACACTGTCGATAATTTGCGTTGAAAGGAAGACATTAGGTAACACAGGTACCGACTTTGAAAATGCCCATGCGAAACGTCATTGTCTTTTTTATAACGAAAAATAAATGGAGCATCCTGTACCGTTTCTATCGAACGATCTTTGTGGATTTAGGTTGGATCGTTCTTTAATTCGACGATATGTTTGCAATTGGAAAATCTTGATTTTTTAAAAAACGTAATCTTCGATGCAATTTTGTTATTCTTCGTTCTCTTCTTATTTCCAGCCATAACAATCTCACTGGCTTTAGTCGTAGAATTAATTACGAGTCGTTTTGTAACGAAAAATAAATGGAGCATACTGTGCCGTTTCTATCGAACGATTTTTGTGGATTAAGGTTGGATCGTTCTTTAATTCGATGATATGTTTGCAATTGGAAAAACTTGATTTTTTAAAAAACGTAATCTTCGATGCAATTTTGTTATTCTTCGTTCTCCTCTTATTTCCAGCCATAACAATCTCACTGGCTTTAGTCGTAGAATTAATTACGAGTCGTTTTGTAACGAAAAATAAATGGAGCACCCTGTACCGTTTCTATCGAACGATCTTTGTGGATTAAGATTGGATCGTTCTTTAATTCGACGATATGTTTGCAATTGGAAAAACTTGATTTTTTAAAAAACGTAATCTTCGATGCAATTTTGTTATTCTTCGTTCTCCTCTTATTTCCAGCCATAACAATCTCACTGGCTTTAGTCGTAGAATTAATTACGAGTAATTTTACTCTACTCTCAAATTTTTTATTTTTATACAGATAGAAGGGATATACGGGTAGAAGGGTATCAGGGATATGCAAAATCGCGCGATTAAACTTCTGAAAAATATCGCTGCTAAAGTATTGCTTTTAAAAGATATCGATGTTTCTAATACGATTTTATTACGAATTATTAACCTTAAGATTTCAAATATTTTAGATTCCTGCGTATGCGTATAATGTAACACCGTACAAAAACATTACGGTTAATAACGTTCGATCATGATCGATTCCTATCGTGAGCACGAGTTACGGTGCTTATTAACGGTGCTTAACATTCTTCGCTAAACGCGCCAACTCCTCTGACGTCTACCATTCACATCCGCTTACTTTCATCGTACCTTGATCAAACTTTTTTCGTTCGTTATGATAAATGTGTTCCGTATATATTAGTAATATACAAACGTGTTCGGTGTTTTATCGTATGTTAAACAAATATTGTTGGTTACATTGTATTTTAATAAAGTTATGTTATATTTTTGAAGTTTAACCTATTTTTAAAACGCATAGTTCCTTCGCTGAGCATCAGAAACTTTACTATCACAGTTCTGGAATCGATAACGATCTTCCAGAGAATTCATTTCTGTAAACTACAACACGAAACAATTTTCCTCCGTCTTTCTGTAGCAAATTGCCATTTACTTCGAAGACCAGCAACCTTCTCAAGGGAAGATTAGTTCATTAACAAACTGTGTTTCCAAGATACTTTGTTATCCATTTTGTTAAGCGTGCAATATACCGTTGTAACTAGAAATTCGTAAGAACCTCGACAATATCGGTGATTAGCGCCGCTTTTCGTGTATCAGTTCGTCTCTATCGTCTCCCACGCGTAGAAGAAAGTCGCGACTATGGAAACTGTGAGAAAGTTAGCCACTAAAATAATTTACACGTATCGTGCTCTGTATCGATCGTGTTGACGTAATGCTTTTAAGGAAGAAAGAAGAAGGTGAGTACGAATTTATGAGAATCGTTTCGTTAGAGACCAGCTTGCGCTTTCTAACACCACCACGAGAAACACTGTAAACATTGACCTCTACGCAACGCAACGATCCTGAACGAAATTATATTACGCGTTAAAGAAGACGAAATCATTTTACTAGCTTTTGCTTTCCACGTATCGATGTACAACATACGCGGCTATAACAATTTTGTAAAATAAGGATCGTTTGCTTTACAACGTTCCTTTTTAAATAACATCGAAATAAATCCGAATAGGATAAATATGTTAATACGATACGAATTTATAATATACACTTAATATTATAGTGCATTTTGATACTTTGCTTTGCACAAGAAAACGCTATATCTACGTACGTTAATTTAATTTCCGTAACAGATAATTTTTCGCATTACAATTAATTTCTTTAAATTAAATAACCGTAAATAGTTTAGAAAAAGCATTGTGCAAAACGGCTTAAAAATTGTACTTGGCGATCTAATCGTTGAAGCCTTGCGGCTGCTTCTTTATACGCGCGTTGAAGTCACCAGCGGTGCTATCGTTTACCAGCGCTGTTTTACCGACGTTGACTTTCAACTATGTCATTTCTGAACTCTTTCAAAGACTTCTGTACCATTGCGTTAAATCTGTTCGCTGTTTTACGCGCATTATTGTATTGGTATCGATATCAGTATAGAAATATCAATATAGTAGAATAAACGAACACCGCATTAAATACAAGAATATTATGTTACATACTATATAAAATAAGATGTTAGGATACGCAATGCTAAAGAACTTGATCTATGCTTGTCCTAATATAATTTCGTCGATTTTCTTTGCTTTTTGCTTCGTCGAGTTAATCGATTTGCTTATCTATAACGATGCTACTATGAAGCTCGCGTAACGCAATGTTTCCGGAACTTAATTCACAGACGAATCGTCTGTGCTTAATTTCGACATCGAAGAAAGTCCTTCAACAGGGAGGTGCTCGATCCATCGTTGGATTCTGTTTTGTTTTTCGTGTACAAGCGTCGAAGGCAAAGCGGGGGCAATGTCAAGGTGCTATAAGGCTTGGCGCATCCCTGACTGTCGGTCATTCCACGCGGAGAAATTCGATCGACACGGAGAAGGTTCGGGGAACGTCGACATACAGGAGCCAACGATCTGAAACTCAAGTCAACGATGAAGAGCATCTTGTTGGTGTGCGCGTGTTCGTTGCTGATCGGCGTACAGGCCATCGGTAGATACAGAGGATTAGAGTTTCTAGAACCTTGCTCCAGCAGGGACTACAATGTCGAGAGTTGCCTCGCTAGGTCAACCAATGTGCTCATCGAACACTTCCGGCATGGTAAGAAATTATTTGCGTTAAACTTTTTGGCGAAGTTTAGTGGAATAATTAATTTAACTTAGCTACGTCTGATTTTTCTTTTTTAATATTTACCATTCGCGTGTATTTAAGTTTTTTGACAGAATCGATTGAGTTTTTTGATAGGAGAATTATACTCGTTGAGTATCCCTCCGATTGTAATTTGAATTTTGAATTCGGGTTACACGCGTTTTACACTTTTTAGTGTTGCTACAGAGACTGCCTCGGGAAGAGTGCCGGGATCAAAATCCTCTTCTAACGGTACCTATGTAGTAGAAATTCTCATGGGAATATCAATGCTCTACTATGCACAGTTGCATAATTGCGTAATTAACGTAACTATAGAACTAAACTGTACACGCATATGTTTAGTTTAATTATCTTCAGACATTTTACTTTTTATTCATTAAGTCGATAATCTTCTACACGTTTCCCGATTTATTCCGCTTGGAAAGAAACACGAACCATCGATATTTATTATTTAAACGTGCACTAACCTCGTATACGTTGAGTTCTTGCTCAATACGTATCAGATTTTAAAATGTACAATGATTATTTACGTAAAGGTATCTTTTTCCAAACGTTTCAAAACGATTTCTCCGATATTTATAAATATATTTGCAAATAAACAATTATCCTCTTCTACCCTTAGCAGACTCTTTTCTGAAAATATGAAAACACACGTTCTCCGATAAAATTTTATTTCCATCGTTTGATTGAACTCTAAATTTCGTTTGTATCTCGAATCTGTGACTCTTCTTTCGATCATTCACCGCAAGACACCTGATAGATCGCAGTAACCACGTTGTATTATACACTTGCCCGAGATCCGTAGACCCATTTTCTAAAAGTAGGATTCGCGTGTCATGCGGTGAAAAATACGGAAGTCGAAAGTCGGGAATTACAGATTGTGGGAGCACGTGGTATCGTTGAGAACGAGTAAAAAAAAAAAACATCGAGCGCCAAAGAAGCAGGTTATAACGGTGTATTCGAATGGTCACCCAGTGTCCTACATTCCACTAGAACTACGCATTACAGTACGATGGAATAGGTTCGGTTTACTCGAGAAGATTGAATAAAACATCACAGGAATTTTTAACATCGAAGCGTTCATCTTTATCTGACATTTGTAAGAATTTCTTTTCTCGCCATTCTTGATACATGATATAATAATAAATAAACGTAGAACGAGCTGCGATCGATCGATTAATCTTTTTCCTCCTTTCGCTGTTGCTTTTAATTATAAGCACAAAATCCAACGCGTGAAAAAAGATATGTTTTATGCTTCTCTAAATATAAATCGAGACACATGAATTTTCTCGAGTATTTTCAACCATCCCAAAATTTTCTTTTGCATCGTTCAATGTTTAAATGATATTTCAATTTTATAATTTCGACGATAACCCAACAAAATACGAAATTAACTTCAAACTCCCTGATACAGATCAAACATGTTAATTCAGCGATTATCAAACCTCAGGTTTACCGCAATTGGGCTATCCAGAGGTAGAACCCATTATCCTTGACGAGCTCCATATCGCGCTTGGTGGAGGACCGGATGGCTACAGGGCTCAGTTTAAGAACATTACAGCAAGAGGTGTTTCTACGCTACGAGTGACTGGTTTGAGGGCCAGATTATCGGAAGACGAAGTGCAGCTGCAATTAGCCCTCAGCATTCCGAAAATCAGAGCTGCTGCCAAGTACAGGTCTAGCGGTACCTTGCTGTTGGTGCAAGCCAGCGGTGCTGGTGACTATTGGGGTGAATATGGTAAGGAACGATAATTATTTTTAACGCGATTGTCAATGGAGAATTTAGTGGTAATCTGTGATATTTATTGATTATTAACGTAGTAATGTAGTATATATGGTATATATTGATATAGCAAATATCAGTGTCAGCGTCGGCGTGACCTTTTGCGGGGCCTGAAACATATACATTCAAATTCTACACTTAAATTTTACAGCGAGAAATTATTTATTTACGAATGCTGTTACATATTATATATTTTTTATAAGCAGTTTTTTAAACAAATCCAAGTCATACTTTTTCGCACGCATAATTCGCTTTCAAGGGGCAAAAAGTTCAATGAAGGTAGAAAACCTGTAATCATGTATGACTTTTGCAAGAAACCATTGATGTAGTTTAATTTCTCTAAAAGGTACATTTCTCTGAAAGCGCCTGGATTTTTTTTTATCTAAAGTAGTTTCCAGAATATGAGGACTTTATGGAGTTACACTGAACTTTCACGATTTTTGTCACTCCTCTAAACTGAATCGTCGCTACTAAAAAAATGTCTTGTATCTGTTAATGGTATCATCATTCTGTAAAAAGTTAATCAAAAGCGGTGTTTTCTAATTGGGTAATTTTCGTAGATGCCGGCTCTGATTAGTTTTATTAAGACGAATGATCGTAAAGATCGCCAAAATTTTTGCTTCGCCGATGGTCGAATTATCTTTAAGAATTGCAATATTAGAAATTTGCAACCGCTTCGATGGGAAATTTTTCTATCTTCTACGTAAGGTCGAATTTCGATCGCTGGGCTAAATAACGTTAATCTAATTATTGAAATGTTAACTTTGCCTATCGTACCAACATTGGTAAACTATTGAATATTATAATTGAAAGAGCTGTAGGATACTACGATGAACTATAGAATAGATACTTTGAGTGAAACGCGATTCGACTTCAAATGGGTTACTCATGAGATAAAGTATCAGTTAGATGGCTGCGAGTAGAAGCGGGTTGTGACGGTGAGCAATTATAATTGAAGAGATAAATAAACAGCGATGGTAGAACATCGTGGGCTAAGTGAAAAGGTAAAAGTCACGAGCGTCCTCAACTTTCACCATCGACGTAATGCAAATTTGTTTTCAGCTGATTTTTATGTTCCGTTTCACAGGCTACACTGAGTCGAATTCGCAACAATGTTTATTTAATTATAAAAACGATAATTTCAACGATAACATTCTTCCATATTAATCGTAAAGATTTTTGGAAAAGATTTTCTTTTACTAAAAATTATCTTCCAGTATCTCAAGATTGAGTATCAATAAAGTATCTATAATGAATTGGAAAAGTATTGTTTTCAGCTGATTTTTATGTTCCGTTCCACAGGCTACACCGTGTCGAATTCGCAACAATGTCTATTTAATTATAAAAACGATAATTTCAACGATAACATTCTTCCATATTAATCGTAAAGATTTTTGGAAAAGATTTTCTTTTACTAAAAATTATCTTCCAGTACCTCATGATTGAGTATCAATAAAGTATCTATAATGAATTGGAAAAGTATATAATCGCTGATGTTAAAGATTCTTCATTTGTGTAATACAACACGCGTTATTAAAAGAGAAAACTAAAGGCTGGTGCTCTTTTACTTGGAAAGATGAATTTGTATAACAATTTCAAAATTCTTTCAAAAATACGGCATACATAAGATACAAATATGAATAACACAATAATCCTATAGTCGATTTATTTATTTATACAACAAAATTATTCAGAATTGTATATATATACATTTTTAGTTTATTATACATTCGTTCATTTCAAAGTATTCAGAGATAGTTTTCAGTGAAAATATGGTAATAAACTGTTGAGAAAGTGTGAAAAATGCAAGTTCTTTTTGTTTAATGCGACTCAAAATGTTTATCTAAAGAAATGTAAGAAGATATGGATAGTGTGTGCATCGTGAGAGACACTGAGCTTATCTTCACGCGAATGGTAACGTTGACCTCTAATTAATTCGCCTTGTAGAATGCAACCAGTTTGATATAATTGCACTTTGCTGTTTGCAACGCAGAACGCAAACCTCCTAGTCGATGCGCAGATCTTCAAACATAAATTTTTGCTATTGGTAGGGAAATAGTATAATTTTTGCAGGATCTATAAGCGCATATCTTATAAATTCTGTGATTAATGAAAAAAAAAAAATTGTTTAGAATTCTACCTGTCAAGTATATAAAAAGATCTACTTAGATTTCAAAACAAATCTGTTTATGATTACAGAAGGTGTAAAGGCAAAAGTATTCATCCGAGCGAAGCCATTCGCTGCTCAAGGTCGCAATTATTTAAGGTTGCAGCAACTTAAAATGGACTTTAGTGTGCAGAATATTAAGATGGGCGTCGAAAATGTTCGTGACAGCAACGCCATTATTCGTAAGTTTTTTTTTTCTAAAAAATCAATTAATTAAATCACACAAATGTATGTATTAATCTTAATTAAGGTTTAATTGTTCAAAATGAAATTTGTCAAGCATTTCGAAACGAAAGACTCGAGAAGAAATTTCATTCGGTAAAAATTACATTTCAAATTTGATCGACGTGTTATGGTGTATTTGCGTGCATACGATTCAAAGTATAATAAATTATAGCGTATTTATAGTATATGAATTATATATTCTAATTAAATTATTGCTAACTTTGTAAAAAGGGTGACAAATATATCAATAAAGATCTTTGAAAGTCAGTTTGCTAGAAGAACGACATACATACGCGTACATATCTATGTATATTTAAAGGATTCTTAATTTTCTCAAAAATTCATTCTAAAAGCGAACCCTTCCAATAGAATTATAATATTTAAAATAAGAAAAATGTTAGAAGTAAAACATTATTTTATTTCTTTGTTTAACTACTAAGCGAGACTGTTACATAAACGACAAAAGCGGAGAATCGTTTTCACCACCGAATGATATAATTATCAGTAATTTACTTTAAGTTTATCTTAGTCTTTCTAGTGGTGCGTTCTTCTTCTATAAATCAACCGAATATCTATCTGAGCAATCAATTTTTAATGAAACTCAACGAGTAAATTGCTTTATGTGTAACATACTAGAAACATTCGTGAAAATCGTGATATTATGCATCAAAATTTACATAAAATCTTGGTTCTATCGGATGTGAGCGTTAAAGTGGATCTCAAACAATCTTAATTACCGATCGATCGTGTTTAATAAGAGTTTTTTTTTTTTCTCTATGTTATTTCAGTGGCAGCATTAAATCTCTTCATTAATACCAACAGCCAAGAATTGTTAAAAGAGATGAAACCTGATCTAAGGAGGAAATTAGTTCAAGTAATGACAAGCTTCGTTGAGAGGATCTTTGCTCAAGTACCATACGATGCGTGGATCATCGATTGAATCGATTAAAATGGCATCGTATCTGTCGATAGTCACTTAAGGAAAAAGTATCACCAAATATCTTGCGACACATCGATTAAAAATTAAGAAGTTTATGGATACGAGAGATACAACACAGAGAATACTATCTTTATGTTCTTTTCCTTTTTAGAAGATTTTTTTGTCCACTAGGAAACAGTTGAAATGGACACCAAAATTTGATTTTATAAATATTTATTAATTTGTATATAATCTGTATTTAAATGTTTTGTTAAAATTGACGACTGACAATTACAATGTTGAAAGTCAGTCTATTCTAATTTTCATGTCCTGCATATATTATTATAAAGCTGTATTGTGGTGTAAAACGTAGCGTGGCTGAGATTAAAGTTATATAGTTAACTTTTACAGATTTTTTAAATATAAGATCAAATTAGTTAAACTGCGATAATTTGCAAAAGTAAATTAGTCGAATCTTGAAGTAATTCGAACTTTGATAAGTTTACATTCGCATTATTTATGTCACTTATACAAATGTAAAATGTTGTAGACATTATGTAAGTGTATGTGTGATAGTTGTAAGGAATGGATGATTTACAATAACAATTTAAATACCATCGAATTGGACTAATCACGTTAAGTTATGTATTCGCGTGTTCATCGATCGCGTTGTTACGATTATTTATGACTAACTGAAGAATGAGAACGACGGAAGCTGAATTATTGTCGAATATTCTTATCATGCCAGTAAATTGGTATTCATAACGATCGCAGCTTTCTCCGTTTTCATTTTTTAGTTTACAGCATGTGCTTCACACAATATATTTTTTAATACCTTGCTTCGTATACATTTCGTTTTACATTCTCCCATGTGTTTACCATGAGAAACGGATATACATTTCTTTGATTACCATCGTTGTATTCAGATAAAAATGAACTGTTTCATTTCTACCGAATTTTATGAAGAGCTTTTAAATCCACTTTAGACTGAAAAACATACCGAACGACGTTATTAATACGAAGCTAAAAACAGTTTATTTTCTGGTATTTAAAAATTATGATGCGATGGTCGTTACATATGTATGTATGATTGCAAATAACACGTGTAAAATGAATCGAAATTGCAATCGCTAATTACATATTAAGATAGGAATTTCCACGAGGGAAAATCCTATGATTTATGAATTATTCACTATACGTGTACACGTTTTGTATTTAGAACGTATATAATCTTCAAATCCTCGGAGTATGCCAAGGAATAGAATATTAGAGGGAAGAAGGCAGTTTGAAGAAATAATCGTTTGTAACATTTAATATAACGGGAAACTTACGCGTTTAATACGAGGAAGCATCCTTTATTTTTATGACATACGTTGTTAATGAAATAAGCAAACAGTCATCATTTTGCAAACTCGAATGAATCCACAGCGTCTACAAAAGGTATTTGCGCGTCGTTGTATTTATTATGATATTTACGTATTAATTAATTATGTCGAAATATATGAACTTTCATACGAGTGCGAAAATGTAATATTATGAGAACGAAATGTGAAAGCCGATGAAAAGTGCATCATCGAGAAATAAAGGTGTGCGCAATTATTTTGTGTAGCTACTATACATGCAAATTTTAATAGCATCATTTAATATAGAAGCGGAAGATGTTTTCCAAGTTAATGTTTTAAATTCTAAAATTGTATATAGTCGATACTTAACTCGTGTTAATTTCGTTTACATGATATTTAACGCATTTGTAATATTTATAATCCACTTAACTAAGTTAGTTGTATTGTATCAACAATAGAATAGAATAGAATAGAAACTGAATGCATCACACGGTAAAAATAAATGACAATTATTACGTTGCTTGGTTCACTAAATTTAATAATTTCTTCAATGAGACGTCTCGTTACGAGCGAATCTACTTGTCATCTTGCAATTTATCAATTTCAATGAACGAGTGTCGTGACTTTTAATAGAGTTCGTGGAAGCTATACAAAATAGAAGAAACGAGAAGAATAATTAATGATTTCGACGTTTGCGACGTTCCGAAGTTCCGGAGTCTTTCGCGAAGATGATTATGCACGCCCGTCGTTATTCCTTGGAATGGCAGACGAGGAAAATTAATGAAATTACCAATATGATTGGTCACATCATCTAATTAATATCGAATCATGCGCACGAAATAACGAAATGAAACTTGAAACGCGATCAGTTGATCGTTTGAAGACGACTTAATTTCACTGTTTTCCGTTTCCACGTCTTTTCTTATAATATGAAATATAACATTTGTATATTTTTCTTTTCTTCGTAGTATAAAATATCACTTTTGTATTGTCTGTATTTGTATTTATATTTCTGTTCGTCTGCAAAGAACGGAAAAAGCTGAAAAATACTATTTATCAATTTTTTATCATAAACGACATTGTTTGTCACTGAAAAGATTCGTTACGTTCAGATCATTTTTTCGGTCTTGTCCAGAAGAAAGATTAAACTCCTGATTTTTCATCTCGTTGCAACGTAGTAAACAGAGAAAGTATTAAACCTTGATATGATTTTTAATCGCAAAAATACATATTTTTAATGTATTTAAAAATACATATACATCGACAAAATATATATAAAATATACATATATATATTACACACAAGAATTATTCAAGTTATAACAGATAAGATGCAAGGAAATTTGTATTCTTAATTTAAGATGTTGTAGTATTCCTCGAATAATCATAAGATAATTATTTACATTCATAAAAGTACTATACTCGTAAGAATATTTTCACGTATAAATTAACACATACACAAATACATGTAAATAATATTCCTGCCAACGTTTACAAAAACGTAATCAATAATTCATGTTTTTAAAGAAGCAGATAAAGACACTGGTACTCCTTGAGTTTATATTTTTATTGTGGTTTAACTCGAACAACACGATTCGAAGGTGGCAATTTTTATAACATATCCCTACAACTAACTAACAAAAAAGTATTCGTTTTCGGCATTTGCTTCTGGCGATGATAATGGAAAGAAGAACTTTATTTTGACATATAAAGAATTTTATGTTTCGTAGTTTAGATGAAACGATACGAAACTTTTTTTCTCTCAATATCGACCATTTATTTCTAATTTTTCAAGTAAAAAAGTAATTTTCTTTATGTTCGTTTTCATATCTTCATGACATTTTGCTGACATTTTTTCTGAACGAATACCCAACACATCGATTCACATTTATACGTAAGATTATTATTATTTATGCGTAATATTATATAAGAAGCTTTAAAAATATCCAGAGAAATAGGTTTGTTATTTTTAATGATCTAAATTATGATATAATTAAAATAAATTATCGTTACTTAAAATACCGTTTTTGAGAGTTTTGTTCTTTAGAGTAAATAACATTAGACTGAAATTAATGGAGAATCGTTTATCTTTGTTGAAATTTTATAACTCGTTATAGTAAATAGTTAAAAATAAGCGTCCTTGCCAAAATTCTATATTCAATTATATTTCACAAACGTTTATAGAATTGAGCGGGAAATTTTAATGAAATTTGACAAACTCAATTTCGATTCTATTTTTCAAATTGTCAAACAATTCTTTTAACGTTAAACTGTTTACTCGTGAATAATCTGATTAAAATGGATGGACTTATTTGCTTTCTTCTTTAACTCTTCTACTCCACTAATGATATGTTTAAATCAATGGATTTATTTTTTATATAATCGTCTTTTCTTTTCAAAATCGCTATTTACTTCTGAGAGAAAACCAGTTTTTGCTAATTATTTATAAATAGGAATTCAAGTAAGCTGGCAAACCTATCTTGTTATTCATATTTGACTTATCGAAGAATTTCAAATGAAATTCTACTTCTAAATAGGTTTTTGAGGTCAAATTTTAATTTGGTAAGTGGAACGTATTTTAAATGAACGCTTGTCTATAGAGGACAGTATCTGTTTACGTTCAAGAAAAATTTCATTAAAAATTCCTAAATCCAGCAAATCTGAATACGAAAATATTCTCTTCATATTTAAATCTCTGTCCGGTCATTTATACGTAGTGAGACGAAGAGATCCTAATAACGGAGCCTTGTTTCCCCTTTGTCGCTTCATAGCGTTGATTTCATCGAACAGATAAGTTCTCGAAGAATCAAAATGGGCGAATCATCTCTATGACGCGTTTCAAAGTGATGGACGCGCTGAAAAGCACGACTACGCTACCTCTATCTACTAATATTCTAAATGCGTATTGTCTTTCCTCTAGCAACTTGCTGGTCGTTGCCTGTTTCCCAAGAAAGGGACGCGGACAAACGAAAAACCGGCTAACCGGCTCGTGATACTCGACGACGTCGTCGAAGGACAGGGTCAAAATACTATTTCTACCTTGATACATCACGTGCATATGCTTCCCTGCAAACATTTCCTTCTTTTTGAGCACGTTCGCTCCACGTGTACGCAGGTTTTTCGTAAAAATCATTCCAATTATACGCGATAAAGTAAATTTGCCAAGTTTTTTCCGTGGCGAAGGATGGCTATTTTTATTTTATCATCTCTCTCTCTCTCTCTCTCTTTATTTTTACTTTCCTCCGTGAGGTCATTCTGTATTTCCGCACAATCAGAATTTTGTTCGTATGTAGAATAAAATACGCGAATATATGATTAAAAATCATTTACGAAAATATTAAATTATCTTGTAGGATAAATACGAGATATAAATCCGACATTTATGCAAGAATTGATAATGGTTGTATCATAAGCGGATTTTTCGATGTCGGCATAATGCACGGTGATCGGTAGATTATGAATCTTTATGTATATTTATGGGAAATGTAATGCTACAACATTTACGAGAAATATATAGATACACGATGTACGAAACAAATAAAAACGTAAAAAATATTCAAAATACAGTCGTCCTTGTAATATATATAGTAGCTATAAAAGAGATATATCTGCGGAAATATCCTTGTTCATAAAAATATGCATTTGCATAAACATCCGCAGTCTAATGATCAGAAATGTAACTTTTATAAATGTAAAAAGACATATGAATAAGCATGTGCAATTATTCAGTATACATGATTGGGCATTGTATACTTGAACTAATAATAACGTTTTCTCGTAGCAGCAAGAAAGTGTAATTGATCGTATTTTTATAGAAATTGATACATAATTTCATTCTATTCTTCGGTATCTTATCCTTGTAAACTTTGAATTTTTATAAATGGTTTTCTTAAATACCTTTAATACAGTTAAACGTAGGGAAATCGTAAAAGAATACAACGTAGCATAACACCGTGATGAGAAAGTAAAATTATAGAAATATCAAATGAAACGCACGAAATGATCGTATGATTTCAGTTTGTAATAGCAGCAATAGAAAGAAATAAAAATAATAGACTTTTGTTAATTGTACAAAAATAAAGGAACCACCAAATTATTAGAGGCACAGCGTGACGATGAGAAAATAACGTGCACGTAAAAGATCATTTTTCTAACAATGTTTCCAAACGTATATTTACAATCTGCAAAAATTGGTATTTTATAAGAAGTATTCGGCATCACTAGATTCTCATTTGAAAGTTTCATTTGAAATCATCATTTAATATAGATGGCTTTAACAACAATATCATTATCGTACTGCATATGGATATTGGTATTAAGCAATTAAACACTGCAAGATGACGATTAACCACCTACTTATTCAATGTTTTTATTCAAATAGTAGCGAATTGCGTCGCAAGCAAGATAGTTTATCAGTTTTTATGACTGAAATTGAAAAACATTGTAGGTGATGATGACAAGACAGAAAAATCCTATCTTGGATAAGAGAAAAAGTTTTCCTTAGGTATCGTTGCATTTTTTAGGAACGAGTCGACATGAGCCAACAGTTTTGTTCCTTTCTGTATCGCTTAATGATGGAAATTAATTGAAAAAATATGAAGATGTATGGTTAATTTATTGTAAGGAGGATCTATGGAAACTTCTTCGTTATATGAATGAAAATGTGAATTGAAAATCTTATGAATAAAACAGAAATTTTAAAGATTCGTTGGCGAAGACGAAGGTGAACAACTATAGACGAAGTTAACAACGAGATGGAAGAAAAGTAAAGTATTATTATTATTATACTCAGATTTTAGAAGGTTGTAGATTCTTTTATGATCACTTAAAGCATATTCTGAATTAATTTCAATGACTGATCCATTCGATTTCTTGTAATTTGTACGATTCTCTAAATAAAATTCTTGTACTCGATACACCAAGGTAAAATGAAAAAGTTAAATTTAGAAAGACGTATATTAGAAATTCAGGCATTATTCTAAACTTTATAGAAATACAATTTTTATTCATGAATGTGAATTCTTTTAACACATAAATGTATTACTAAAACTCAACAGTATTAAACACTCTAGGATCCATTAGATCTTGGAATTTCCTCTTAGACATTGCTTGTACATCTCAAACGAATCTTCAAATACATTAGTGTAGTAGAATTCCATTTACTTAGAAGTCAACGAAGGACAAACAATTTATGTAACTAAGGTTCACTAACTTTCCCCACGATCTATGATTTCTCGCTGAAATAATACAATTTCATGTTCAGATAAGCGAATTCGCTCAACAGGAAGTTCATTATTGATCACGTAGTGGCATAGTAGGTACAAGGCATAATAACGTGGAAACGCAACATCATTGGGGAACGGAAATGAAGTAATTTACAAACTATAAAAACAGAATAGATTTCCGTGATTAAAAAAAAAAAGCTAGTCTGTTATATTTGCATAATGTACGGTAAATGTTTTGTAATTTATAAATCTCAGATAAAAATTGAAAGAATTTGGACGAGACCGAATTATAATTGGAAATTTCAAGGATATTATAAATTTCGTTTTTTCATCGTTATTATATTATATTATATTATTATAGTTATATCACGTGTATATTATTACAATACGCGTACATTATTTCCTATATAATAAATAACGTAAATAAACTAACAAATATTACAGATAAATCGCATTAATACGACATTGACCTTTAACGGATTAAACTTCGTCCGAGTAATTGATGAAAAGATAAATTGTGTTGTAAAATGTATAGCTCGCATGAATATGCACATTTTAATGAGTATACGACAAAAAATATCGCAACACGCGCCTTGTCAAGATCACATGTTGAGAATTCGTAATGTCCTCCAGCACGTTGATCTGGATGCTCTAGAGCAAGTATCATCGACGAATAACAGCAGAGAGGGGAGAAAGGTAGAACTATAAGGACTTGAGGCTGACCTCCGCGTTATTCACTTGTAGACCGACGATCTGATCATTCGTGGGTGACGAAACAACCCTGCTCTTTCATTCGCGATCGTTCTCACTCGAGATTCTCTGTTGCAACCGTCAAGATATACTTTTATATTTATTTTAACTCTTTAACAAAATTTTCTTCCACCGAAGAAATTCATTTTTAAGAAGAGGAAATGAGGACATTCGTGCTAGCCGGATTGATCGTGGCGATTTTTGGCGTTACTTTCGCGCGCGAACTACGTAAGTGACACTTTGTAATTTTTATTCTCTCAATTAATCTCTTTTAATTTTATCGCTTAGGTTTTCATTTATCGTTCGAGTACTGGTTGAATTTTGCGTGCAACGTAGAACGAATTTTGGTGATTTATTGTCGAAGGTTTATGATCTCCGATGATTTATTGATTTACCGTGTTTTTGGAATACACCGTGGATTTTGGAATATTTTGATACGTGATATTTTAACGTACGATTGACAAGTTTTTAAAACGAGTCCGAAATTTCACTCTGCATCAAAATTCGTTTACGTGACTATTGCATTTTTCTAGAAAACTATTCAACGAAAATGTGTTGTATCGCTTGGAGCAACGAATTGAAAGACGCGCGTATTTTTGACGTTTAATTTGATTTGCGAAATTACGGATAAGTGTGCACGATAATTTTATGAAACGACAAAGCTGTCGTTTAAAAGTTAATATGCATCGGTAAAATTGGTCGTATCATCAAACCACATTTTCTATTTAAGAAGCTACCTTACCTTTAGATTCACTGTAGTTTTCAAATTATAAGTCGGATAGGGAAGATTATTTTAAATCGCAATTAGTCATTGGATGCACGTAATCGATGAGTCACATAATTAATTTTAATGTATGTATGTATGTACACTTACTACGTACGCATTTCAATAGACATTCTAATTTTAATAATTAACCGAGTATGCGAGGAATATAATACAGGAAATAGCTGCATTTTTCTCGAAAGTGACATGCATAAGATCTGTATTTATAAAAAATTGTATTATTGATTTTCAAGTTTTTTTAATAGTATATTTTCATATTTGAAAACATATCTTCTTTTATCTATTCTATATTTCTTACGATTGTTAATACATACAATACGTCAACTCACATAAGTTACTTATAATCAATCAGTTTTCTAAAACGAAAAGTTTCTGTTAATCTTTGTCGCGAGTAATTTACATTGACTATGTTTAGTCATTAATTTGTCACAAAGTACCACTAGGTCAACGTGACAAAAATTCATATATTTGTAAGTTGTAACTAGTATCGTCGTGTTGCTTTTTGAAAATTGCGAAAGATAAATAATAACTTATCTGGAGTTTGAATTTGCATTACAGAAAAATCAGCTGGATGTATGTTTAATTTTATGAAAACGATATAAATATTGAATGTTAACTAACTTTCTAATAATTGAATCCAAAGGAATTATATTCCAGCAATTTTCATCGATTTAGAAGAATATTAAATACAACGTTTTTGACATTTTTCGTAAAATTGTTTTTTCTTCGATTTATCGTTCGCAAGTGTAAATTAAACGTAACATGAAAATTATTTATTGTTAGTTACATTTTCGGGATTATTGAGATTTTAAATGGTCATATTTCTTCGTAGTCTGTTTTTTTTTTTTGTATCTTTTCGTTTTATTCTTTCAGCTGACATTTGTTTGTTAACATATTCTCTATTTTCTGCCACGTTTCACGCTCGATATTCGATGTAATCTACATATTTACGGAAGAACGTTACCACTAAATTTATCTTCGATTAAATGAAAATCATTAAAATTTTTATTTCCATCCTATCATTTTGTAGCGAGAAGAAGAAGAAACGTTTCAAAATGAAAGATTACAGCGGACATTTAGATTTAATCATCGATTTAGATGTTTCATCATCGATGTAGATTTCGTGATTAAATAGTAATTAATACTTTTTTGTTAAATTGCGTGCAGCCGATTTCATTCACGTTTGCAAGAAGAACGATCCGAACTTGGCCGATTGCATAAAGGCCAGTGTGAATAACCTTAAACCCAAATTGAAAACTGGAATACCAGATTATAAAATACCATCTTTGGAACCGTTGGAATTGAAAGAATTGGTAGCCACGACAGGAAACATCAAATTGATGCTGAAGAATGTCATCGTTCATGGCGCCAGTAACTTCACGCTATTGAGGATGAAGTAAGTAGCAAAATCAATAAGAAAAGAAATTTTCCACAATTTTTAATATCCGAAGGCTTCAAAGCGGAAGAAAATTGAGAAATTACGATTTATTCCTCTTGATCCAATCATTTATATATTTGAAGTTAGAATTATTTCGACGCGATTCTTCGTATCGCGTTCTTTGTGTTGTTTCCAGCTTGCGTGGTATAAACGTTCACGCGATAACTTCTCTGGAAATTCAAGATTATATTATATTGTTCAAAGATCTATCAATTTCCATAATTGCAACACTTCCCATCTTGATAATATCTTTGTTGCTTCATTCTCGATCTCGCTGAGTCCTGCAATCACAAGATGTTTCAGTAATCTGAAGCGGCTGAGAACATATCTGATCGTAAACTATTTATGTTCCCAGTCAATATACAATGGTCATTAGATTTTAAATTGTTGTAAATACGATGATACGTGCTAAAAAATCTGATATTTCACGCTTAAGGAGATATACGTAATATTTTGCTGTGACATTTTTAAATACTTTTATCAACTAGATCGTATAATATACATTTAAATACTTAAATGTATAAGTTTTCTACGAGAAGAATCTCTAGTTGAGCCTTATTTCTTTCCTTGTTTGTAAAAATATAAATATTCCCAGTGTAGGCATTGTTATTACACGTAGCTGTATTTAAAAAAAATTAAAATTACATTGCAAAAGAGATAGTGATCGATACTTCTTTCCATACGTAAAGATATTACGAGCGAATTTTTATCGACGAATTTTCCACTTTTACAGTTATAGCGCGTTACGTCGTTTATTATAAAATTCAATGCCCTACGAATTATGTAAATGCAATTGATCTATGATAAGTCAGTATCATTAGGTATGCGTAATAGAAAGTCGATAGAATCAGGGAAAATGTCAGATTCGAGGATCTAGTTATATCCGAGTTGTAATCTCGATTATGAACGATGTATCTGTATGACAGTGAAAGAATCGTGTCTAGACGCTTTAATGTGTCGATGATTCATCAATCATCAGTTTTTATTATAGCATGACAGTCATGTTCGAGAAGTGATAAGATCACGATTATTTAAAATTTTAAATAATTAAAAAAATTCAGTTTAGCTTCCTATGAGTACCTTTGCGTCTGCATGAAGTTATTAACATTTAAAGTATTCAGTAAATTTCACAAGTATTAAGTATCGTATATAATACAATAATTTTTACTGTGAATTAAAATTGCTAGAAATTTGCTATGTTTCCCTTTACAATAGATTGTACGAAGTTTGTTTATTACGAAAATAATAATGTTGTTGCGAAATTCGATTTACCTACTGTCACTGTAAGTTAATTATTCGAGACGAGTTTCAGTGAATACGAAGGAAAATTGCGTGGCAGGTTTCATAAAACAAACTTGGCTTCCGTCATTATGTCAAATTAACCGGGTAATGACACATGTTATGAACTCGGCGATGAACGACCTGCCTTGAAATGACATTCGGAAATGACGACGTCGTATAGCGTAGCAGTTAAGTATTATATGTTCGCGAAAACGAACTTGGACTCGAAGAGAACCGAATTAATTTCAAACGTTCCAGAGAATTCGGATAATCGGAAATCTAAAAATTCCATTCTTTAATATCGAGATTACCTAATTTATCGTAATTTTTTTAAAATACAGAAGAATGAATTATATAGATTCATATATTAATTAAAAGCTAAACATTTCGAAACAATTGCAACGGTAAATTCTATTTCTTAGGATCAAAGATATTTAATTTATTTTACAGAGATGTAAAAAATGTCAATTTTTTAGAATTAGGCTTATTTAATTTATTTTATTCTATTGGGTTGGCTAATAAAACTCGATATATTAGGTTGTCCGAAAAGTTTCTTTCGTTTCATAAGGCGATAATAGATGAACAACAACTTCTGTTTTATATTATTTTATCGAATTACGTATGATCCATTCCGTCATATTTCTATTATAACGTTCGTGCGTAATTCAATAAACTAATATAAAACAAAAAACATTGTGCGTCTATTATTTCCTTATAAAACGAAAGAAACTTTCCGGACGACTTGATACATAACGTGGAAATGTGTTCAATCCATTGAAAATAGATTGAAAATTATTGCGTATTACGGTAATTGAACAGTTATTTTACATTTTTCCTTTTTAACAATTTAACGTCGCATCAACGATAACAAGGCTGACAAATTGTAAAATGGGTACTCCATTATGTGAATACCTTCTGTTATTTTTATTATACCAGAAGGTTGATTAACATTAGAACTACCCATAGTTAACACGAAGCTATTTCTACCCAAAGCTGCCAAAATGACTGGTCTTTAAAAAGTACGTGATAATAGAATATTGTTATATTTATTGATTTATTACTTTCTTACAGTAGCAATTCCATGTTATGTAGTACATTTTTGGTATTATTAATCCATCATCCCTAAACGACGATTGACACATTAATAAAATTGTAGAACCAGTCATTTTGACTGCTGTGGTATTGCTAGTGTTAGCATCTAGCGATCCAGCGATCGATCTGGAATTTTCTTGATAACTGATATCATATTGAATGATATGCAATAAAAAATTTTAAAAAGGTGTAACAAATTGTACAAAACGAAGAAACTGATTAATGGGATTCGATGAAGAAATTGCAAGATCCTTTTACACTTTGACAAGTACCAGTCATTTCGACTGGTATTGGTATAAGTAGCCTTGATACAAAATTATTTCGAGTTTGAATACATAAAAAACAAAATAAAACCCATTATATTATTCTTTTAGTTATCGTTGCGAAAGTCATTACATCATTGCGGAAATAAATATAACACGAAATAGGAATTTTAAAAATAGGAATTTAAAATTATAAAACCAGTCAATTGGTAATTCTAGTCTTAATCATCTTTCACATTTTTTATGTTCCCTCTTTTTCTCGTTTATATCTCTTTCAACGTTTCCTCTCACACTCCATTACTTATCGTCCTTAAGCCTTGAAAATCAGATGCAATTCACTGGTGATGATTGATTCCCGACCGGGTGACTCATAAACGAATAAATAAAACAACAGTAAGAGATCCTCTCTTTGTATTCCGCATATGCACGAGTGACCGTGACACGAACTGCTGTGGCTCTAGTTGGAAATAATTTGTATGGCGAACGTGACAGATGAATTGCAAAAAGGGATGGAATCCATATGTTTGAAAACGACGAATGTCAGTGACGTGTAATTTATTGATCAAACGATTCTCTTTGTTTCTATCGATCAGAATCCTTTCTACCTTAACTAAAAGTTCCTCACGAGCATAGGAAATTATATAAAATTATAAAAGAAAATATTCTTCCATCGTTTAACACATCGACCGCCACGAGATTTTTATACAGTTTGCCCTGAGAATATCGGAATAAATCGAGATATATTGCACCGTAACGTTGAATTTTCGCAAAATATATACTGTACCCGCGCATCTTTTTCGACCTGGCTCATCGGAGTCCACGTTGACGTTGAACGCGTTGAAATTTAAGAGATTCTTGTATTCCTTCAATCCTTCATATACTCAATTTTTCGCAGAGCCAATTTGGATGCCCTAAGCTTCGTAGTCGAGCTGGACCTTCCAAATCTTTCTATCGAAGGAAATTACGACGTGGATGGACGAATAATCCTTCTTCAGATTCGAGGAAGTGGACCGATGACTGGCGACTTTACAAATTGCAAGGCGTTGGTGAAACTGCAGATGCAGATGTCAAAGAGAAACGACGGTGGAAATTATCTGAAACTGGCCGATCTTAAAACCAGAATCTCGGTAGGAGGTGGTAAACTGAATCTGCAAAATCTGTTCGGCGGTGATCCAGTTCTTGGCGAAGCTGTCAACAATGCCATCAACAGCAACTTCGACTCCTTCATCAAAGAAATAAAGCCATCTATCGAGAGCGCAATCTCCAACACGTTCACAGAGATTGCAAACGGTATCCTGCAGGAGTTTACTTACGAGATGCTTTTCCCAGAATCGTAAAAACGTACCAAAAAATATTGTAAATTAATGATCGAGCACCGACGACAGTGAGATGATCTATGTCATTTTTAAAGAAATATATTGAAGTATGTTAGTAAACGACGAAGAAGATTTCTTAGTATTTTTAAATATGGAATTACGATTTTGCTTTCGGATTATGTTGGCGAGATTGGAGGAGATTATTGTACTTATTAGCTTGAAAGATGAAAAAAATGCGAGTGTCGGGTACATTACGGATTTTCATGCATTTTATGGGAAATTGAAAAATGTAAAAATATGCAGAGTACATGTAATACGACAAATACATGAAATATCCAAATAGTATATGTATATAAGTAGTTTATAACGCATGGATGGAACAAATTTCTGCATAAATTCTATTTTTTTTTTATTTTTTTTTTTTTTATTTTTTTAAGTGTAAATGCATCAATACTCGCAATCTGGTGACAAAATATGTAAGACGAACTTATAATTTTTCGCCACCGTTCGTAATAATCGCGTTAATACGTTAGTTTCTTTCGTTGAGTTTTCTGTCTTCCGTTTGCAATTATTATTGCAGTATCTTCTTTCTTAATTAATTTATAGATACATTTGTAATATTGTAATTCTTCAGTTGCCATCTTCGATATTTTGTGATTATTACAATACTTTGCGATGAATTGTGAGAAAGAAAATAGTTATCTGTATAATGCTTAAGGGGGCAATGCGTGAGTCAAATAAAGAAATTAATTTTACATTAAATTTACAGTTACATTAGTTTTTGGTTAGTTACATGCAATGATACTAAATCATGAAATTGGTAAGACAATAAACAAAAGTATAATTCTAGATTTTATACAATTTATTATCACAATAAACCATCGTATCAAGTATTTTCAGAAATGCGTATTTTTTACTAATAACCGTGTAGGGTACATTTTTTTACAGAATATCGTAGGACGTTTAACGAGGAGATAATTTCAATAAATTACATAGAAAAGGGATTAATTACAAGAATTACGAAGATGTTATTTAAGTCACTCACATAGTTGGCGAATTTTTAATTCACGAAATTTATGTTATTTCAGTCGGTCTAAAAATGTTGACAAATTTGTCATCGATAACCACCGTGGCTGATATACGTTTAACCAAATATTCCAATAACGAAGGATTTATTTTATGGTAAACGTAACTCAACCGCCTATTTCGTTCGAATCGCTATTTCCTTTTATTTCACAGGGATTTTCGCAGCGATCTCTCAACGATCTCGTTTACTCCCGATTGGGTAAAAGTTCGTCATAAGGGAAATGCTTGCAGATCATGTTAGATATTTGTAGGCATCTCTGGGAAATGGCTTTCTCTAAATTAGGTCTGGTCACTTCCAATATTTCCCGATTATTGTGGCCAACCGCGTCTTTGAACGCTTCTTGCAGAGTTTGGTCGAAATTTTCCGGCTCGTATTTGATCGTATAATCCTTGACGTTCAATTGCGTGGTCATCGACGAGAAGTAGAGATACTGTTTTCCAGCGTGTTCGACTAGGTTGTACAACATTTTTATCTTTACGTTTACGTCATCTGTAAAGGGAGTTTGTAATTATCGTTATGAAAAGATTTTTCGAGACGAGACGAATGGCTAGAGCGGATCGACAACGGTCGATGTCTTCCGATCTTTTCTCGAAAGAATCGCATCTGAACAATTGTAAACCGACTTTGTAAAAATGGGCAAACGTTGCGAAACTCAAAGGTTCGTATTTCTTAAACAAATTCGAAATCAATAAAATATTGATTCAAACTCTGGCTAATTTCACATGGACTGTAGCATATTTCATCTCTAAGTGGCCCGTTTGCATTGGAGCAACCCTCTTGAAATTTATATAGCGCATACAATATTCGTACAGAAGTTTTCTATGACAAGTGTCCAGATACGTAGTTTCTCGAGCCAATGTACCTGCATCCATAATTTTAGAAGCTCAACTTCACTTTGATTTGCACCAAATTTCTAGCTGTCTCTTATAACACTTTATAACTTTTTACGAATAGAATCTAGAAATACTTCTTTTAACGCGCCGATGTTATTATTTTGAAAACGATGTATATACAAAGTTCGCACATTTTCTACAGTTTACTCGAATGTAGTCGTATAATAATATGCCGTATGACTCGTGTGCAAGAGTTATACTGAATAAATTAACATTTTATAAATAAAAAAAAAATTATATAACGCTACGGTAAGACGTACGTATAATTCTTTAACTTACTTGTGGTAAAGGTGAGAGGTCCTTTTCCATTTATAGGAATCAAGATCCTAGCGGTAATATTGTAAATGCCATCTATTTTAGCTTCAGCCAAATTGAGATCGATGTCCACTTGGTGCTTCTCGAGATCTAAGTGCAGACTATTTATGTGATACGTCAATAAGCCACTGAGCATGACGTCGGATCCAGTGGCCTTAAAGTTTGCGATGTCAATAAGTGTCATGTCCCCTATTAACATTGGATCCGTTGGTGGAACATTCAACTCTGGGATACCAACGGCGAGTTTCTTGGCTAGAACAGCCACGCTCTTGATGATGCAGTCATCGAGATTCGGATTTTTGATGCCGCAAATATGTATGTAAGGAGCTGCAAGATGGACATCAGATTTATCAATATTTATCTTTCAATCTTATTCTTCGAAACATCAGTTGCGATAATATTGTATCGTTTTTGTAATATTGGGCCCTGAATCTTCTTATTTCGATCTTTGCAAGATTTTATATTCTTTTATACTGTTAAACAGAGAAAAAAGAAGAAACGAAAAAGAAAGAGAAGTGACAAAAGGAGAATAAATAATCAGAGTCACGGTTGGCACGAGATATTAGAGCGTAAGAGGAAATGGAAATCCTGGGAACACTCGATGTCCGTAGAACCTGAGCGATTGGAAGCAAGATGGTTGGCCAGGTAAATATTGGGTTGGTAACTAAGTGATTTGTCATTGTGTGATTGGTATCGAAAAAATCCGCAATCACTTAGTCGTCAACCCAATAGTAAGAAAATAAGTTAGTTGATAAGGTAGCTTAAGGATACTGCAAGGCGTTTTGTAAAGGACACGGAAATCCTTCAAACCTGTTAAAGGGGAAGAGCAGTAGAAGACAATCATTTTTTCTTGAAATTTTTTATTCTTAATCTTTTTCTTGTAAGATATATTTTCCGTAGAATTATATATTTATTTCTACGGAAAAAGTGGTTGGGTCGATGATAAAAATTTATCACCTTGCTACTTGAAATTACCCATTACGTATTTTTATTCTTCTGAAGTTTGATATGTACGAGTTCGTTCTTAATTTTTTGGTAATTTGATATTTTTATTTCTAATCTTCTTTGCTTTTCCCTAATTTATTTTCCCTAATATTTTATCATAAAGACGAGTAGAAAAATCAAGATACTTTATGCAGCACAGAAAAGAGAAAAATCATAGATTTCCAGGAATATACGCGTTTACTTTTTTTTTTTTTTCGCAAGGAAACTATGTTTAAATGTTGTACAAATGCAGAATCATTAGCAATTCCAAGTTGGTTACGTAAAATAGTCTGATAATTAGCCTATTTGGATAGATATTTCTCTTTTTTTAATTTTTCTTAAGAATATTTTTCGATAGACTACCATTCTTCTTAAAAATTCAATACGTGATATATAAAATTGTTATTCGTTTATAGGTGTTACTGATCGATTAAATGACGATCCCTCTAGGGTATAAATTACTTCAACATCGTTTGCATAAAAAGCTAGAATATTATCTAACGTAGGATTATCCGTGTTTGCTGGCACTTACAGTTACTTTATTTCCTGTTTTTTAAACTTTTAGTTTGTGTTTTCACACTTACGACTAAGACGATAACTACATATAATAACTTATTTATAGAGATGTATTTATAGAGATGATTTAAAGAGATGTATTATATATATTCCAAATTCTAGATCGATGCATTTGATGCGCTTCTTTTTCTTTATATTTATATCTTATATTTAAGTTATTACACCTACTTACATATGCCAGTGTTCTATTTTTATGCAATGAATTTAATTGTG
The DNA here is from genome assembly GCA_905332935.1 of Bombus hortorum. Lineage (NCBI taxonomy): Eukaryota > Metazoa > Arthropoda > Insecta > Hymenoptera > Apidae > Bombus > Bombus hortorum. Next base: position 15,357,443 of record HG995195.1, on the reverse strand, counting down.
AAATACTTCGTTTAATATACAATGTGTAATGTAATGTACAAATTGCGTAAAATTTTACTTTATATATTTATATACTTTAATAAATTACGATCAATCAATATAAAATTTCGTAAAATGTTTTCACCTATGCAAATAAATATTCGACACTCAAAACGTTTAACATATTTTACCAATCTGTTGTAGACCGTAATTCTTTAAATTCTATGTGCAATCGGACTTATGGGCTTCCTGGTTTCGACAGCATTGATAGTATTTGTATGGCATGCAAAGTTTTCTTCTATGTTACGATGCGCAGCCTTCATGTCGTCCATGATACATTTATTCATTTATGGGTATCCTCGACATATCTATGTATTAATCATCTATAACCGTTTAATTGAAATATCAATATGAAAAAGCCTTTTTTCACTTTTTCATCTATCTATGTAGTACGTCCTGTTACATGATTCCGATTTATTGGCTCCATCGATACGATGCGTTTAAGTCACAATAAAAAGATTTCTTCTAAATCCTATCTATCCGTATTATGCACTTGAAATTGTATTTTAATAAACGTTAGTTGTATTTTCGTTGAATTTATGGTTGTATTCGTTACAGTGGAATTATATTTGTTTTACCATTGAATCGACTAAAATAATTCACATTGAAGAATATTGAATTTAGAGGAAGTTACAACGTGTTTGATTATTATCTTAGCAACGCTTCAAAGTGTCTATTTCGCGTTGCAGTGCGAATTTTCAGTGTCGATATTTAATGTAAAATTATACTTGATGTACGTGTATATATATATTTCTATATATTGTGACGTTTAATATTTTATTCTGCATTACGTCGTATTACACATTTATCGAATATTCAATAAACACTAATGTAGAATTACAGATCTTATTAAAAATTAATTGATTTTCAATTTAAGGTGAATACGAGTAAATTAAATATTAAAAGCTTTTTTGAAATTTTATTATCTTTCCTAATAACTGGATCTGGAACAACTCTCAAACTAACTAACCCTAAATTGACAAATAGCTGAATTTTTCACCGATATTAATTGATTAACTGTAGTTTAATTATCTGCCATGATTTAATCAATTATAATTTACAAAACTCGATTAATATTTATACAATTTATGTTTGTCTCTTTATTTAAATTAATGTTTGCCTTCTCGGAATATATGAATTCTGCTTGATCTATACAAATATTTAATAATATAATAATACGATACACAATATAATTTATATATTTAAATTAATTAACGCACCACATATGTAAGTAACTGACGTTTTATTTTCAACTTTCAACTATCCTATTCTTTTCCCTTCTTTCAACTTTCTCATCACCATAATTTTCTAAATTTTATGTTCAAAAATCTAGTAATCCTATTTATAATTATAAATGTTTAATTCAAAGAAATAGAAAATATTATTTCACAAACTTTCAAGTTTATAAGAAGTTGGATATATTATTTTATTAAAAAAAAGGAAAAGATCATATCGAACTTGAAATTTACTTACGAATTTCAGTTGCCATAAGTCCAACAACAATCGTCAGAAAGAAAAACAGCCTGGACGACATTCTCTCGTTTTGTGAGATTCAATATTAAGGCGGAAACAATCACAGATCTCCGTTTTTCTGTTCAAATCCGAACTGATCTTCGGCCGTCTGCCAACCTCTTATATATACTCTCAGAGTATGCTGAATCGACAACGTTCCTGAATCATCAAAGTCCACGACGGCCATGATTACAAAATAAACATAGAAAGAGTCTTCTTTCACTGAGTTTATCTTATAATTAGTTTTTTTAATTTAGAATTTTAATGAGTATAATAAATATTTATGTACTCAATATTTTGTCTCACGTTATTCCTGTCTTTTTGCATCTCGTTTTTCTATTTTGTTCCATCTGTTCGCGTGTAAGTGACAAATTTATTTTGTTATTATTGTAACATTATAATATTTTTGTTCCTTTACTTGACAGATTTTTAGGAATATTATTTTTACAAAGAAAAACAAGCAGGTAAATTATCATTGTTATTCAACTTATTTTTATTCGGATTATGGTATGGTTACTATAAGAGAGGAGGAAACATAAAAGAACGTGAGAAAGCGTATGATTTGTGGCCAGAAGTACTTCTCGATTCACAGACCAAGAATTACGACTTGCTTTTTTTAATTGTAGAGTAGTACAGAAAGCATAATAAGAGAAACTATAGTGTTTAGTACTCTTTTTTCCCTACCTTTTTCCCCTATTCGATATTCCATGTAAACATTAAGAAAAGTTTCCTATCGTGATAAAAAAGTGGAAAAGTGCAAGCGAGTGAGGTGAAATGGATTGGTAGTTTCCATCCTCAGATCCTATGCAATATAATATTTTATTTTAAGAAATAGTATTTCTGCATCTAATCATCATCCTAATTTTTCACCTTGAGTTTCACGTGATTTTTTCCAAATTTATTCCCTTGAAATTCATTATTAATGTGTTTTATTCATGTTGAACAAACAACTTTTTTATTTTTAGATATCTCGCAAGATCGAGAGACACGACGTTTTATGAAATGTATAGTATATGTCGTACATTCGTGCATAAGCAAAGAAACGACATTTTCCCCTCCATTGATCCACAACACAATTTCCCAATTATTCTTTTCCTATAATTCTACTTTAATACGTTAATTGCTTCCTTGTATTATTTATACAGCGGAGAGGGAAGGAAGAGGAACGGAAGGCATTCTCTCAACCTATGAAAATAGTCGCGAAGCTGAGAATAATCGTCGCAGACGATACAATAAGAAACAAAGAGATCACTTGAAAATCTGTAGTATTGGGTTGGCAACTAAGCGATTGCGGATTTTGTCATTACCACCTACTGACAAGATCCGCAGTCACTTAGTTGCCAACCCAATACAAGCAGAAAGCTAAGAAAAGGAAGATAAGTTAAATACCAAAGATCTCATAATAGCGACATTAGGGAAGAAACTTTGAGGATCGAGCAATACCATCGATGCAATTAAATTGTAAATAGGATACTATATCGTATCGTAGCATACTGGTACTACAGTTAAAAATACACGCACGCACAAATTATATTGAAACTGAATAAACTAAATCGATAATTTGCTATAATCTCTTAATAAATCTCAATAGTTGATTCTTCCTGCAGTAGAAACACGAAAAAGAACGCAAAGAGGATACTCGATCAGAAACTCAAACTTGTTTCTTAAATTCATCAACTTAAGAACCGACAGAAAAGGGAAAGAAGGGAGGAAAATCAGAAAGGTAGAGAAACAGCTAATAAAATCCCTGATCGGGTTGCAACATTATTCCGCGAACGTGGTACGATGATTAAGATCACGCTTCGAGGTAAGTGACCAGGTTTACTCGCATATTTTGTCACGGATCGCAGAATTTAGGGCCAGTACCGCGGCGATCGCTTTTGCAACTTTCGCCGTCGCTTAACGATCCTCGTAAAAACAGCAGAAATCGCCACGACCCACCGTTTCTCCCTTCTTTCATCCCCTTCCTTCGTCGTTGTACGAATACTCGAATTTGCAATGATGGAAGAACATCGAACTCGCACGATCTCAGTGGATCGTTCTCTTGGAACAATTGTTTTTTACGTGACTATTTTGTGGTTTCGATCGATTAGCATAGCTATTAACGATTGGCTGGTAGTAAAAGCGAATATATACTTTGTGAAGTTTATTGGCGGAATCGCGATTAGTATTCAAACGTCGACAACTTGAAGATAATTGCATGTGTACGTCATTGCTTGGAACGTGTCTGGTTCGATTAAAGTCGAACGTTGCTTCTGACAATAAGAAAACGTATTAAAAATTATGAGAATCGTTCGATTTTTTGTTCGGGAAACAAGGCTTACGGGTTTTGCTGAAGTCAAATTGATGTTTTTCTGGTTTGGGGATTTTTGATAAATCAGAGACTAAACTTGGCTGAAATCGAACGACGAATTCCATTTAAGAGCAGAAAAAGAGCTAAAATACAACGAACTAGTGGTTACTCGGGTAACTCTTATCGTCCTACACGCAAAAATTGTTATTAACCGAGCGATATGTGGCAAAATATATCATAAATCAATGGCAATATCTCCGGACGATAACGGTAGGGCTTTCTGGTTTACGTAATAATCTTGGATATTGTTCGATTTGTTATGCAACTGGCTGTTGTAATGATTATTAATTATTATGTTCTTGGTACTATTGCTGTTATTGCAACCTTGTGCAATTTAAAAAACGCGATATCGATTTAAATAATCTGATATGCACAGGAAATTCATTTAATATAATAATTAATAATATACGGTAATTGGAAATTTGCAATTGTGTTTCTTCCATTGACGCAGAAGGCAAACTCGTTTGGTTTCCTCGTGAAGTCTTATTTCGAGAATTTTTCTCTCCCTTGAGGGATTTTTCATAGTTAATGGTATAGTAATGGTGTTAATAAATAAAGATTGTTTTTATTTTGTAAAAAGCGTAGAATGTGTTTTCTCTTTCAGAATACTTTTATTAATATGAGTTTTCCTCTTCCGTCAAAGGCTAAAAAATTAATGTACGTGGTACTAATAGTTCGAGTATTATTTGCAATTCAGGATGTAACGCGTTAATTGTCGCGCGTTTTGCAATTAAAATTATCTTCAAGTATCTTTATGTTCATTATAAATTTTCTGTCTCTAGCGTGGTCCATAGAATTTTTCAAATCCCACGTCCCCATTAATCATCCATGCCCTTTCCTCCTTTCACCCGTTTATTCTTCCATTTCTTTATTAATTTATTAAATCCCTGGATGTAGCAAGGAGTTACAAAAAAGCTACGTAACCAAGTAACCTAAACGAAAGTGTGACGTAACGTTTACCGTGATTTACAACTGTTTACAAGTTTTTACTCGGTTCGTCAATTTCACTCGCACAACATTCCTAGTTCTTGCAATAAATGCATATACACCTGCAACTGTACATTCTTCACGTTATAATTCTCGTATCTGTTATTACACAATGAATTCTTAAGATAAAGTTAAACGTTTCATACGTCTCTCTGTGTTCAGAATGATTTCTATTGCAAATTTGTTATTTTTATTTTGATAGTATTTCTTCCCCATTCAGTACTAACTTCTTCTTTCATTAACGTACCATATGGAATATAATTTTTATTATTTACGCGTGTCTTTAGTACGATTTTCAATTACAAGCACCGACAACCCCTTCCAAGAGGAGACAAACGTATTTCTTTTATAAATTTCTACGATCGCAGAACCTTAAGAACTCCGTAAATTCTCTCAATTTCGACTTCTCCTTCTTCGAAGGTTTCTAAGTTTCTTAATTTAATATCTTCCCTCGATGTTCTTTTACTTCAAACCTCCCAAAATGTTTCAACTTTTTCGTCACTCAAACGCTCCAAACTATCTACACTTAAAATCTCCAGTCTTCATTCTCCTGGAATTATCCATGCCTAATCATCCTTTAAAATTCCAAATCCGCCTCTGGCCATTGGAACCCAAAAATCATCCCAATCGTACGAACCGTAAATTGTTGAAACACTTGAAAAATGCCTGCCCTAAAAGTCTCCCATTTTCACTCTGCTCTAATTTCCCTTGAGAATTCAAAATCTCCCTTTAATTATTAAAATACCAAATAATAAATAAAATATGAATTATTAAAATACGAAAATCTGGCGAAACGATATTTCGTCAAGAGAATCGTCTTGTCGGAACGATCCACCGCCCCTTGGCTCTCCGCTCTTCTACCGTAACCACCACCTACCTAACTCTTTGAACTCTCAATCTTCCGCTAAACTGCTCTAACGTGTTCACTGCGGCGCGGTTTTCAAATTCAAAGGGAACAAAATTAGGAAACGCGGATAAACAACTAGTGGCAACCCGTTCGTCGCGATAGTTGCCACGTTCCGCGAAACAGGAAAGTCGAGTGTACAGTCCGCTTGTTCGGTAGCGGCGAACGAGAAAGTTCTGGAAAGCCGCGACAGTGAACGCGTTAAAGAGATAGAACTCGAGCATCGAGTTAGTCGTGAAAATCGCGAGGAAAGACGGATGGATGGAGGCAAAAGGCGATTCGACGGTGTGCAACACCGTTCTCCAGAAGTTAGCATCGGTGTGGCGCGAGCCACGGGGCTGGACCAATGACCGACAAGTGGCACGAGGTAATCAGCATGCTTAATGCGATAAGGCAATCCCTGCACTCCTGTCCGGGGATCGTGGCTTTACATATCATCCCCGTCTTTCGATCGGTTAGACGCCAGAGAACCTGCTGACCGGCCGTGATGTACGCTCTTCTTGTGCGCCTTTGGTACGACCAATTTGTCTTCTTTCTCCTTCTTAGTCTCTTTCGGTTACGAATTCAAAATTAACTTAAGCCACTAAGGATCGATCTTTAACTGTAATCGCGTTTAACTGGTTAAAGGGAATTTTGGCTGCTTGTGTTACGTCGCAGTTGTTATAGTTGTATTATCATATCACACGATCGAGGGTCGATGGGCGTGTTATTCTTTCTCCATTTTCTTGATCGAGTTTTTTTAATTTTATTAGCCGATCGCGAGTAAAAGTTTCCAGTGAAATATGTGTTCAGTGGGAGTTTGGAAATGTGCGGTTAGAGGAGATAAGTGCGTACTGTTAACAGGGTGTCTTTGAAAGCTTGAAGATTGTACTGTATCGTACTATAGTTATCGAAGAATACGAGGATCTTGTTGATAGATTCGAACGTTGAGATATTAAAGTGGAAACGTTAATAAAGGAATATTCCAAATCTACCATGATACTCTTTCGATAAATATTTTATTTGTTTAAGAAGAGAAATATCCGTATCGATGTACTGGAAAGTTTTATGAACGGGGCGACACTTTGCGAGCATTTCAGGAAATAGACGACTTATATAAGTATAATTTCAAACCTGCAAGGCAAAATTTTATTGAAATTAACGTAGATTCGTAATTACATGTATTGAACTTGATCCGGTCGATAATCGTAGCGCGAAAAAAGTGGTCGCTATTTATCAAATACTCGTGCACACTGATTTTATTCGCGATTTTATTTTCAAAGCAAGGTGTTACGTTTTCTTCGCGCGAGTTAGGTGGACGTGACAATTTAAGTCAAACAAGTAATTATTTAGTCGTGTCTTCTAAATTTGATCTTCTGAATTTATCGATATCGTGAAACGATAGAAACATGTACATCACGCGTAATAAAGTGCATAAGAAACCGTGGAAAGTTTAAAAGTAAAAAGTTGTGGACATAAGAAATGTTTCTTTAATGACTAACTCTCGATGAAAATTTGCAAGATCGTAAAACGCGGAAGACATAAAGTTACACAAACCACGGGTCGAGTATGTTGTGGTTTGGAAATGCTACACAGTGATGCAATACTAGTCTCGGTTTAAGCCAAGCGGCAGCTATTCCCTTTCTGTTTCAATCGATTATTTAATGATGTACTACACGCTCTCGAGTTGATGGATTATCTTTTAAATAAATGTTCGTAACTGACGTGTTTTCAGACGATTACTTACGAAAATATTTGACACGTTACTATAGCAAATTATTTTTGGATTATATAGTTAAAATACGATGTTTCGTTAATCACAGTAATTACAGATGTGTTTAAGACGTCTTTGTGCAAGGTATACAAGACAACCTTGGCATCGTTCGTTTAAAGAATCTTACCAGCATACAGTTTCTTCATAAAGCAAGTACTTACGATTTACGAGCTGCTGTGTAATCTCTGATTCGATGGAGTTGTTTATTCAAGTTCGATGTAAATAAATGTGACAAGTTAATTCGATAATTTGTAATAGTTTATTGATGAAGAAGTCTTAAATAAAACCACCTATAGATAGATATATATCTATATATAGATGGTTTTATTTAAGGTTAGGTTAGGTTAGTTAAAGTTAGTTATTTAAGGTTAGTTTTATTTTAGGTTAGGTTATATTTATAAATAAAACCATCTATATCTGTATATATCTATATATAGATATATAGATGGTTTTATTTAAGATTTCTTTATAAATAAACTATTATAAATTATTGAATTAACTTGTCACATTTATTTACAGCGAACTTGAATAAAGAACTCCATCGAATCGGAGATTACACAGTAGCTATACATATAGCTATATTCGTTTGAAAGTCAAACAATTTGTATAATATAAAATAATCAGCTTTTGCGCTATTTTCTTTTCTCTTTCGATATCTTTCCCCTAAATAAAGCACCGTTCATACTTCTCACTTAAACGAAGAAAATTAGATCGATAAAGGTAAAATACCGAGATTCTATAGTCTTTTGTTACAAAAACATGGAATGAAACTAGAGATATAATTTACGATGCAATAAAATAGCAATTAATATTTTTCTATCTTTTTCAGCTTAACAGCGACTCTGTTCTCCGCAGTCCTTGCTGTTTTGCGTGAGTATTTCTAAAATAAAAAACTTATAAAATCAGAAACGAAGGATTACAAAATTCAAAACATAAAAATCCTATGAATTAAAATTAAAAGGAAAATTGCGAAACGATCTCTACTAAGAAATTCTATCCACTTCGAATCACTCTTCCAAGTAAAAGGAAATTTCGCACAAATCGCACATCGAACGATCGGTCATCCGCGAGTTTCAAAGGAATTAATCTCCTTTCACCAGTCCTTACCCTAATTTTTACGTGTTGCTTAATGCCAACGAGATCTTCTCGAGAATGTGTTGATAGGTATTAAGGATCGATTGCAAAATTTCAGTAGTGATTCTCCATGGAAGACAGAAGCGAGTACTCGTGTCGCGTGCATTTTAAACGCGTTTCGACATCCATCGTGCCGCTTTCGGTTTTTTAAAACAGGACTGCATCCACGACCTTGAACTCGATTAACAACAAGAAACAAGATCGCCGATCTGGTTCATTTCGACGAAATCTCTTGAAATCTCTGGTCGATTAAGAATTCATCTCCTTGAACCTTTAACAAGAAATAATATTTCGATAGTAAATTGTATGAAATAGAAGATAGAATTTCGTAGTAGAAGATTCGCATTCGTTATGATTCATCGTTGTATTTTTGGAATGACAGCAAGTAATATGCCGAAGGCAATAACGGAAATGATAGTTAAAGGTGATATTAAACAAGCGACAGAACGAAGATCTTCTTGCGTTGTGTAGTGGATTTCGTAATTAAGTGGATACAAACAGATATTGTGGAATAAAACCTTACACTTTTCATTTCAAAACGTTACCTATATCAATTGGCAGTCCTTGTTATAAGTGCAGTAACTTTTTTATCATTTGCCGGAATTGGACTTTGAAATTGTTAAAGAGGTCGAAGATAATACATTTTTCCTTGTATTAGTCCTTTTTATAGAACAAGTAACGTGAAATTGATCTAAATAATAAAATTAGAATCTAGAACGATACAGTTGATATAACGTGATAAATAAATGGAATCGTATTGACGAGGCAACCTTGTATTTTCTATTTCCATCAATGATGAATCAAACAAATCGCAATGTAGGTTCTATTTTTCTTTGTGTCCCTAAGAATTTAAATCTGCTTAAACTTCCATGATCTAATCGTCAATAATCACGCTAACAAAATAGCAAATATTATGCAGATTCCAATCTCGTGCACACAGTAACACAATTTTCGCTAACAAAACATTGTTAATTCCTGTTCCAAGCGATCCATAATTATTCCTTCTTCATTTCTGATTTTTAATTCCAGATCTTCAATTCTTAATCTTTGATTCTTGATTTCTAATTGCCTAACTTTTTCAACCTTTCAATTTCTTCTATAATACTTAAGTACACATTTGTATAAAATTGCACGATACATCTCTTCGTATTACTTGGATCGTTCGAGTCACACGAGACGATTTCAACGCGTCAACAATTAATCCGGTTTGAGCAATCGTTCAATTTCAGCATCTTACATAAAGCCGTGCAAGAAGAGCGATCCAGATATCAACAAATGCATCACCAGGTCCATCGACCAGCTTCGTGATAAATTATCAGTTGGGATACCAGAACTCGGTGCACCAGCCATCGAACCCCTAAACCTCAAACAAATTCGTCTGTCTCGAGGACCAGTCGGAGCGAGGCTCGACGTCAATCTCACGGATTTGCGGGTAAATTTGTAGAACGGAACGCGGTCATTCGCATAGATCGATGTTACTTGCTCGATCCTCTTTCCTTTTTTTTCTTTCTTATAATTTGTTTCTTTATTCTTACGTTAATAATCGAAAATTAGGTGTTTGGTCCATCTTCGTTCAATATCCGAGACCTTAAAGCTGACGTAGAGAACGTGGTCTTCACCTTCAAAGTGAATTTCGACAAGTTGAGCTTTCAAGGGAAGTACCAGATCGACGCAAGGCTGCTTTTGCTGAAATTGACAGGGCAGGGTGATATCACTGGATCTTTCAGTAATTAAATTTCTTTATTTCATTTCTAAATTCTATCTACCATTGATTTGATTTATTTTTATTCCCAAGCCAATTACGATTCGGACGTCGTCCTACGAGCACGCAAGGTGCACAAAGATAACGACGTCTACCTTAATTTTGAGAAGATGAAGATGAAGATCAAAATCGGCAAGGCACATTTAAATCTCAGTAATTTGTTTGGCGGCGATACTGTTCTTGGTAAGCCAATCGTTATCTTAACTATATATTCCCATCGGTAAACTACATTAATAATTTTCCTTAATTGCTTTTGTAATATCCTAATTATTTCTCAGATCCTCGTAACAGTGAATAATTATTATTCGATCGTGAATTATAAATAGCATTAATACGTTTTTGAGGTGTTAATCACATTTTTCGTTCGATCAGCCGCTACCACCCACGAGTTGTTAAACAACAACAACGCGCTATTTCTGGACGAAATCACACCGGTGCTGGAAACATCGCTGGCAACACTTTTCACGGACGTGGCCAACAAAGTCACAAAGACTTTCACGTACAAAGAACTATTTCCGGACGATTAAACCGTTTACATCGTTAAGATTCGGTTTCGATAATCTTGTAAAAATTTGTACAGCTACTTTTGTTATCTTTTATCGTCAATCTATATTCGTACGAGCATACATTTGCATACGTCGTATATTTTATAAACGAATAAAAGAACACATTTCGACATTATTATCTTGTTAAGGAATTATCAAGGAATAATTGGAAAATAAAATAAGTATATAAAATTTGGAAAAGCATTTAGGCGTGCATTTAAAATTGGCGTAGATCGTATATTATTAAATGTTACTGTAAAATCAAGGTAAGATATATTCAGCTTAAGATTTATTATTACACTTATTAGGCTTGTTACAAAAGTTTTCAATCAACGATCGACGAACAAGAAACCAGACAGAAAATGGTCAACATGATACGTAGTTGTAACAAACGATTTTACAATGAAGTTATGAAATTGTGTAATTACGTTCTAACATGTCAAACGATCTGTACAAAAGTAGGCGAATAATTTTAAATGTACAAAACATTTTGCCCCGTGAATAATAAAATTTTATCAAAAGATCGTAAAACGATTTGCTTTAACAAATACACCTGAAAATTAATAATAAGCGCATAATATTCGACATCTATATGAAAGTACACATTTATATATACAAACAGATTCTATGTTGTTTCATTGTAATCGTATTTTATAACAAATAACGACGAATTAATTAAGATTTTACAATAACAAAGATAACGTATATTCAGTTATCTATAGTATAATGTTGAAAATTTAAAACATGTTTCTGCTTTTTGGTTGTTTAAAAATGCTATTTTTGATCTAGGCTATGACGGCAACAAACTACCATTCGTTACTTACTATAGTTAATCACATTAAGCTATATCTAATATGCAGTATAAAAACGATCTAAGTACGTACTTACAATTTAAAAAATTCTCTGTTTTTCACTTTAATACGTTTCCTGTCGGACCTGATTTTCCACGTCGAAATCGACAATTTTTGATATTCCGGAACGTTGGAAAAATTCTCATTAAACCAGAAAGAAACGTTTATAGGTCTCAAGAAATTATGCAGTATATGCTTGATAATATTTATAATATTGGAAAGATTGTTATTAGGAAAAAGAAACTGTAGTATTTAAGTTACATCTGGACAAATAACTTTGCTCAGTGAATATGCTTTCAAATATTTATAAGATTATTAACAAAGAAAATGTGCAAATGTGTCCAAGTATAAAATTACAATACCTTGCAAAATACAAATGCTTGCTACTTGACATAATCTGACACCAATCATTTAACATTTTACAACACTTTTCACGTGTATTAAATACAATTAATAATTTCATTTATCAAACGTTTATCATTTGAAATTGATAATTTCGAGTTGAATGATATTCAATTATATTTCAATGAATATGAATTATTGGATTGTTCATAGTTGAGGAGACAGGAAACGCGTTAAACGCGCTCTACCATTACTTATGGGATCGCCTAACGTAGCGAACGTGGACTAGGGAAGTAATTCCTCTTTTGTGAGAGCCCCTAATGCTCTGGCGGCCAATGCTCTGCTAACAGTCGCGGCTGTGTCCTCGATAATCGGGCTGGCGATATCCAGGACTAAGCGTGGATTCGAGTTGAAAAACGTGGCCGCTGCGTCAGCTGAAAAGACGAAATTGCAGCGAAAGGTGAGAAAAAGAAGGGAAAGAGGGAAGACGGAAGAACGAAGAAGGGAGGAAGTTGGACAAAAGCCTCGCAGATTGTGGTTGCCGGAGCAGATTTAAAGTTATTGAGCCAAAGAAAAGGAAGTATTTCATACTATTGAATTTCGATTGTTACGAAGAATGTTATTATATCTGTTTAACGGGAAATTTATGGACAATTCACAACTGGCTTTCGTATTTGTATTTTCGTTTAAGTGATCGTTCAAATTATCTTTAAGAAATATGGGGGCAGATTGAGTATTATAACGGTAGACGATCTTTTAAAACGATTAGATTGCCTAGCGAATTAATCTCTTTTAACGCTCATTAAGCTCACCTTCCCTTCGTTTTTCGATTCGAGGCGAAAGTTAAATTACAGATTAAGCAGATAGTTACCAGCTACAGTGTGACTAGGGGGTGCTTTTAGTCTGATGTTTCCGTCTCCTACGCGAATCTTTGTCACCAGCTTATCGATCTCGATCCTTTGTATTCCATTCTTATCGGTAACTTCTTTGCCTTGAGCAGTTACTTGCGCTTCCGTGCTAGCTGTAGCAATAAATCAATTCGATAGTATGAGAGATAGAAATATTTAGAATCGGACGTGTCGAATGAAACGTTCATTGGAAATGTACTCACTGAAGTTTCCTTTGAAACTACCAGCTCCATTCAATGGAAGTAACAGCAATCTTCCTTGTACATCGTAATCTCCGTTCACATGGACATGGGGCAGCTGAACTTTCAGACGAACCGACAGATCATTCGGATTGGCCTTTAAATCGCTAATAACGAAATTCGTTGCGCCGTACACGCGAATCTGGCTCATGTTCGCCTTGATCTTCAGCGAATCCAGGTTTCTATCTACCGTTAACGATGGTAGAAATAGAGGATCTAAGGCTGGCAACTTCAAAGACGGGATTCCCTTGGCCAGGTACGGCGTTATAGCGTTCAATTGCTGCAGCACGCATCTGTCGTATTGCGGCAGGTCGAGCGCTCGTGGACAAGACTGCACACCAGGTGCTGCAAAGCAGATGTAATAGCGTAATTTTGGTGACGACGAAAAGTGAAACGTTTCTTCGCAATGGATGATATCGATGGAAGGTTTTTGAACGAAAGAATCTGGATTTTTGAAATACGGATGCTGTTACAGGGCATCCAAGTCTTTTCGTAGACGATAGACGATAGATGCGCTTCTTCTTAACGATTTTATCATTTTTCATTGAATAGAATAATTAAATAATTTATCAAATGTGTAAAAAATTTATTTATAAAAATATTTCATTTGTTTCGTTATGAAAAATATTCGAATTACGTAAGGGGATTTGTTAAAAATTTTTTCTTCTTTGGAAATTAAATATTTGTGGACGATAGCGAAGTAAGAAAGTGTTTGCTTTATATTATTACTTAGGAATTCAAATGATGTTCGTTCATCGTATAAAACGTTTAATTAACAATTTCTTTAGATGCAATATGAAAACGTTTGCAGAAGAATGCGTCTAACCGGCGTGACATAGCGAAACTTCCTTTTACGTTGCGAAAGGGGTCCTGACATTCCAATCGGTGAAAAGCAACGACTCGCGTGTTTGTAGAACCTATAATTATTTTAGCTGGACGCAGTTTAAGCAATTTAAATGACCTACTTTCCACCAGCTAACCAACGCAAACGCTTATTTTAATATCCAAGACGAATGCGATTAATCTCACGAAATAATTAATATTTCTTATTATTGAACGATTAATTGGAAACACTGTGAACATTGTTACAAATAACACGTTAAAACAGCAAACGAAATTCTACTCAACGTGCACCTATGTAAACGAAGATCGCATTAGGCTTCAATTAGGCTACAGTAAATAATATACATACGTTATTAAACAGTTAAGTATCTAAGTAATTACTTTTCATCTATTATTTCAGTCTCCGTGATATTTCCCATAAACTTTTTACCATACCGATAACAGTCGTTTATTATTAAACGTAATAAACAAAAAGAGAGAGATTAGGAATAATTGCTCCTATCAGATGTAAATCGGTTTTACAAAATGATCGCGTCTTTTTATATTTCTTAGTCTACAAATTTCCTTTTGTCCACCGCCAGATCTAAATCGGTTTTGCAAAATAATCGAATCTTTTTATATTTCTCATTCTACAAATTTCCTTTTGTCCACTGCCAAATGTAAATCGGTTTTGCAAAATAATCGCGTCTTTTTATATTTCTTAGTCTACAAATTTCCTTTTTTCCACCGCCAGATGTAAATCGGTTTTGCAAAATAATCGCGTCTTTTTATATTTCTCATTCTACAAATTTCCTTTTGTCCACCGCCAGATGTAAATCGGTTTTGCAAAATGATCGCGTCTTTTTATATTTCTTAGTCTACAAATTTCCTTTTGTCCACCGCCAGATGTAAATCGGTTTTGCAAAATGATCGCGTCTTTTTATATTTCTTAGTCTACAAATTTCCTTTTGTGCACCGCCAAATATAAATCGGTTTTGCAAAATGATCTTTTTATATTTCTCATTCTACAAATTTCCTTTTGTCCACCACTGTACGAACGACGAACAATATATGCAACGCACTGCGTGAAGAGTCCACGAACAACGTGCAAACCTTGGGCGACTGAACGATCAACGATGGTTGATAACCAAAGAGTCACGGTGAGCGTCTTTTTGCCAGTTGCTGGAGGCCAGGCTTAAAATCGAAAGTGAATAGACGTTCGGTAGAAAGTGAAATTACGCTGGTAAGCGCCCATGCTCTTTCTACGGCCGTAAAGGCGAATTCTCGGTGCTGAAGAGTCCGAAGGTAGGAGAGAAGAAAACACACGTGTTCGAGAAAGGATCGATCGATACAGGCGATCAACGGGATCGGCGCGGCGCCGCGTTGTTTCTGATTGATAGATCGCCGATAGCTAGAAAGAGCGGACCGTTGTGGACGATCGATCGTTCTTCGAGAATATCCTGCAGCCGGTTCGTCCGACCCAAATTTCTTAACGACCGAGTTCGATCGTAAAACTCGAAGCATGTTTGAGAGTGAAACGAGGTGACAATAACGTTGATTGGGGCTAAGGGTTGGTTTAACAGTAGAATTAGCGTTCTTTCATGCGTATCTCAACCTATTGTGCATGATTAGAACTCGAGAGATTTGTATTAAAAAATTAGAGAAATATGTACAGTGACTTACGAAAGTATTTTAACGTTGAATAGAAAAAGTATTTTATGAAAATATCATACTTTGCCTTTTGTTTCTATTTTCTTACATTTTACCATTTTTCTCCCTTCTTATCTTCCTATTTTTATTTTCTATAAAACGTCGAATAAGGATCGTCTGAGATTTTGTACGTAAAATAATGTAATATTTTTGAATATTTTGATATTATTTTCAACCTTTCCCCTGTAGGAAATTTTTCGCGTTTGGATATCTGCCACGTTGCTTCCTTGTTTCACCAACGTTTTCTATTTTTATTGAGCAACAAAATACATATACGCTCGAATGTAAAAGACATTCGAAGTTTGATTTTGTTTTTTAAGCAATTTGTTTCGTCACGGTCGATTACATTCACGTCGAAAACCAGAATCGTCCAACACGTTCGTTACGTCACGCAACGTCATTTTACACGACGCACCTTTAACAGATGTTTACAGGTGTCAAGTTATAGCTACACAACATCGAAAGTTCTTCGGACGATAAATTTTTCTAATATCGCTTGATCCATCTTTTTTCCCAAACATCGTACGTATCTTATTGTTCTTTTCTTTACTTTATCGGAGCAATAAGAACTTAACTACGTTACATCGTAAATAAAAAAGATTTAATGGCTTAACTTTTTCAGGAACGTTTTAACACTGTTGGTACTAGAAATTTTGTCTTATAAGTTTTGCGCTTTAAATCCGTAATAATTAAACTAAAGATAAATAGATTTATCAAAAGGCTTTGTAAAATATGTACTTATGTTTATAACATTTAAGCCGACAATATACGTGTAAAATAAAAATGGTACAAAATATTTAAAGTACTTTAACCGTACTACTTAACTATTTGACTAAATTACGTATTACATGTTGTGACATAAATTACTCTAAGTAGGATATTTTCCTAAAGACAGACAATCTTAAATTATTTTATTTCTCAAAATACTTGATACTCTTGTAAGATTCCCAAAATATCCTCAAACTATGAGAAGTTAATTTTATTATGTATGTAAATACCTATTAATAACGAGGTTGAACGATGACAGTAGTCACCATATTAAGAATGAATTTTCATTAATATCGTCCTTGAAACGTTTCTATACACGAGCCGTGGATAATCGCGTGTCTGTATCAACGTTTCAACACTGAGATAGGTCAGACCGACGTAATAAAAATCATTGACGTTTCAGTTTACTCAGCTATGACATGCCAAACGCTCTTGGATGCAAATTGTGTTAAACACTTTTTATCTTTTAAGTAACAGCTATGAAGTATCGCGACGTTTGGAATCAAGTAGCGTCTATTATGTTGTATTAGTAATTACCAAACCGCGGCTTTTAACCATCTATGCAAAATTTGAAGATGCAAAACTGTACAGAACCTTCATAATACGCACAAAATACATAAAACGTACAAAGAATAGCGCTCTTTACAACGTCTAATGGATGAAACATGTCATCGTTTCCTAAGATACAACGACGTTTGACAAAACCAGATGCAAATGTTGTTTCAAGTTAGAGGATTTAGAAGCGCGAAGATGAAAATGGTACTCACGTAGTTCGGAGAAGGCAGCTCCGGTCCAGCTGGCAATCAGGAACAATCCTATCAACAACGTCATCCTGTCGCTGGCCGGTGTCAGGAGGACGTGATTTATCTCCACCGATTGAAATTAGCGAGAGCGATATTGAAAATGCGTACGATGGCCCGCGTTGCCTGGGTATATATCAACTAACGCCACTTTCTCCGACTGTATGCCGCCCCACTCGCCGTAATGGTGAATTTATCACGGTAGAATGCCTTCTTTTAACTCAGTCAGGGCCGTAGTCATGCACACCGCATTCGATTTGATAGAATTCGCGGTGCTTCTACGCGGAATCGCGCGAAGGTAGGTCAGGATTAGACACAGAAGGTAATGATGAGGTAACGTGGGATTTTTCATTGTTTTCGCTCGATACCCTGTATATTTTCTTCTTCTTCGGCGAGGAAAATTAATAAGGTGTTTTTCTCTTTTTACTCGATAAAGTATTTTTAGTGTTTTTTGAATTTTTTTACTAGAATCTAGGTCTTGCTTCGTTTAGTCTTGCAGGGGTGAATTTTTTAATATTTTCTTTCTACTTCTGTTTGTCAGGATAGTAGATACGAATGTTTACTATATCAGTTTCATAAAATATTTTGAATATCTTTATCTTTCCCTCAGA
The DNA here is from genome assembly GCA_905332935.1 of Bombus hortorum. Classification (NCBI taxonomy): domain Eukaryota; kingdom Metazoa; phylum Arthropoda; class Insecta; order Hymenoptera; family Apidae; genus Bombus; species Bombus hortorum. The sequence goes on along the minus strand of HG995195.1, from coordinate 15,339,403 downwards.
TTGTATACTACTATTTATTACTATTAATTGTTCTGGCAGAGTTTTTGGTATTTAGGCATTTCTGTTCCTTTTTATTCTGGTTACTTGATCTCTTTCCTATGTTTCTGTTACCGTAATATCGTAATTTGCGAGTCCGTAATGGCAAGCTTTTAGTTTTTAATCCCGTACTAAAACATGTCGAGTGTTATCTTCTTCCTCTTCTCTAGTCTTCTCTAAAAGAGTAAATTTCGTGCAATATTTCTGACAAATAAAATCAATCGTTAACGATATAATCCCAATATTGAATCCAATTTTGTCAATTCAATTTTATTTTTATGTAAATAAAAAAGTACTTCCATTCTTAAGTTTATCGTATCGCACTGTGTCTTAAAAGGATAATATGGATTCAAGCTAATTGGATAATCTACGCTTTGTCGATGTTGTTTTCCTTCGTTGCATGCATTTGCACTTGTAATTGGCTATAATTAGATACGTGCAAAGAAAATAAAAGTTGGGCCATTGAAATTTGCCCAGTCAGACTTTCCTGAGAGTGTTCGAAGGATCTTCTAGTGAGTAGAGTGCTCGAGCGAATCTTTATCGTATTATAGCGAATCAATTAATCGATTGATTTTATCAAGTTTCCTTATAATCAAAAAATTGCAAATAATTTTTGGAAATAGCATAATGAACGCAATTGCCGAGGAACCCCGTAAATTAAATATTTGTATAGTGAATTGAATGTATAACTAAAACGATTTTGTTTGTGATTTGAATTAATCAGGACTAATCGTTTGGTAATAGATTTTTATTTCGATCTACCATTGTTGAAAGATTCAATAGCGGATGAAAAATTAATTGGTACGTGAAGAATGAATTATATAATTAACGCAAGTTACACAATTGTCACAAGCTTCCTTGTGGTCAACTTTTGGAAAGTAAGAATTATTAATTATTTTAGAGACTTGTCACGTTTAGGCTATAAATTCCATAGTAATCGATTTTACATTTATATAATATCATGCTTATGATAATCAAATCAACCGTAGAAAGTAGTAATGGCTCGCGCGAAAAATCTTAGAATCACTCTCGGTTTATAATTTACCTCTATAAAACACGCTAAGTCTAAGCAGGCAATATACGTTTATAATAAATATATTCATAGAGAGAAGAAACATTCGGACTTGACAGACATTTTGAAACGATATTCATGGCACAAAAAGGTGTTCATTGTAAGCCAGTTTTTGTAAATCTTGTTAAGATAAATGAGACATAGTTGAAAAAATTGAATTTATCTAATTGCAAACAAAATATAAGAAATTTAATCCTTTTCTGTAAGGGAAATTCAAGAAATTATATTCTGTTTATAAAAATACTGATTTGTCTAGTTATAAAGAACGTATTCTGTATGTTAAAAAATTAATTTTTGCTATCTATAAACAAATATATTTATCCATAAATAATTGTAGGTAATCATAAAATAATTGGAAAGAAAAATTCTCTGATAATAATCTTCTGATAGGATAAAATAGATAAAATGATAGCAAGTAAAATTCTCACTAAATTATAATCCATCAAACAACGGAATTCTAATTTGAATTTTTTTTGCATCAAGTAATTTCTTCCGTTAATTACGGTTTCCTTTAGCGACATCCTCCCATCGTAATAATTTCTCTCGCAACTGGCCAAGAATCGCGATAATAATTCTCCTTGCAATGATTCGTCGTTAATCCAACAATCGTTGCGTCCTTGTCGCAAATTCCGCCTAATGTTTCGTGTAATAATTCGCAATTTCGAAAGAGTACGATAAAAGAAAATAGTTAGAGCAAACGATTGTTCGGAAAAGATGTTATCGTTGAGTGTGAAACGATGGAAAAATTTCGAGTGTTTTCCTAAGCTTTTGCAATAGTTGGCACGCAAACCCTTGCCACATTTAGGTCACAAATATCGTGAATCACTTTATGCGATGTTTTGCACAAAGTTCCAGACGTAAAACTGTTAATTATCTTTTTCTGTTAATGCTAATCGTGGAATGACGCAAACCTTCTGTGTTTCGGACTGTTGAAACAGAATTTCCTTCTTTTTCAGACGCGATGGAATCCTTCGGCGTTAAAAGTTTCCTAACTATTTTTCATCTGTCTCATCGAAAATATCATCGTAAAGATTTGACATTATTTTAACGATGTGTTTATTCCTTTTGTAATAAATTTCTTTCGCTAATATGTAACGTTGTTCGAAGGACAAATTATTATTTTAAAAATATAGTTTCATGTCTGGCATAAGATAAAATCTACTGACTGAAATAGATTGTAACGAACAATTTACAGACTATGAAAAACATATTGAACTCATTGCCTAGATAAATCTTTTTATTTCACATCTTAAATCTCCAATACATTAGAAGATTCTTACATATCAATATGTATATATATAATATATACTATAATATTAGTACATTTATGTATTCTTATGCATGAATTATTTCTACAATTATTATATGCATTTTGTTAAGAGTATATATTTCTATTTCGTAATGTAGATTCTACATTTCCTTCACTCTATCGCTATTACCATTATTATACATAACAGTGTAACCATTTTCCGTGATTCAGTTCTAACTTTATAACATATTCTCCATATAAATATTCTCTATATTAATTGCATTGACCCTTCCATCCTGGAAAATAGCTTTTAGATGTATATTGCACAATCCAAGTTAGATCGTTGTGCGATCAATAAACGCGCGGGCCATTGTCTCGGTACGCGTTACATTTAATTCATTCTTTTTTGCATCGTTCATGTTCCATTGTTCAAATACCTAACGATCTAACGATCTACGTATCCGTATAACGCATAATTGCTATTTGGTCGACACGGTTTTGACCAGCGATCAAAAAGAGAACGAAAGTTTGAAAAAATCTAGCACGCTAAACGTGTGCCACATTCTAATGCAATTACTTCTCTCTCGAAAGAAAACCATTTCCAAGTCCCTGAATATTATATTTCCATCTTAACGCTAAAACTACTGGACTAAGGAGAAACGACTAATTTAAATAATCTTCAGAAATTTTATAAATTTACTACGGTGCGTTTTTCGAAGATTCGAACGATCCTTTATAAAGTATATGCATATCGGCTTATTCTCTTTAATTTAATTCTTTATATACTACTGGCATTTTACTTGTTATATTGTCAAGCGTCACGCTAATGTTTCTTGCGTTAAAAGATCCAAAAAACGAAGCCTTCTTTTCTTTAGATTTACAACATTGCAAAAATCAATAAGCTAATCGATATTACTTCGCGTTGTTCAGCTATGCGTCATAATGAAAGCGTTGAAACATTATTTACCACCTACCATACCCTAATTACGTGTAATAATTCTCTGCAACGACGTTCTAATATTCTGCTAAAAATGATATTGATATTCTCTAAGGCTAACAGTGTAACACCAAAACCGATGTCTCCATCGATATCTAATTCTAAGGAAAATTACGAAATGCGGACCAACGATAAGATTGCACGATCGATTAAAAAACGAAAAATCGCTGCAGCCTCCAGATTTTGTGAAATTTCTACACGTTTCACAACTACTTTCCCCGAGTCGATGAACGTTACTGCAACTCGCTGAATTTCCCAAATGCGATTATGTAAAATCCGACGGATCCCAACTGGTTTCGCGATGGTGCTGCGAATGGTGTAAACGGCTCGTAACGTTCGGGAACCCGTTTGCAAATCGCGCCACTGCAATCACACGGTGACACAACTCGGGGAACGTGATCGGCTACGCAGAGGAGTTTCCGGTTTCTGCGGCTAAAGGTCGTGAGATAACGCGTGAACCGGATCGTTTCCATATTGGACGAGCTGACAGTTTTATTTTTTAGCAACGAAGGGACAGATGATGTAGCAGTCTAAGTACAAATTCTACAAACTAAGCTAGATTGACTTGCGCTATATAAATTAGAAGATATTTCTAATACGCGTATGTAATGTAAAACATGTGTGTAATAAATATATGTATAAACTCGAATATAACGTTAAAACACGAGCTACGTTGTAGAAGATAAAGTAGAATATAACGTTACTAATAAATTAATCGGTTCTGTAACTATGAACAGAAACAAATAAATAAGTAAATAAATAGGAGCATGCAATTATTGATTAATATTTCGAACGATTATTTAAGAAACTCAACTTTAAGAAACGTTGAAGGAAATAAAAATATTTGCCTAAGTGAAGTCTGTAAATCTTTCGGTAATTCAATGCTAAAAATTCGTAGGAGATTCCTTAAACCTGTGCTATCTTTTTGAACCTGTGTGTGCTTTTTTTCTTTCTTTTTTCTTTTTTTTTTTTTTTTTTTTTTGATACAATCATCTTGAAACAATTGTTTTCAGCATTATGCGTCAACGTATTTTATACGATATAAACCTGTAAGAATTACAAAAGTCCAATTGAATGGTAGAATGTCCTCGACACCACTTTAATTGACCGGAAGGTTTTTGTACATCCTATAAATCATCGCGTCCGCCGTTTTGTCGTTGAGGGCCTTGGTAGCCAGGTCATCGGCAAGCATTGCGGCTACCGCTTCTGCAGCCATCAAACCTATGGTCGAAAGTCAAACGTGAATCTATGATTAAGCGAGTTAATACGCTGGATGTCGCGCATGGATGGTCATGGGGTGCATTAAGACGTCCACTGAAAGTGGACACACTTTTACTTCGCTCGATCGATGTCAATACACCCAACCACTTTTACTTTCTTCCATTGTTTCCTAGTAACGTGCGCGAAACGTGCATTTCTTTCGATAGCGAGCGAAATAATCCATTGCGACAACGGAATTAGTAAAATCGATTAGTTCTCGTGGAATGATTGATCCATAATAATTATGAAAATGTTTGTCGAATATTTATACAAGCTGTTTTTTTATGCATTTACGGGAGATTTAAAGATATAGTCCATAGAAAGCACATGATATGGGAAACTATATAAAATATTTAAATTAGAGCGTTGATCGTAATATCTAAAGTGTGCAACAAATTCGTCTTTAGGTTTCCTATGTATATGTCGATCTCTTTTCTCTTACATCTAAGAATACTAATTTGCATAATTGTCCACAGGCTACGTACGAAAGATTATGGGGATATTTTTAATAATTAGACGCGAAGATATTTGCGAATTTATGGTTTATGGAAATTTAAAGATTTGTTAATTGACCGAATAAAGCTACAATTTAAAATAGATTGATCGTAAGAAGAATTCGATGAACTTATTTTCACGTTGATTCTTTTCAAAGGAAACGTTTTTCTTTCTATGATTCTCATATTTTATGTAATTACACGCATGCCTGTCACGTTCCACGATTTTAACATGCAGCACACATTATCGGTCGTCGATATTCAACCGCAACTTTTTAGATCTCACGTCGCTTTTCTCTATAAAATTCCACTTTTTCCGGCGTTTTCCACGACGTCTGCTAATTAAGGAAGAATACCGGTTCTATAACGTAACGAGGACAGATGAAAAGCTTTTACGTAATGTTCCGTAATTGCTTTGTTCCCACCGTTTGCCACTTGCAGGAAAAATAAATAGTTCCTCAAGTGCGTAATATGTTATTGTTATTAACTCCATCTTTGATCTAATAATCATTTTTAATCAATAATTTGTGGCAATAATTTTTTAACGATCAATTTTATTTCTACTTCCACATTATATATTTTCTTCGAGTTGAAATTTAATTTGTAACGCGTTATGTTTTTGTGGCTGTTTTAAACTAAGCTTTTTACCGCTTTGAAAGATTAAAATCTTCTTTCAAAGAAATACTATATTTAGTATAACATATTAATACATGTATTATGTGAGTCAGATTTAATTAGAAGAGTCAACGATTAGATAAAATATAAATAACACGAGAAACTCACTGTGACTGAGAATGGACTTTACTGGTCCCTCTTCGTTCATTCCTTGAAGAGAGACATTTTGCTTCTTGGAAATCAATTTGCTTCTTGCTGCACGAACAATTAACGCATCCTGTCCATTGGCTTTTTTCAATTCGATCGTGAAGTCGCCAACAACATCGGCTGCATTCGTTCAAATCAACAAATATTATTTCAAAAACATCGACTAACTTTTATAATTATCCTTCTATGCTCAGAGTAGTTCTTTTAATTCTTTCTTAATCTTTAACATTATTGTCATTCTCGTTGTAACTATAAATTTCCTATCATAAAGCTTGTTTTTCACGAGAAAATTTCCATCATAACTAAAAATATTACGTACTAGGAGAAAGTAACAATCAAGAACCAAGACTTTTTTCCCGCAACCAATAAACTTGACACAAAGAACACACTCACTGAAGTTGCCATTCAGCTGGCCGTTTCCTCTCACTAGCTCCTGGCCAACTTTACCCATCAGATGATAATCGGATTTCACGCGAAGCAGAGGAATTCTGATTTTCATAATGACGTGCATAACATCATCCTTGGAAATCGGTAGAAAAGAAATTGAAAGATAATTAAAAACGTTACCGAGAATAATAATAAATAGAATAATAATAGATTAGTAAATAGAATAATAGAATTCGGTAGAATAATAATTCAGATTAACTATTTCAAATAAGAAAGGAGAAAAGTGACCGTGTCGATTTGAAAATCCGTGAGAAATCCTTCTCGAGTTCTAATCAACGACAAAAAAATAAAAAGAAAGGAAAATAACTAAAAGTAAATAGAATAAACTAAACTAAAACTAATAGTAAATAGAATAATAGAATTCGGTAGAATAATAATTCAGATTAATCGTTTAAAATAAGAAAGGAGAAAACCTTCTCGAGTTCTAATCAACGACAAAAAAATAAAAAGAAAGGAAAATAACTAAAAGTAAATAGAATAAACTAAACGAAAACTAATAGTAAATAGAATAATAGAATTCGGTAGAATAATAATTCAGATTAATCGTTTAAAATAAGAAAGGAGAAAAGTGACGTGTCGATTTGAAAATCCGTGAGAAATCCTTCTCGAGTTCTAATCAACGACAAAAAAATAAAAAGAAAGGAAAATAACTAAAAGTAAATGGAATAAACTAAACTAAAACTAATAGTAAATAGAATAATAGAATTCGGTAGAATGATAATTCAGATTAATTATTTAAAATAAGAAAGGAGAAAGGTGACCATGTCGATTTGAAAATCCGTGAGAAATCCTTCTCGAGTTCTAATTAACGACAAAAAATAAAAAGAAAGGAAAATAACGCGATAACTAAAACAAGTAGAGATACGAATTGCACGCTAAGAAGAACATAGCGTGTACTTACATCGGTATCGTTCCCTCTATGAGCACGTTTGTATCTAGCCCCTTGAGCAAGTTTCTCTTCCCCAGGATTCTTTCGATCCATTCCACCATAATGATAGACCAATTGCATCCCTTCTTCGAAGTATCCTTGCTTCTCCTGATAGTTTTTCGCGTATCTAGACAAACCATCCAATCTCTTCGCCTCTATGGCCGCCTTAACCGCGTCGTTCCTCTTCGTCAAGGATTCTCCTTCGGTACAGTTGCGACTAATAACCCGTTTATTCTCGAGGATATCCTGTTTACATCGGTTAACTACTTTACTGCAGCTTAGCAACAAGATGAAGGTATATATACATAGCAATATCTATTTATAATAGTAAATTGCTATTATAGCGTTTACGAATAATGAGGCTGACGTTAAATTGTTGGTTGAAGTACCTGCTAATTTTCTGATGATTAAACGCTGACTCCGATAAAGGTACGTATTATTGCCTCTTTCTAAAGTCTTTTGACCACCTTCCCAGAAAGAAAATTTTAAGATCTCACCGAGTTTCAAAATTTGTCTAGCGGTTTGTTTCAGAGAGTTTGCTGTTCTTAACATTTTAAGAATTTTCTACTATTTCTTAGGAACATTTAATGCTTCCGTAAGATTTTTCAAAATGTTCTGTAAATTACATTCAAGAGTTTCTTGATTTACCGTTTCTAGGATTTTTTCTACAAATTGTCATACGTTTTCATAGATTTCTGACTGGATTTTTAACGTATTAAAAAATTCGTTTCATCGTGATGGTAATTTTACTTATTTACAAGATGTTGGTCGTAACATAATCGCAAGGAAAATAATCCTACAATTCTATCTACTATCTCAAATTAACATGTCTACGACAGTAGGTTCACACGTATCTTCGAACGCTGCTATTTAACGTAGAATTGTTATCTCTCTACCTAATCGCATCAGTATAGCGGCACACTATTTATTAAATACCAGGAAGTTATAGAAAAATGAATGTTATCCCTTTTTATTTTACTTTCTAGCGGAAACTCGCAACATCAAAAGCAGGAAGAGGAGTCGATTAACTTACAGGAAACACGTAGGAAAATTGTTATCGTCGATTTTTCTACGAAATTAGCAAATCAAACATCTCCTTTTCGAAAGAACGTTACAAAAATCTTCAACGGGTAAAATCATTTCGTTACCTTTGAAGCATCCTTCGTACCAAACACTCTCGCATCCCCCTTAGATTTCATTCTGTCGTTTCCAAAACGCCTCACGCCGCCATTACGGTTCTCATCCGCGTAAACTATATCGATATAACCTGGTTGTTCCTCTAGACGTTTCGATTCTCTACCATACGCCTGTTCTCTGCTAATTTGTCCAGGAACAAACTTCTGTCCCGTCACTGTACTCTGCACGTTCTCTGATGCCGAAGTCTCAACGTCCTCGTGACGTTCCTCGGTTCTTCCCCTAGCGAAATTCTCACTTCTATGACTCTGCGTGCCGTGTTCTGTGCTCCGACCATCATCAGGACCCGATCTGGATCTATCGTTATCCTCTTTCTGCTCAGAATTCTTTGAGTTGAAACCAGAATTTATTGCGCTCATCGCATAAATCATTTGAACGTCCGAAGGATACCTCAAGTTCTCTATAATTCGACTGGTGTCCGATTTTGAGAGAACCTTTGCGTCTTCCATGCTGTAAGTCCCGAATCCAGATTCCTGATGCAGTTTGTGATTATTCCGAGGGCGATCAGTCGCTGGTTCCTTCATCTTCTCCGCTTGAATCTTCATCAAGAAGGGATCGTATTGTCTGAGTCTTTCGAAACGACTCTCTCGCTCCCTGGCACTAGCCACGAACTTGTTCTCTTGGTTAGTGGCAGAGACAATGGCCTCGAAGCTTTCGTTTTGTTCTTTAGGTTCCTTGATTAATGTATGGAATCTGTATCTGATGGAATCCAGATCTCTCAGGTCGCTGTAGCTCACGTAGCCAGCTTCTAGCTCGCTGAGGTTCGATTTCAATCGGCCTCGAGCTATGTGGATGCTGTCCAGCGTGGATTCGTTTAGTCCAGTGATCTCCACGTTCCGAAGAATTATTCTGTAGCTGGTATTCCCTTCGGATTGATCCACTTTGATTACCGGCACCTTTAGTGGATCTAGCTTGCCGGCTTTAGAGAATCCTCCTGATAAAAGCTTCGCCCACAGTTGTTGAGACATTTCTAGCAAGGATCCTTGACAGTTCGCCAGGGTCAGCAGACCCACAGCTAGGAATGCGACAGCTACAACTTTCGTCATCGCGTGTATTTATTTCTTGAACCCTTTCTCGCTACCGTAGATTCGGTTCTTTAGCACTTGAGTACTTCTAAGTATCTTTAAATGCTATTTTTTAAATATTTCGATGGAATATTTCGATATGGCTCTTCGGAAGTAAAGAATCTTCAAAGAAAGTGCACCAAAGTATCATAGGTGTTTTATATTATAACATTTCAAAGTGTTACGATCGAACGTTTAGAATCTCATCGCTGAAGAATCAGAAGTCTTCGGAGAAGTTTCTATTCCACGCTTTTCATCTCCCAGACGTAGATAGGCTTAAACACCAAGAGAACAACGATGGCAACCACGATGAAGACCAGGAGGAAGCAGAAGAGGGCGGCGCACATCAACACTTTGGCACCTGGACCGATGATTCGTTCTTCTTCCAGGCTGTTCTCGATTAATCCAAGACGAAAGTCAAGACAACAAGATCCTTCACGATCATTACTATCACTGGTTAGCGTCGTCCGACGTTTGTCCCTAAGGCGTGTGCTCGTGCAAAGGCGGCAATCGCGAGTGGATGATGCGTTTTATACAGCAGCGTGGAAGGGCATCGGATCTGGGCCATGGACCACTCTGATTCTTCTGATACTCGTTAACTAGGTGTTCTTTCTAGTTGTCTATACAACTTCTTTTCTTTCTTCTTCTAGCGTCTTGAACATCGCGTTTCGCCCTCGATGCGACGTAATAGGGGGCAAGGTCCTTCCCCGACCTTAAGTGGAAGACATTATAGCCGCAAATAGCGCACCACCGGAGTTGTTCGCTGTTGCGTAATAGCTTGTTCTTAAATGTACATCGCAGTATGTGGTAGCTGCGACACGACGCTTAATGGGGAGCGTAGTTGTGCTTTGTTCAATGATTCGATGGGAAGGTTGGGAAAAATGTGAGGGGGAAATGGGGAGGTGCGACGAACTTGGTTTTTGGGTGAAGGTGAGGCTAAGTTTTATAATAAAAATATCATTGAAGGTTTCCTTCGAATTTTTATTTAGATTCGAACATGCCGATCTATTTTCGTGCGTTTTGTTACGCCTGGATGAAAATTTGTTAGATTTAGGAATTTTTACGTGAGCGATGTAACAATTGTGTTATTATCAGAAAGAAATAAAGATCAAATAAAAATGTATCTTATTATTTCAAGTCGGTGTAAAAGCTTGGTACTTTGATGGAAAATTAATATTCGATTAAAAACATTGGCAAAGGAACGTTCGTTAAGAAGATTCGATGCAATATTTTTTACTTTCTCGAGTCAGTGAATTAATTTGCGAGGAAATACAGTGGACACGAAGGAATGACAAGTGCGATAAAATTGACACAAGACCAATATCGGAACATTAAATTGCGTAACTCGCAAAATGAACTGCAGGTGTAATAGAAATGACGATGTCAGCGGATTGGCAATCAATAACACGTTGGCAATTTTCGATGGCAGAAAATTATTTCGCGATCGAACATCGTCGTGACAACAACAATGAGGTTCTACGGACTTTTCTTAATACTTTTGGTGACAAGTTGCTTGTCGATTTCTTTACTTGTTCCAGAAGTCCGTAAGTACCCTATTTTTATTATAAATGTCGCTACACAATTTTTACCGTATCTTCTTTTTTTTTTTTTCATTCTATCTAAACGAAACATTTGAAATAATATTTAGATTATCTGACTGAAACTATATACCTTCCAAGATTAATCCAGTGCAATTTTATTGAACAAAGCAATTTATAGCGGTATTTTAAATTAAAATGAAATATTTGCTTGTTAAATATTTCGCTGCGATATAACATAACGACATATTGTCACGATAGATTCTTAAAACACCCGGTATACAAGCGTTATCATTGCAACTGGAACACTTGCATTTAATTCACGATGAATCGTATAGAAAATCATGCGATCTAAGTGTACAAAGAATTCAGGTCTAACTTGAATTCTGGACGAGATCGAAGGCTAATAAACAGCGAACATAATACTTGGATTTTTCTTATAACGAAGGAAATATACCTGATTTATTTATAATCGATAAAAATGAAACATTTCATGCGAACTTTTATATAAAGTATAATTCGAATGCTTTCTTTCTCGGACATTTTATACAAGTAACTCATAACAACGAAGTATTTAACGTATAAGACATCGAATTTTATTTTTCATTTTGAATCAATGAAATAAAACAATGTGGTTCCTTTTAGCATCGTTCTTGAAGATATGTCATCAAAGTGATCCATTCCTCGACGATTGTATAATGCAAAGTGTCATTTCCTTGAAACCGTATTTAAAAAATGGAATAACAGCTCTTGGGATTCCAGCGTGTGAACCGCTTCGCTTAGAAGAGATCGAAATTGACCAAAGTTCCGGTCCAATTTATATTCACGCGAGGTATAACAACGTGTCCATTTATGGTGGCACTAACTTCGTACCTAAGAGCATCAGGTATGTCCTTGCATTTCAATCAATATCTCTATGTATTTTTCTTCCTTTCTATGACTCACACACCGCTCGAAATACGTACAATGTATTGGATTGGCAACTAGGTGATTGCGAATTTTGTCAATACCACCTATTGATAAAATCCGCAATCGCTTAAATTGCCAACGCGATAGTTTGCAATTCCTCGTATATCGATTTGTCATTCGTCAGTGAACTTTATATATTTCGGAAATATTTAATCGCGATAATTTTCATCGTCTCTCGCCTGTACTGTCTCATATTGTTTCATGGATTAACGAAAAACTAACGAACCATGCGTCACTAATCGCTAAAAAATTAAAATAAAAAATAATAATAAATATACATATGTAACGATAGTAAAAATAAACCATTTTCTTAAAAAATGAGTAATCCTCGTAATCTTAAGTACGTAGATTAACTCCACGAATAATATCTTTTTACCAGCTTCGACTTAGACAAAAATGTAGTACACCTGGAACTGTACATTCCACGACTGGAAATGGTAGCGAATTACATCATGGATGGTAGAATTATAATGCTACCAATCATAGGAAATGGTATCGGATACGGAAACTTCACAGACATCGATGCCATTGTCGCTCTACAATTGGAACGTTATCGTAACGAGAGAACAGGATTGATTCATCAGAAGGTGGAGGACATTTATGTCGATTTTGAGATCGGCCATGCCACTGTGCGCTTAGATAATTTGTTCAACGGCGACGAAACGCTTTCAGCCGCTATGAATCTTTTCCTGAACGAGAACTGGAGCACGGTGATAACGGAAATAAGGCCGAAACTGGAGGAAACCGTTGCCATGTTGGTCACGAATTTCACGAATACGATTTTCTCGGTGTTTCCGGAGGACGTATTATTGCCACCTTGAAGTAAAATATTCTATACTTTTTTCTCCTGTAAACACGTTAATGCGATGTATCGATTGATTTTGTAAGTTTTTCTAAATTTTTATATTTTCTTTTTAAATACTGTTTTCGAAGTTGTTATAAAATTACAAATTGCAGTTGTTTCTATTTTCTCTTAAAAATTTCTAAACATTTTTTCAAGATAGTTTTCAGATTTCTTTCAACGCTTCTTTAATTATTTGAAAATACGTAATTAGTATTCGATAATTAATTTTACAGTTTCCTACAACTCATGAGCCTAAACGAAGATAACCACACGACGAGCGTGTAAATCGTAGAACAGCATTGTAGGCGCTAGTAAAAGTCCTCGCTCAGTTTTATACCGAAGGCAAACCATTATATCATATTCTCCTTGTATTCTTATTAGAATTCTATAGTAAATAGGAAATAAAACTGTCTTGTTTCCAGATTATAAATTTTCTTACTTCGAAACTTCAATTTTTGAAAGATATATTAAGAGTAGACTCTCAAATGGTGTCAGAAAATAAAAGCAATTACATATGTACGATATTATTTTAGTACACGATAAATAAGACTTGGATGTTGATCTTTCTGATTAATTTCTTATTGAATTTTATAACAATAAAAGTTCATTTAACTTACATTACATTATTTCAGAAATTTAAATAGAAACATATGTATAGTTTTATAAATATGAACAAGGCTCTTTGTTTAAATAATATTTTATCCGCAGCAGATTTGAATTACGAATCAAGGGTCGTAATTCTTTGCTGCTCAACTATTGTCGTGGAGTAACGATACTATTGCGAAAGACGCTGCGAAGAAATTAAAGACTGAGAAATCAACTGGTCTGTTGATGTAATTTTAGGTCAGCACTCGATTGCTTTTAAAAGTTATTAATTTACGAGACATTTATATTATCCTGTTTCCTCTCAGCGTCAATCATTGCCATTGGTATTACTGAAAAGATCATAACTATGATCATGATTATGTGCGTGATAACTGTTTTTGTTGCTGCAATGTTCCAATGCATTTGCTTCGTTTCCTTTGCTTGAAGCAAGAAATTATTTAAAAAATTCAGAGACTAGAAAATTAACGAAAACAAAGTTTTATAAAACTTTTATTTTATCTAATAAAGTTCACAAAATATCAACTCTTCTAAACAGTCCACGAGAATCAGTAATTCCTTTGCAATTGTTTTCCGGTGTCGCAAGAAAATAGCCTTTAAAAGCCTTTCGTTCATCTTCGCGAAAGTATGTATAGTCACGTTCAAGCGAATGTACCGCAGCCGACTACAATGTAACGCATTTGTAAATGATTCTTGGTGGGAATTTGTATATATCCCGAAACACCTTTGGAATTCTTATAATACTTTTGACATTTTCAATAATCCATGTACGATGGTACCACCAAGCAATGGTCGAAACAATTTCATGAATATCACAGGGTATAGTACTATGGGTATTGCAATTGTATAGTTGGATAATTGTTACGAGATTTGTTTGCATTTAATTTAATTATTGGTAATAGACAATTAATACTCCTGTCTTCTTCTCTGTGATAATTTTTTTTTTAATTTGAAGTTTGTAATTTTTTATTATTACTATTGCTCGTTTTATTACAAGTTTTCTTTTGTCGCTTATATCATATACTTATACTGAGAAACTTTGGAAAAATTACTATGAAGATTTTCCATATCCTTCTCAATGTTCCTTATTTCCAATTGCAGAACTGTTCTTCCATTTCTAAAGTATTTATGTATATTTATAAAAATCTCGCATTACAAAGCATTGATGTCGACATTTGGTTTCTTACGAGTTACAAATTGGGCAACGGCGACAAGTTCTTTCGGAATTTCTTCAAACACCGTGAAACATCCGAAAGTTTCAAGGTGCCCAAGCGACTAGCTGGATCATTAAAACCGGAATGGGTTCGTGAAATATTTACTCATGTAACGCCTATGTCTTCCTTTGTTAAAAGTGGAAAATTCAACAAATTAAATCATCGTTATCTTGTTTTTGATATTTGAAAGGAAAAATTGCTTAATATTTTCTTAATATTTTTTATCAAAGATATTTACTTAAAAATGTATTTAAATAATTTAAATTATCTAAACTAACGAAAGTTAATAATTAGCAATGAATTAAATAAAAGACCACTAGTGGGGTATTTAGAAATATGATAACTAAATTCTTTCAATTTTTCAAGCAAAATCTTACGTTTTCTTGCGCTAAGTATATCCATTCAAGGCAGATTCGTAAAGTAAAAAATTAAATTCATTTATTTAAAAAATTTAATTTCTTCAATTTCTTTGTAATATCTCCATCTACGCAATTTAATTAAATTTAATTAAGGATCATACGTGGAATATGAATTTCTGATCGTAAACTTTTGAAAATAAATTGCCGACTTCGGTATATATTTATTCTATCAGATTGGAAGAAGTCTTGCAAAATGTAGCTTTCTTCGTCGCTTATTTCCGAGTAATTTGTCAAGCATGCAGTGCACGATCCCTATCAAGGACCAATTCGAAAAGACAATGCCGCATTATACATTCATGGCCAGCTATGCAACGAACATCGTGACTTACTATTATCAGCCATTAATACTTCTCGCCAGAGGCTTAAAATAAACTATCAATTTTTACATAATACTTTCAACCATTAAATTTCTGTTTCTTCTCTAATTTTATCCCAATCGATTTACTCTTATTATATATAATTCATATCCAAGCACTTTCTGTTCAATCACTCTGAGAGTAAAATTAGTTGGACGAGTTAAAATTTAGTCAAAAATTATGAGAATTAAATCTTAAAATTTAATCTTATCACATCCTGCCTAATTTAATCGATGCTAAAAAAGGAAATAACGATGATTTTATCAAATTTTATTAAAAAGAATCACGCGTCGAAGATATTGGGATTTATGGAAACAATATTTATCGATATCAAAGAAAAGAAAATTCGTAAATAACTGGTTTAAGAGTAACACCGGTTAAGAAGGACTTCATAGAAAACTCCAATGTTCGTCGTCCTTGCAATCTCGAAAAAAAAACAGACGATGATGTATGTTTCTCAATAAAATTTCGCTTGCTATAACCTCGATCCCTTTCCTAATAAAGCCAACCTAAACGTTTCATTTATTACACAATATTTCACGCACCGAACAGTTACTCGCACGAACATCTATTTTTCCTTTAATTTCGACGATTCTCCAAAACTGACTTTCGTCATTTATGAAAACGCAGAAGACAATGGCGCGGAACAAAACGAGTGAAATTACAAAGAAGAGCACGAGCAAGCGAAAGAAGGTGCTTTCACAATGAGCGTTCTCCATCTGCTTGAATTAATATGATTAAAATACTCGTAACAGGTCGTTCGGATGATGTAGAGCTCTCGCAATGATCCAACGAAGCGCGATTACGCAAATTATACTGTTCATTCGGCAGTGCATAGGTATACCGCCTTTCTGGGTCCGACTGTTATGTTTCCTCGACACCATATTGCGTAACGTTAGACTTCTAAAATTAAATGTCGTTTATAACAGGTAAATTCGATTAGGAAATTGCACGGTTCCGATAATTCTAACATAACGAGGGTTCTTGATCTACCTACGGTTTATCGAACCACATAAGCGTGTAATAATAGACTTTTGACAGAAATGTGTGACAGTAAATTGCACACACATTTCTTTCTTATTCGCAGTATCGCAATAGCGTTGTCAGTTGTGTGACAGACGAATATTATGACTTTTTAAATAACGTGACAGGATAATTAATTTAAATTGAAAATATGTTACAGACATGGTATTCGTTGACATTCAGACGATGTTAATTGTTACTTGAATCTATGAAACGATGCTGTAACTAATTCTATTTCATTAACGATATTTCAATTACCAACCAGGTAAAATATTGTTTGACTTCGGGTAGGATATTCGTATGAAATGGAAATAAAAGGAAAACACGGGAGCATCCGATGAATTATTGTTCAATTTTCGTCAGAAACTTAGTTTTCTATTTACAAAATAAAAAGTATCGATTACACCTGTGAGAAATAAAAAGCAGAGTCGAATACGATGACGTTTAAAGCCGAACAGAAGTCAGAGTAGGGGAACCGTCGCATATAAGACAGAATACGAAGAGAACGCGTGTTTAGTTTACGAGAATCGATCCATTCAGCTACCACCTTGATCCCTCGCTTTCATTCACCATTTTTCTTTATACATCTCGTGTTGCTTTCAAAAAAGGATTAAAAGATTCCTAAATTATCGAAAATTAAAACAAAGAAACAAATTGACTAAAAGAACAGTGAATTGGTGTATCGAAAGGGTTAATAAAACCTACAAAGTGTATTCGTCGACAAATTAAAAAGAGACCATCGACTATTGGATATTTAAAATAGAATTTTTAAGTTGCACCTTAACGTTCGAAGTTGCTGCGAAAATTTAGCAATATCTCGAAACACGTACAACGTCCAGGACCAATAAAAAATCTACCAGGGGACCTCGATCGAGGTCCAAGTTCTCCAGAATGTTACAACAGCGAGGGATACTCTGTGTGGTGATATTTGGACTGTTCTCTGGAGAACTCGTGTCCTCTGACAAGGAGCAAAACAATCCTGTGCTGAATGAGCCGGACTTCGAGATACGTAAGCCTCTTTAGTGCCTCTTTTACGCTACGGTGGAATTTTGTTTATGCAAACTCCATTTACCGAGGATGTACGCGAATTTAGCGAAATCTTCGTTGAATCCGCTCGTTTGAACGTGCGTTCCTACGATATAAACGAAAAGTCACAAGTGCGCGGAGGATCAGTGAATTCCCATTATATGAACTGCAATTCGAATAAGTAGAATTCTACCGCAATTTTGTAAGGCGCGCGCGTCTCGATCACTTCCTTATCAACTCTGTAAAGTAATCTGTTAACGAAATTCATTTTTTGACATAATTTAACGGTGACAATCGGTCGATAAAATAATTAATTGGCAACTAAAAATCGACGACTGACGTTTGAGAGTTAATGAAACAAATATCGTTATGCAATCACTTTCCACGATATTACGATGACTCAAGACTCGACTCTTATTCAGACGAACGTTGGATAATATTATAGTTAGAGGGTGTTGGAAATTCCGGGATTCTATGGAAGGTGACAAGCGTTATTCTCGATTAGCTGGCAGCTACGTTTAACAAGAGCGTACGTAACTAACGTAGAATGAAGTTAAATCACGTTACGAACGAGTAATTATTACTCGTATTTTCCTTTTACGACCATTGAGCGTATCTACCTTTCTCTTTCCACGCGGACGGCAATTGTGGGAAACGATTATATCGCGAAAGCGTATTGCATCGTACGCGTTTCCCTTTGTTATCAAATCCTTTCGTTTTCTCGAGGAATCGAGGCTTCTGTGCAACACTTTGACCGTGTCGGTTGTCCGATTATTTTCATTTCCTCTTGGATGTTTATTGGAGACAGCTTGAATTAGAAAATTTCGTTGTGAGGATTTAAAGCGAGATTGAAGAAACGCGTGGGTAGTATAGGTGTACGTGTGTGAAAATTACTACGTAAGTTTGACTGACAATGAGTTGATTATTTAACGTTTCGTTAGTTCGAGAATAAAATTGCAGATTTTGAGAAGGTTTTTAACGAAACTGAAGAATTTTAACTAACTTTATTCTTTATTCTTTTTAAAACTGTAATTGAGGAACTGTAATTTTCACGTAGAATTTTGGACGAGTTCGTCGTTTATTGCTCCTTGAGGAAATTTCTTTTGAAAATCAAATCGAAGAATTGCGAGATCTCTTATAGAATTTGAATCGATCGCGTATCGATTGTTCGATTATTTTCGTTTGTTTTCAAAGACTTGTCTTCACATTTGATGGAATTAGAGATTCTTATTGCGATAAGAAACATAAGACGAACGAATACCTACAAACTGAATCGGACATTTTTCTTGACATATTCCTGGCATGATACTTTCTCTTTCTACGTAGGTAGAGCACAAGGAAATTGCACATTAGTTGTGGAATGCTAGCGAATTTTCTAGTTGCGTCGTTCCATAGAACGAAGGTCGAGCTTTCAAACTCGTTTCGAAAACCACGGACGCTTCATCGTCGAATTCACAGCGCCAATTCACAGTACGCTGTTCAATGTATTCGCTTGAAAAACTGCTAGACTATTGTGATCTTTCATTTGATTCTTTCGGGCAAACAGAAGCGCATATTTATAAAATGAACGAAAAATCAATTCCGTTAACCATTTAGTCCTACGAAATCACTCGACGATATTAAAATTCTTCGCAAAAATTTTCAAATTGTAAGTCCTCTTCATCCTAAACCGAACTCCGTCAAAAATTCGATCGCGCGGAACTGTCGAAAAGCCTCGGTCTCTACCCTTCAACCCCTCTCACGGTCCTCAAGAATTACCTGTTGCTGTTAAACGCAACATCGTCGTTCTACTTCGATAAGAATTACAATTTAAAATTCCTGGATCGTACAGAGGCCAGTTCGGAAACGTCAAAGGTATCGTTGATCAGCGCGTCCGACGTAATGGTAGCGAGCATGGCGTAACGGCTCTCGATGGCGTGGCGAAGGTTATGTCAGAGATTGCATAACGGGTCCGTGGATCGACGGTAATCGGCCGGAGAAAGTGGCGACGCGGTCGACGCTTACGTAGAGCCGGTCTTACGACGGCGTATCCTCGACCAACCGCTTACACGCTCGTCTTCGCACGAGTCCGACCCTTCCTGCGATTCCTCGAGAGTGAAAGCCTATACAAGCAACCGGGACGGTGCATCGAACGGTCCAGATTGTTTCTTTGGTCATGGACCTTGTATGGCACGTTGTTGATGAGCGTGCTTTTGAATATGGTTGACGGGTTTGTTGATTCTCGCTGTTCGCCAAAAAGGTGACATCGATCGTCCATTTTTTTAGACTTTCGTATGGCTCACGTACGTATTGTTGAAGCGGTCGCCACTTCTAAGAAAACTCTACGTCTGGTCTTTTTAGTTTTCTCAAGCACTGAAGCCATCGACAGCTTATAGACAATAGACTGGGACGATGGCTTCGGGGCTTTCAGTCGTAGGGTAACACTGCTAGCGTGCTGATCTGGACCAGCTCAAATTATATTCCTACTTGTATTTACACTTCTTTATTAAAATATATTTTCTACTTTACAATTTATCCACGCGTTCCTTTGTTCGCATACATCTAATAACCTCAACACGTATAAATATTTTGGATAGAGTATGAGTTTAGATCTGAGTATTTTTAGTCGACGTAGCGAACGATTGTTGAAATATTAGCTTTTCTATGTTCGTGATAAAATTCACTGAGGTAACGTAATAATTTATGGGAAGCTTTAGTATAAATTAATCTTGGTATTTATCGGTTATATTGTTCAAAGGTAATTAATATATGCACGTTGTATCACAGTTTCTCCGGGCGCTAAGTATCGATAATTTCCAACTATTGCATTCATGACGCTGTATATGAGGTTGTCGGAAAAGTTTCTTTCGTTTTATGAGGAAAATGATAGACGCACAACGTTTCTTGTTTTATATTATTTTGACGAATTTCCTACGATCCGTTTTATTCCGTTGAGATAAACATCGCGACATTTCACAGACTTGGTTTCACGTTTGTATAAAGGTACACTGTTGTAAAGAATACGTTTGCGAAAGAAAGACACTTTTTGGACAACACAGTTTTTGAAACACTCACAAAGACACATTTCGAACTACTAACATATTCAGTGTTATACCAGCGTGAATGGATTTTAGTTCAAATATGTTGGAGACTGAAACTGACTTATCTCTGTTTACATTTAATTCCACTGCTTAAAACTGGTTAAAGCTTCAGATATTTCTTAGCGATAGACGAACAATGTTGCGTCGAAAGTGACTTAAAGAACGTAACAGGATTAAAGTATTCCATCAAATTTCAAATGTTACAACATCGGCCAATTGCGCGATATTCGACCATTACAGCAATACGTCAAACGAACCTAACGCAAGAACCGATACGTTTGTATTTAATGGCATAAATTTCTAGCTAATATAAAGCATTTTATGATTTAACGATTATTCAACGAGTTAAACGAACTGTTCTCGAGGCAAATGAGAATAAAAGTAAGAAAGCTAGTAAATTTCACTATAAACGTTAAGTCTATCAGCTCTTTGTACTCTTTTGTAACGTATAGCGAAGAAGAAAATGGTGAAAACCAAGCGTCGTAAATTTTCTCCACTGATGTAACGTATAATCATTGTGATTGGTTCTCATTCGATGTTTTAAAGAATTTGTTGGCATAAACGCAGTTCCTACGTTAGAGGGAAATAAATCATGCCATGTATTCAAGCAAATTGTTCGATGACGAAACGGGCAAAAATTCCAATATAAAAAGACGTTTTTAAACGATGTTATTATTATTTAACTCCTTATAATGCTACGTATTAGGTTGTCCGAAAAGTTTCTTTCGTTTTATGAGGAAATAATAAACGCACAACGTTTTTTGTTTTATATTATTTTGTCGAATTACGTGCGATTCGTTTTGTTCTGTTGAGATAAACACCACGACATTCCATAGACTTGGTTTCACGTTTGTACGAAGGTGCATTGTTGTAAAATGAAAGAAAGACACTTTCCGGACAACCTAATAATTTCAAAGTTGTACATATTCAAGTACCTATATCTTATAAATTTTATCTCTTTGGTTAATATTGTAACGTCGTGCTCTACCATCGCGTCGTTGCTTCAATATTAGTGCGTAGAAATTAATATTCTACAAGTTCTCCATTACGCATAGAAAATTTGCATTTATTTATCGGTAAGAATCAATTTTAGGAACTTTTAAGGAATTCTCTGAGCGTCGAATCGATATGTATGTCAAGATCGATCGACCGTAGGTGCTTTGCATTTCTACGAGGAAAAAAGCACATGGTTGGCGTCAGTTGTAAAATGAATAACGAAAAAGATAACAAAATCCTTACGAATTTTCACGATAGACGCAAAATTGAAACGATGAAAAGTTTGGAACGTATCTAATTCACGTACACTTCGTCGATTATCTTTACCGCCAACATGCGTTTATAAAACAAATAGAAAGTCCTTCGAGCATTAAACAAAAAGCTTCGCAATTAAATTAAAAGCCTCGAAACGCGAAAGCCAAACTGAACGCTTTAAAAAGCATAGATAATCGTTAAATAATTATAAAATGCCTGATAACAACTGAGTGAATAATTAACTAGCAAATTGGCTCACCAGAAAAATTAGGTTCATTTACCGAGAAGATCGGAAGTGAGAGCGGTTGCATAAAGGTACCGGAAGTAGGAAGACACGCGATAACCTAAGAACCGAAGTTAGGATCGCGTGACTGAAAATTTCACGGGTCTGCCGTCGTGTAAAAATAATTGTTCAATTTTCTGAATCTATTCTTCCAAAATTTGTTCTTCTCCACAGCCGAGTACATATTACCGTGCAGTAGGTCAGATCCGAAGATAGACGCATGCTTTCAGAAAACTTTAAACCATCTGCAGCCGTATTTACTTAAGGGTAAGTTGAAGATTGAGTTTAAAAACTGAATTCTTTGTGTTGAATCGAAGCGAGAATTGTCATTGTACGTCGGAGTGAATCGACTCTTTCAAAAATTAAGAGTACGCTATCGAATTGCATTAGAGCGAAGGTGCGTTGTGCAATAGATTTCTGAACATCGGTTTAATCGCTACGTATAATATTTTAGTATTTATATAACCTGCGATTAATAAGCGCATGTAATTTGAAGTTCTTATATAAACTAGCGGCCTTTCCATCACTTTGAAAGCTTGCCTTATTCGTGTCCTTATTCCCAAATATCTTTTCGTATATCGCTCGTACTAAAACGCTAATCGATTAGAAGCACCGTTATACCTTTTTACAGACAAACAGAATTGCGAATATAATATATACATAGACATAGAAAGAGAGGAAGAGTTAATTATTTTCATTACACAGAATTCCAATTTTCTTAGGTATTCCTGATCTGGATTTACCTCCGATCGAACCACTGATTATCCCGGAATTAGGAATGGAGAACGGCCAAGGAGCTGTTCGTATTAAAGCGCTGTTCTCTAATATCACCGTCATAGGAGCGGGAAATTATACAATTTCGAAAACACGAATCGACATACAGACATACAGGCTTGATCTTCATTTGGCATTCCCAAAGATCGAACTTGAAGGCCGCTACGAAGTGGTAGGAAACGTGCTGCTCTTCCCTATTCAAAGCCACGGGGAATTTTGGGCGCTTTTTGGTGAGTCGATTACATTTCTAAAACTCTGCTCGAGAGTTTTCGAAAATTGTCTACGTAAGTTCTATTAACACTAGAGCTACTACTATCGAAATGACTGGACTTTAAAAAATACGTGATAGTAGAATATCTTTATATTTATTGATTTATCACTTTCTTACGGAAGGAATTCCATGTTATATAGTACATTTTTGGTATTATTAATCCATCATCCCTAAAAGACGATTGACACATTTATAAAATTGTAGAACCAGTCGTTTTGACTGCTGTGGTATTTTTTAGTGTTAGCATCTAGCGATCCAGCGATCGATCTGGAATTTTCTTGATAACTGATATCATATCGAATGATACGCAATAAAAATTTTAAAAAGGTGTAATAAA
This sequence comes from Bombus hortorum, assembly GCA_905332935.1. NCBI lineage: Eukaryota > Metazoa > Arthropoda > Insecta > Hymenoptera > Apidae > Bombus > Bombus hortorum. Next base: position 15,315,852 of record HG995195.1, on the reverse strand, counting down.
TTGTACAAAACGAAGAAACTGATTAATGGGATTCGATGAAGAAATTGCAAGATCCTTTTACACTTTGACAAGTACCAGTCATTTCGACTGGTATTGGTATAAGTAGCCTTGATACAAAATTATTTCGAGTTTGAATACATAAAAAACAAAATAAAACCCATTATATTATTCTTTTAGTTATCGTCGCGAAAGTCATTACATCAGCGTGGAGAGAAAATATAACATGAAGCAGGAATTTTAAAATAAAATTGTAAAACCAGTCAATTTGACTATGTGGTAGTTCTAGTGTTAAACACACACACACACACATATATGTCGGAGAGAGAGACATTGTCAGTCGGGGCGTATATAGAATCTTCTTGTGAGCTGGCCATCGTGGTGGTATATCGGACGATATTTATTAAAGCGAATATATTACAAAGGTTGATCGAACGATCAGGATGTCGATGACGATGAACTTAGGTTCGATAACGAATACACGGTCAACGGGATGACGAATGCGATTTCTGCCACAATCTAAAGTCGAACTCAACTTACTGATCCACGATTTCGGTTGACACTCGACGTACTTGTTCACAGTACAAGTAGAACTTCTCTAACTGAATCCTCAGTCCAAGTGGAACTGCCTTTATATACTCCTCTCTGTATCCCTCAGGTCAATCCTTGCTTTTAAGGAAAGATATTTAATTATTTTATATCTCTGTTAGATACACGTCCCTCCCGTGACCGTGGTTACGTCAGTGACCCGTTATGTCACTTCGAGCCCAAGCCCACTGTCATATATCCCGGGCAATCACAATCGACTTAACTCATAAACAGCTATTTCTCAGTTTTATCGTTTAAGTACGGCTATAATAAAAAGTTCGGATTAAAGTATCGGGGACTTTCCCAAACGTTCCAAAAGAAAGGCCCGGATGTCCTTTCATCTCCGACACATATATCCCCGTAAAACATCCGCAAAATATTTTTTCTTCCGTATACCCTTGGAGGACAAAGTTTGAAAGATCTCGTTCTCGGATAATCCTACAAAAATCCAGGGAAATGTGTTTTCCAGGCGACGTTCAAGCCATCGCTCGTGTCCAAGGAGCAGAGGTGATCCGCGATGGGATTCGTTACTTGGAAGTGGCACGAATGCTGATCGATTTCAGCCTGGGTCGAGCACGATTCCGCGTGGTCGATCAGTTAAACGGTGACAACGTGATCGGTCAGGCGATGAATCAGTTCCTGAACCAGAACGCGAAGGAAATCATCGAAGAAATGAGACCAGCCGCCAGTGCCAGCATCGCCAAACACTTTAAGAATTTCCTTGGCAAAGCCTTGACCAAGATCCCCTTAAAAGTTTGGCTTCGTGACACGTAGTTTCTTCGGATCGTTCCTTTCTATGAACGTTATCGAAGAAAGTCGCGCTTTTTCATTATTTTCAAGCGCGATTTGAACGTGGAACGGACGAACCGTGTTGGACGTGAAACAAAAGAATGATCGAAAGTCGAAGATGGATTTCGCTGGACTAAATTCGTATGTATCGTGCATTTCTCTGCATTTTATCGTCGATGGTAGGTAAAGAAGATTAATGGAGAGAAATTATCGAGTTGTGAATACCGTTGTTGTTCGGTTAGTGTTAGGGTGGAACTTTGATTGCTTGAACCGTAGTTGAAGGATAATTTATTCTAAATGTATTGTAGTGTATAGAATATAGAAAAAGTTTACAAGTCATCATCGTAATTTTGATTCATTTATTTTGATTTTAATATTCTCGTTACTTTTTACATTCCTGTTTTTTTTTTTTTTTTTTGTAAGTTTTAAGTATTTTTCGAGGTACTTTCAATCCTTTACCGCTTTTTCGTAAGTTTTTAATTTTTTGTTCAAACAATCTTTGTTACACCGTATTACTTTCTGCTGCTTTTAATAAGAAAGCAAACTTATAGCGCAATATATTTATCGTTAATTTCAATATGCAATGATCTCTCGCTTAACTTTTGCGTTGTCTTATTTCCTGCTTTATAAGGAGAAAGGAAAATAAAAGAACTTTCTCAGCGTGTTTGGATAAATAATTTATCACGCGACTGACTAGGACATTCTAGATAAGTTGTCAAAGACGAGTCTCGAGATTTCAAGATAGATAAATTTTCTGTGTACATTGTATAATACAGCTGCCAATTTTCTGACAGTTTCTTGTTTACAAATGTATATTATGAAAATAAGTCGACGGTATTCGTCGCGTCTTAGTTACATGGAAATATTTGTAAATCGTATATTTTCATCGTGACTGTCGCGTTTACGTTTATGGAACATATTATACTTGGTTTATATACACGTTAATACATCCTACGAACGAAACTTCTTATAGAGTTTCAATACACTAGCTAACCAGAATTTCCTTTCCATACGTTCCACAAATCGATTGAGAGGGTAATTTTCGATCGAACGACCAATCAAATTTTCTTTCCCGATACTTCGCAAATCATCACGAAAGATAAACATCTGCAAACTTCTTCTATAGACTCGTACACCAACCAATCATATTTATTTTCCAAAAGTTTCTTAAATTAACAAGACAACAATTTTCTCCGCGTATCGTACTTACATAGGAATCAAGACAAAGCATTCGCTAATTTCCTTTATCCGTACGTTTAACTAATATTTTGTTACAAAATATAATGAATTATCGTCGTCGTCGCTATGTCAAATAAATCATATTCCCTTAGAATTCTTACAAATCTTCGACAAAAAAAAAAAGTTAAAAAATTCCCTTATTGCGTCCGCGAATGATCCCCGAAGAGAGAAAAAAAGAAGAAAATTGCTTCATACGTGGACCAACGATCTATTGGCACGATCATGAAGCAATTGAAACAAGAAACGAAACATAGAGATTGTCTAAAGTTGGCTGATAATGGAAATTAGAATAGTGGTAGGCTAGTAGAATGCGTATCGTTCGACCTTTGACTCTGCTTCGTTCTCCCTCTTTGTCTCTTCTGTTGCTTGCCAAAGATACCCTTGTTGAAAAGTAACTGGTTCCTTGGATAGTCGAGCCACAAGCGTTTCGAGATCAAACCGGGAACGAACGTGTGCCGCTGTTACGCGTTCGCGTACGCTCGTCGTTTGCAACGACAAATCGGTGATAAGGGTGAGCCGAACGATCAACGGTCAGTCGAGGACCGATCGATTCTGGTGTTGGTGGTTTCTGATGCAACGCGACGAAAACGATTTGTAACGCGCGAATCGTCGAGACAGAGGATCGTGAAAGACGTTGGTGTTGTCTTTCGAAGGAAGTTGTTGGGAAAGGAAGGCCAAGATGATGGCTCAATTCACCAAGAGGCAATGGCTCACACTGATTGTCATCAGCATCGCCGATTTCGCGAACGCGATCTGTGTGTCGCTACAGGCGCCGTTCTATCCGCAAGAGGTGAGTAAAAAGATTGTAGGGAATCGAGGGAATTTCTACTGTCCTTCGAGTGGAACATGCGTGAACAAAAATATTGACCATTGTAGTTTAGTACTGTTTGTAAACAATTTGCTTAGCCGCCATTTTTAAGTGAATCAAACGCATTCGAGAGTCAAAGTCAACCTTGTTGACCTTATTGTCAGCGAACGAATGGAAAATAATTGTTCTTTCAAGTTAGTAATTAGTTTCTTCTTACAAGATGTTCTTCCTAACCTTTTTCAATTTGCGTCGTTATTGTTAATTGGAAGGACAAATAATAAAACATTGCAGCGTATAGTTATTGATCGCAATTTGATATCGTGTACAAACTCGAGTAACCTCGTAAACGCAATATAATTTCAATGAGTCCTAGCGAAACGATAACACCATGATCACGTTCGACGCTATTTGTGGAAGGAAAAATGCCATGATAAATGAAAATTATCATTACAACGATACAGTGTAAATTCGTTCAACTTGTTGAGGAGCAACCTAAAACTCGATGTTTCGCCGCTATCGAATTTGTTTTATCAAACCGTGTCGGCAAAAGCGTATCGGATACTGGAAAAACACATTTGAAAAAATGTGTCGAGAAAACGCTGAAAAGACGCGAACAAGGAAAAGAAATTTTGCATACGTTGATAAGTTGTTTTGTGATCGAAAGAACGTTTTCCATATTAATCACCGTTTATCGATCTGTCTGGCTAAGGGTTAAATATCGATGAACGAGTACGAGTTATCAATTTATGTGATTCATTAAGAGACATAAGCGCGATCCACGCGACGCTTGCTGAAAAATCTACGATAATTCTGCAAACAAGAATCACGTTGTCAAGAAACATTCAGGGACATAGTGCAAGAAAATGAAAAATATCATCGTTTCTTGCCGAGATTTACCTACGTATTTCGATGTTTATGCATAATTGTCTTACGCAGTTAATTAATCGCATAAAAATAAAGAAATACGAGCTACGAGGATAGTCCTTCGGAATTCGCGATCGTTTGTCCGACGGTACAAAATTCAGTGAAGAAATTATCCTGATAATACACGAAGTTTGCTCGATCCGATTGAAGCGTTTGAGAGAAATTAATCTCATCGTCAGTGACAGGCTAACATAAATCGGGACGCAATTACCAATTAATGCAGCATGCATGATCTGTCGAGTCATTAATTTAATCAATTGTGCTTGAAAAATGCGAAGAAAGAGTTCCAGTTTTTGGCATCGATGTTTATTCGTTGAATTTTTATTATGATAATATTGTTTGCGCGTTTAAGTATCGTTTAATAAAATTGCAATTTTTATTGAAATAATTTTGCGCATACGATTCACGGAGATCGTACAAATTGTGTAATGTAGACGTAAAAATGTCTCGTTGTGGCGTCGTTTACGTCAGTCAGATTTGAAAGTTTATCGATAATACAATTTTTTTTTTTTTAATATTTATAAATAAATCTGTAACCCTGCTCGAAAACAAGTAATCTTTCTTTTATAAAGACGAACGATGACTCGAGTCTCGTAAATTATATTACATTCTTCGTATGCTTGGTAAAAAAGATTGTAAGGGAAATATGCAAAATAACAAATTGCATGGAATATAGTAGACGTGGAAGTTTCTCTTTTGCTACACGGAAATTGTAATGTTATCTAAATTATTGAAATTGTTTTTTAAGGTCGTTGATCTATTAAAATTGTATCGTCGACAATTAAAATGTTGCAAAAAAAAAAAAAAAAAAATACTGTATTGTGTATTGTTAACATTTAGATACACCATATAATCCTGTAACTAATAATAATTTAAATGGCTACGATTCTGTTCGAAAATAACATTAATTAAGAAAGATTGAAATATCAGGAATTATTCCATTTTACAAACTTAAAACAAGAGCTTTTTGTGTCCAAGTATTAAATTCAAGTACTTTAATCTGAGGTTTACGCTCCAAACATATTTGGCTTAACAAAATGAGACTCTTCTATGTTAAAAACAAACAAATTGCGCCAATCAAGGAAAAAATATTAGGAAAATCCTGATGAAACTGGCCACTATCGTTACTAATGCTTACGCGAAATTACTTTTCCTAAACTCTTCCACATATCTCGTCATTTTTTGCTTGTATATTATAAAATTAAAGAAAATACAAATTTTTAGATGTGAAAGTTCAAGAGATACGACACGAATTAAAACGTTGCCTTTGATAATCACTGATAACATAAAATCCACGATTTCTTAACTTGGTTGCTTCTTGGTTGAACATTATTCCAAGTATAGAACTAAATAATACAAATACAGTAATTCGACACTTGTAAAAAAGAATTCATTTTTGTTCTCTGTTTTCGACGATTCAAACTGAATAGCGGCAAATGTAATTTTTGAGAAAATAGAACAGCAACTTCCCAGTATGTAAATTGAAATGGATCATCCAATAAACGAATTGTGTAATGCACAAGTGTATCGCACTGTAATCTCAGAAATGCAAAACATAGATGCCTCGTCGGATGAACCTTTAAATCTCTTTAACTAAAGATGTTAATGACATTTTCTGATAATAAACTAATGTACGAACTTTTGTATTGCTCTTGATTTTCTGCTCAGAAATTTCCATTTTACGCAAGTCGAACAAAGCTATCGTCTATTCTGATTTTCTTCTTTGAAATCGATGAATCACCTTTATACGTTTATATAACACTAATTAGAGGAAATAATTTCGAACTGGCTTAAGAAGTTTCGAAGATTAAAACGTTGAATCTGATATTAAGAAATTTCACAAGATTAAAACGTAGAAATTGATTAAATCAAAATTCACATATCCATTAAAATCTTCGTAGATGATGTAAGATAGTTTGAAGTAAACAAGATAGTTCGAGGTAACTGTAAAAAGGATTTTCGCGATGAAACATGCGAAGCTTACGTGTAAATGATAATTCTGGAACGATAATCGGTCGTGCCACAAATAAATGAGCCATGAGTTAGACGCTGCTAATTATGGAATACTGAAATAACAGTATTTTTTCGATGATTCACATCTCAGACAGGGCGAGAGTTATCGATGACGCATACTCGTATACTAAGCGTTTTATGTACGATTTTAGATTAAAATTATCTAATGATGTTACGCACCAAGGAATAGAACAGAATGTTGCGTTTCCTACGAAACTATCCTAATTTGTTTTCTAATTGTATTTGTAAAAAAAAAAAAAAAAATTTCCTTAACAAACTTTCTTTTCGGTCTTTCTTACGTTTCTAATTCTTCGTTTTCACATCTTAGGAACTGATTAAATCGTAAAAATTCGTTTATCGACTAAAATCCTACTTTCGTTTCATTACTTTCGTAAATATACTTGCTTTTATGAAAATACAGCAAATCAGCATATTACAGTGATGTGACTTTTGGATATTTAACGTAAAGATTTATTTGTCTGTTTTTCGAGATTTCTAGTCTTGTATCGATCTCTCAACTACTTTTCCAGTCCTTTTTTAAACGAGATTTACGTACTGAAAAATGATCTTAGATCGGATATTCTGATAACTACCACAAAAAAATAATTTATAAATGTTAAAAGGAAAATTGTAAGTTTTTTTAATTAAATAATTTGTAAGATAAAAAGTTACACTACTATACGTGATGTATATAACATATATCTTCCTGCTACGTATCTTTGTAATTATGCTATCCTCTATAAGTAAGAATTACTTCTCTTTGTTATCTCTTGTTATTGTTAGAGTTCTATTTTAGAATACACTGCACTCATAATGAAGGCAGATAATTCATGTTTTGATCTCTATTCCAGATTTTCAGGAAGTCTTCGTTATAGTACTACACGTACGCGAGCATGATCCCACTGTACGTGTACTAAACACTTTAATTAGAATACAATTGTATGTACGCAACACAGCACGTGCTGATTCTAATTATCTCTTGCGAAGATATTAGAGAAATATGAATGGTAATTTAGATACAAGGAAGTAACCAACAACGAGCCTCGTTTTAATGACGATTAAAACGTAGATACGAACGAATACAAGTTAATTGTGTCTCTAACGCTGAAGATGTTTCGCATGTTTATAGGAATTTTATTAAAAGAGAAAATAAAATAACGTTTCGCAAGTGCATCGTTGTCTTAAGGATAAAGTTAAAGAACAGGGAAAAGTAAATTTATGAAACGAATAAATAACATTGAAATAGAAAAATATCTACTTATAGATGTAATTTTTAATTTACAAAAGCAATATCCTTTTCACAATTTCCTGTCTACGTTTCGAAATCAAACCAAGGATTTAACGCGTCCTAATCACATTATTTACTTCTGTAACACGAAATACATGATTCTTGTCGATCAACGAGTTTTTTCATTATCAGAATCTCCTATCACAACGATTGACGCTCTGCAAACGAGGATTCGACGAATGAAAGGGCAACAGGACAACGTACATACGTTTAAAAATTAACTTTGATCATTTTCATCGACTGATGCACCGTTTTTGCGATTTATAATTTATCTGTGGCAGACAAGACACCGTGTAATACGATTACATGCGTATAACAGATGATTATTCGTCGAAGTGGAGCGCAAAAGTTCGACTGAAAGTCAAACGGAATTTTCATCAGCTTTCATAACCATAGCAAAATTCTCCTCGTAAATTTCATTGAATACTGTTCCTTATCTCATTCTGATTAAGATAATAGCTACATCGTCTAGAGAACAAATTTTTTTAAGATAATCATCCAATTTAAATATATTTATGTACTTGCATATATTCTAAATTTGTTAATCTTAACTTTGAAGCATAAAGATTATACGTTTTTTCTGAATATTTTATCAAGCTATATTTGGGCAAAGATAATTTTAATCTGAGAAGATGTCGAAAAAGTGTAACACAAAATCGTACGCGTTATATATATCTATAATTTTGAAATGTTATATACATATAATACTTTGAAATTTATTCGAATAATTTAGGATTTATTATTTTTCGAGGAACTTGGAAGCTTTCCCTGGCATTCAACCATCTCAAAATTGTCGCGTCTTCGTATGATTCCTAATTTTCATTTTCTATCTCCATGAAGAATATAGGATTTCTTGTAAAAATTATTATTTCGATCCAAGCATCAGCAACAACGAACCTACTGTTAAAAACCCAATGGCAGAGGATTTCCTTGCTTTCTGAAATCGTTTCCTATCCACGTTCGTGATTCTCTGCTGCTGTGAAGTGTCTAAAGTTTATCGGCATTTATCATGACCAGCGTTAACTGCAGTCGAACGCGTGATAATGCGACGAAATGCGTAGCAATAACACGGAATCGTCTAACATTTCGTATTCCTTGGCGTAAAATCAAAAATTTATATGAAAATTTATTATACTTTGATCGATCGTAATTGATCATCTTCTTATGTGTTTATTTGCAGGCCGAGAAAAAAGGAGCATCCCCGACAGAATATGGATTGGTCTTTGGAATTTTCGAGTTCATCGTCTTTATCATCAGTCCCGTTTATGGACAATACGTGAGTAAAATAATTATTATACCATAATTTTTTATCGATCCTCGGATAATATTTATAACAGTTAATTATTATACACCAACATATATAAAAAATCTTCATTCTATTATATTTACAATTTTAGAATTTACTCGTCAAATATATTACTTTCTTTATGACGAAATCTTTTTCTTTTGGCTGGTGACAGAAAGTTTAGTCAAATTTTGGAGAATTTTTGAGAAATTTTACACTGATTTCACTTTTGCTATGACAAACAGAAAGAAACTATATATATATATAAATTATACTCATAGTTGAAAGAGCATATTCAAAATGCATATGCGTATGAGAGAGACGTTGGTTAAAAAAATTGACAAGGATTGAAAAAAGAACAATCGAACGAGCAATTCTGTTTCCTTCAAATTCTAAAGTCTTAAAGATGTAGGAAGATACGAGACCCTAAACGATGACAACTTCGTTTACTTAGATGTCGGAGATTGCCTACTTTTAGGCGGTCACTTTTATCAGCGCTGTTTTTCCCCTTTACTCTGACGAAATACCCGGGCAATCACGTTCATGGGTCTAAATAAAGCTATTAAATTAAAATGAACGAAGGAAAGAAATCGTCTAAAATTAATCAATCGTTTAATCTGTACACACAGCTATAAATATCCTTCCTCCTTATCGTTATTTACGTGGAAAAAATCCCTTTTTCAATAAAAGGGTATGTTTATCGGTAAGAAAGAAAAGAATAACGCGATCAAAAGGTCTGAACGATAAAATATCACCCGTCAGCTACCAAAACCCTTCCACCGTAGCTACTCCTATTTCTACTCATAACAAATCTATTTTTCGCTTTGAACTATGCTTGGCTCGGTGTTGAAACCAGAGATACGCCTAACTACTGATTTATAATTTGTTTTGACGAACAAGAAAATCAAGTTTTAGAATTCTAAATGTAGAGACATAATTTTAGACTTTTGTTATTCGTCGGGTTTTCCATTTTTACGATTTAAAAGAAAGTTAGAGGAAATGGATTTTACTTACCTACATACTAGAATATTTACCTAACTTTTTATTTACTTTTATCTACTTCTCCTCAAGTACTTCAACGTTGATTACATTCACTGCCATTCACGTGCTTAGTTACATCGAATCGGACCAAAACTATTGTTCAACGGCGGCATCCTGACGACAGGAACCTGCGCCATCCTCTTCGGTCTGCTGGACAAGGTGAACGGCCATTATCCCTTTATAGTCCTTTCGTTCGTGATTAGAATCGTCGAGGCTATAGGAAATGCGGCATTTCTCACCGCCAGCTTCGCCATTATCGCCAAGGAGTTCCCGGATAACGTCGCTACTACCTTTGCCAGCTTGGAAACATTTTTTGGCCTGGGTCTCATTGTCGGGCCAACTGTTGGCGGTGCTCTTTATCAGGTAGACCAATGCGCTTCCAAATATTCTTGTGCCGATCTACCGTTTTTCTTGAAATCCATTAAGGGTAGTGAATTATTCGAAGATGTTTGATCCTTTTTCCTCGGAATGGTCTAGGTTAAGACCTTGGGTTAATGGACTTAACTAAAATCTAGCGGTTTTAACTTAAAATAATGAACCTTTCAGGATTTACTCGGAGAAAAAAATGGACCATACAGAACTTTTTTGTATGTTAGGATGTTTCGTTTGTCCTTTTAACGACTGATCGAATATCAGAACTTTCTCTTATTCAAAAAATTTAATAAATTTAATAGAATACACGTGGGTTATTAAATTGGATAATTAAAAATCGATATATGAATAAAGGGTATGTAATCTTTTTGCCAATATTTTCAATACAGGTCGGTGGATATACAACGCCATTTGTCGTCTTAGGATCAGCCCTTTTTACGACCGCAGTTATGACCATTTTTATCCTACCGGTTCACCCTAACAGCAGCGAAGCTGCTCACAGTACAGTGGGTAAGGTATTAACAATTAATTATTATACAAGAGAAAATAGCACAGATACAGATAAATATTGTGAATTTAAAATATTTTTACAGGCGTGACGAAGGCGTTGAGAATTCCAGGCGTACTGATCGCCACGTCATCCATAATCGCGACGAGCATGAGCATAGGATTTTTGCAAGCTACCCTTGAGCCACATTTAAGGCAATTTAACTTGAGCCCTATCGTTCTGGGCTTAATGTTTGTCATTAACGGTGGCACTTATGCCATTACCGCCCCTGCGTGGGGCTGGCTCTGCGACAAGCATTCACATCCAAAAGTAACTATCGAAATGTTGCACTAATTATTCATTAACCATCCTACTAATGCTACTCGATCTTCACTAATTTCAATTCCTTGTATTTAACGATTTTCTACATCAACTTATCTCGTTCGTAGTTTTCAATCTTATGTGATTTAATTTCAATTTGAATGAAATTTTCAGGTGGCCACCGTAGCCGGATGCATTCTCGTGGTCGTAGGATTTTGTTTAGTAGGTCCAGCACCTTTCATACCGTGTTCGACTACGCTTTGGATGACAATGTGTGGTCTGGTGGTTCACGGCTTAGGCATGGCTGCACAACTGGTTGCCAGTTTCACGGATGCATTGAGAACATCGATGTACGTTAACGTAACAAATTATTAATTCTCTATCTAGTCTGTTTGCTTTTAGATATATTTTTGCAGCTATTTTTAATAATGGACATTAAGCCTACATGAACGTTTTCTTGTGCGTAAAAAGCCACAATTAAAGTTCTGCGTTTAGAATGAATTTTAGAATACACAAATTTAGAAATGTAAACTCAAGTGCTTGTAACTTTGAAATTGAAGAGGGAATTGTGAAAAATAAATTGAGATTGGTGAAGGTGTTAGAATTAACAAACTGGTAATGAATTACGTGTATTAAGATTTGTAGTTCAAGTTTCTAACAGAAGCTTTTGAACAGAAATTATAACTACTTTATAGCGGCTTGATTATTAAAAATGATGTTTGTAATGTTTAGACAATACGGATTTTCAAATAATCTGGAGACCTATGGCCTAATCAGTGGACTATGGACCAGCACGTTTGCTCTTGGAGCATTTATTGGTCCAAGCGTAGCAGGAATTTTATTGGACAATATTGGATTTCGAAATGCTACTATGTTCATCGTGTTTCTTCACATGCTTGTGGTAAGATATCGTTTCTCTAATGGCAACGATTAAATTTAAACCCTTCCTCCCTAGTAATAAAAATTAAATTTAAAACTTTCCTCCTCTCCCTAACAACAAGAATTAACTTTGGAGCTTCTTAATTATTTGATAACGATCTCTCAAAACTGAATTTTAATATCAATATTTGAGACCCTTGTGGAAAAGAAGTTCCAAATTGATCAAAATAATCGCACTAATCAAATTCCCATCAAATTCAACACTTAACGACACACGTTCCAAGAAATTCTAAAGACACCCGACTGTTACACACTCGGATCTTCATTACGATGTTGCGAACACAGAGCAGATTTCTGAGAAATAGGTCCCAGATGAAAAAGATAAAAATTGCGCGGCCTTGCCGGCCGGAATTACACTCTAAAAGGAGGAATGTGAATGAAAGTCGTAGAAAACGATTTCACTAGGTAGAATGATTTAGAATGACGCATCATTTGAAAGAATGTGCGTGTCTCTACCCAAAGCCGACACATCTTAAAGATTTAAAGGATAATTCCATTCTTTTGAAAATAAAAATATACGTATCTTAATACATCATGCATATCTTAATTAGCAATCGTAATCCTTACAGATTAAATATACAATTATATTCTGGAATATCCTTAACGTGTTCTCGCTGTTTTATTCAAAATGTTCCTTCTTTACGTTAGAAGACAGAGATCACAGGTTTTATTTACCTATTATAAAAGATGACCGCGATTGAAGAAAGGATAGAAAACACTGTCTTGCAATCATCAGATGGATTCTAAATAAAAATTCTCGGGTTATCTTTCAGGGCGTGATGGCGGCAGTGTTTTTGAGCGTCTGCACACAAAGACATAAACCGTATACAGAGATCAGCGCGACGGAAGACTTAAGGATACCGTTGACGGACAGCGAGCGCTCGCGGAGCGGAAGTCATCGTCATGTTCGCGGTCAGGGCGTGCCGATCGATAGGCCCAGCGGCATGAACTCCCTGATCGTGTGCAACAGTTATTCGAACAGAGCCGGTGCTTGGTCCCGAGCATCGTACAGCGGCCGTTATTCCCATAGTTATGGCTCGATCGAGACGAAAAGGTATCTTGAGTTGACCACGTGATGGCTGCAGACATTCAATGACACACGAACAGGAAAATCTCGGACAGGGTCGTGCCCGGCAGTATTTTCGTGCTTCGTGAGCCTAACTCAACGTTTGGGAAAGCCTCTTCGGTCGTATTTACGAGGGTCGAAAGATTTATGACGGGCTACGTTTTGATTCTTTCGTTTAGCAGCAAGTAGTAACTAAGGAGTAAAAATGATTAAAAAGAAACGCAAGGTTATCGATGCCGAAGAACAAAATTATTGAAAATTGTTTAAATTGAAATAATTTTAATAATTGAAATAATTTTGTACATTATCAGTCGAAACTTTGAAACTGATATGAGTTTTGCTGTTTTAGAAAACTTTTTCATAAAAATTGTACGCGGTAGAAATGGGTTCACGTGTGAAATATAATTCTTATTTATTTAACTTGTGTTTATATGATAAATACATTGAATGGAATTAATTTGCATAGTAGAAACTTTTTACTATTCTTATGCGAGTGAAATTGTCTTACGAATTCATCTAACTCGATTATCGAGTAATCTAAGGGAATTTATCGTCACAACGAAAGAGTCAAAAACATTTTTACTTAGGATGTGTCGTTTCTTTATGAGAAAGTAAAGAAAAAGAAAAGATAAACGCGCTTCTGCCTTCCGTCGCTCATCTCCAATTGAAGAAATGGCAGATTTGAAGGGATACGAGGATTACTAAAGACACAGATTTATGCCTCAGACGTCTCAAACAGTATTCTCAGGATGCAGATGCAGGACACATTTCTACGCTTAAAAGTGTCAAGTGTAATCGATCGAGAACAGCTATTTTTAACGGACGAAACATTTTGAAAGGAAGTGAAATCGCTTATATTTCACTGATAAATAAAGCAATAGATCAGAAGATAATTATTCCCCTAACAAAGAATTTAATTTTTATCATCGTTAATGAACTTTTACTTGCAGTTAATAAGAGGCACGACCCTAAAACGGAAATCTTATGTACAAACAAAATCTTTTTCATACAGAACAGGTTTAATATCGACGAAAGATTGTTCCTATCGAATTTTCATTGCATTAAAATCACCAAAGACAAATTACGAATGGATTGTACTTACATACGCTCGCGCATAATTTTAATTGTTACCGCCATTAATGTACTTCGTCGATGATATCTTTTCGGTTATGTTAGATATCATAGAATAATTATATTTCAACGTATCTTTAATAAAAACAACATTTTTATTTAATACTCTCCGGTATCGTTGTCATTGACGAATCTTCTACTTAACATAAAACGTTAAGTTTCATAAAAAGTAGCCGTTCACGCAACTCGAGTCGTGACTTACATGCAACATAGATTTTCACTCTCGATCGCGAGTAACGCGTCGCGTTTTCTACATACCCTTAAAATTCCAAGGCATTTGCGCATTCGCGACACACCCACGCACGTATGTGAATTCTTTTGGAACAATAGCGATCCTGGTCTGACGCCGCTTGCGCGACGCTGCGTGCACGTGCATGTGCAACGACACCCATGGAAATCGATAGTTTCTCTGTCGATGATTCACCTCACCAGCACTGGTCATCCAGAGTTCCAAGTAAAACTAGTTCCCTGTTCTCGTCTTATTTTACTTTTACAACTAAATCGGAAACTTATTACAAGATATAGATAATGCTTTACGAAACGATATTGTTACATTAAATAGCGTTTCCTTGCTATCGAATATATTTATAGAAGTCAAACTATTTCGTATTTCATTCTGTTGAATAATATATTCTCGGTACAGTGATGCGTTTCCAAGTATAACTTTATAGACAGACATTTCTTTTAGTCAAGTTTTTAGCCAGTTCTACATTTTTAAACCACTTACACAATGATGTTACCTCGCTCGATGACTACCAACCTTTGATGTATATCTACACGTTGTTACATATCTACGGTATACAGCTTCTTTTTGGTAGAATTGTACAATCAATTCTCGTTGAGAATTATAAGTAAATTATTCTGGCGTGGTACTATAACTTGGATAACAAGTGTTTATAACATGTTTCATTCTAGTTGAATCTAATGCTTAAATCTAAAGGGTAATGTCTTTTTAGTCTGCGGATCTGATCCGTCGTGTAAAGTAATTGGCTAACTAATGAGTTTTGGTGGTTGCTACATCTTATGTTATATTTGTTACCGAATTTGAATGTTTCTTCTTTAACCGTGGCCATCTTAATGGTATACAGATGATTACAATTAAATCGACACGACGAAAAGGAAAGTAATGTTTCTACCTAATAATAGAAATCGGTATTAATTTCCCCAAAAATGCCCAAGACTAACTTTTTTCTTCTAATCTAATCGCGAAAACGTCACTTTGACAGGTTCGATAGCTTTGCTTTAAGACGCGACAGTAAGTATCGACAAGATACATACAATTCTTGATCAACGGTAATTTTATCCAACGTTCAAAGTCTACTGTACTGGATCCACTCTGGTATTATCGAAGCGTGTGCACCGGTAGTTTCTGATTTAAGACGACAGCGAACGCGTCGCGTCCCGCTGCTTCCGGTTCGACGTCCGATAACTCGATCGTAAATTTCGCCAGCGAGTCACCCCCGCGCGAATTCGCAGCTCGTAAAGCAACACGTACGCGCTTATAATCGTGACTGTATTCCCTGCTATGTATTCCACTCGGTTCTGTTTTGTTCTCTTCTATTCGCCGGTGTGCATCGACTCGCCCGGAAATTACTCTGTTCTCCGCGTGACGCGGCGTTTCTCCCGAGGCACGTGCGAATTTATTCCGCCATTAAATATTGCAGACGCTCTTTGAATCATGTGTCACGATTCTGTCACCGATCTGTCACCAAGTTCGATCAAAGTTTAGTCTAATAAACCGCTCTGCAACGTTAGGAGATAGACGTGGAAGTAATAAATATGGAAGTGATAAACGGTTAACCCCGAGAGATTGATAAGACGAAAAAGGAAGATCGAAGGAAACGGTGGATACAAATTAGAAAAGGTAAATTAACAGACGCAAACAGAAGGAGGGTTTGAAGACGATGAACGCTGCACGAGACGATCGTAATTATTTTTTCAACACACAAACGAGCACGAAAGCGAACCGAAGGTACGAAAGGAAGAGGAGTGAATTATTAACGCACGGTGAGGTCAACGATGTGCATCCAACTGTCCGTTGATGCAGCTTAGTCCCTTTTCCTCTCGGTTTCTTCTCCTTTCCCCTCGCCTTTTTCAACGAACAAATGCGAAATTCTTTCAGATAGAACGTATCGTCTAAGAATCGAGGAAGAAGCAGCACGGTCGAGGGCACAGCTACTGAGATAATCATCTGATCGATGATTCTTTTTTCTCTTTCCTTTGTTTGCACGTTTGTAACCACACAGTTTCCTCGACTTTGATATTTATTATATCATTAGCGTTAAGAATATCAGAATTTCCTCCAATCGATATTACTCTCGCGTAAATGCTCTTGTAGTACACCTCTTTATACCATAAAAACCTTTTTCATATCTTGCAAACAATTGCTAAAATACAATCTAGTTTGCTATTATACTTTTATTTTAATTGCCTACTTATGTAGTTTCTATTTCTATCATTCGCGTATTAGCATAGTGAATTCGTTAACCGAGGACGATTAAAGTTAATGGTAGTAACTTTATGTAATCAGACGTTACACGCTGTCCAACAGCGAAACAATTACGTAAGCATCGACAAAATGTTTCGAAAATTTATAACGACGATCAAGAGCTCACGTACGCGGGGAAAGCTAGCGACAAAGGTACGAATTTATTGTTCCATTATGTCCAATATATATCGTCCAATTATGTCTGAAAATGTATTACTATTACGCTTAACCACGTAATTACCGGGCGGACGCAAACGAAACGTAATGGGCCGTACGATTAACTTGCGTAATGCGAAGAAAAATTTGCAAAAAAAGTGAATGATTTACGCAAACCATGTAACAGTTCTGAGTTTTTCTTGGAACAACGATCGTAGAACATTTCCATGTTACTGTTTAATTCCTTATTCATCAACTTTTTATTTAGAATGAAAAACAAAAGTGGCGCCGCATAAGAGAAAATTGCTGGCAGAATTCAACACCGAGGAGTATGTTTGTCTCTGCGCAGTGAATTGGAACTTTTATGAGATTCGAAAGATTTATTATAGCGGAGATTACACCAAGTATTGGGTATTTTAGTCACATTAAAAACCGCTTTATGATTTATACTATTTTACTGAAATTAAGGAATAAACTTGACGATAACTTTCATACGATGATCGTATCGATTCTTCGTAGCAACGTTTTCATTTAAAAGAAAGTAAGCTTTTTAAAATATCGAAGAATCAAGTTCTTCAAGACCCGAGAAACTAGAAATCATAAACAAGCGGAAGAGATCATTCTTACGCCAATGCGGCGCCAGGATTAGGCGAACGAGAATATCCACAGGTGAATAGTGTTCAGAATGAAAAGAAACAGGTTCACGAAGGGGGTTGGCCGGTAATCCTGTACGCCTTCGATAATAATTTTGAGTGCTCCGGAGATTATTATACACTGTACACTGTACTAGTTTCAAGGGACACTTCCAAATTATACCTCGAGATAGTAAATTATGAAAGGAAAACGTAATAAAATCGTAGTCAGGATGTCCCGATGTCGTGATGTTTAAAATATCGCAGAGAAAAAGAATGGAAATAATTACAGAAGATGAATTGCAAGGATAGTAACTGAACTTCAAAATTGCATAGTAATTTCGAGTAAACATATTTCAATATACTTCATTATGTAAACAATATATTTGTTTCTACGTTAAGTTGCATCTGATTCATAATAGATAATTTGTTAGAAGATTGTGCAACAGACTAAAGGTAATAGACTAAAGGTAATATTCATATATTCAGTTTAATTACATTTTAAATATGTAAACTACTACTTTAGAAACAAATTGTAGCATATAGAAGTTGCATTGAATCTCTATCGACACTCTAACCTTTTGAAAGATACGAACACATATGGGAAAATACATATTCCTTCGATTCAAGCGTCATTTCAAGAAATACGAAACTATGATATACGAGCACTGCGCTTTCCAGAGATTTCAAAATATATTCCAAATATTGCCTATCCCGTTTAATATCTGCAACTATACTTTAAATAAAAACGACCGAGAGATACGAAACTCCTTTTAGCTTTGATAAATCCGTTCCTGAAAGAATGAAATCCTCGGAACAATAGAAACAAACAATAGAAATAAATAAAATAAAATAAATAAAGAACCATGAATGAAATTAGACCAAAGGAACATCAATCGTGAAATCTACCTTCTACAATTTCCTGCAAAAATTCCAATAAATTCCACAGCTTCCACCATCGCAATTCACCGAATTCAACGTAGAAACCCTGCTTATTGAAAAAAAATCCCTTCTTACGCCACTGTAATAAACACCGGCTGAATCGGGTGTCAGATGAGGTGCTGCCACCTGAGCAGGAAAATCCGCAGGTGGACGAATCGGTTGTGCATGGGACGTCGTGAAAACAAGCAGGTCCACGTAAGAGGGATGGTTGCCGGTTGGTTCCCCCCACCATGAGACCCAATTCACCATGGTGGGGGTTTCTCGACGCATGCGCACGCTGTCCTGGGTCCTGTGACCGAGAGCAGCGGCCAGTTCGGGGGCCCAAAGTCTGTTTCCATCGCGAGGGAAGGCCTCGGATCGCGCTCGTCTCGTCAGCGTCCGGTCAGTCCGTGTTTTCCCGCGTTTCTTTCGTCACGTCGCGATTTTTCACCCCGAAATTGGTCGTCGTAAACTGCTCGCGCGAGTGTACACGTGATCCAAAGGATATCAGAGAGACACTCACGGTGGAACCTGTTCAATACGTTTCAAAGGATCCAGAAACGATCGTTGTGTTTACCAGTGTGCCAAGTGTCATGGGGATCTAGGAACGCCGGCGAGGGTGAGTCTGTTCGCGCTACTGGAAATTTTGCGTTCTACGGTAAATTCTCGGATACTCTGCAATTGAGATTGAGAACGTTTAACGAGTGATTGATATTGGTGATGGTTGATTTTATTGAAACAGGAAGACGCGTGTTCTTTTGTCATGTTGAAGGTAGATCCTTTGAGAAAAATCACTCGTGGTACAAGTTGGTCGATGTATGTACATATATACATTAATTATAGGGATGTTCGTATCAGATAGTAGGCTGAGAGTAGGTGTTGCCGTTATGCTCGTAACAGCAGGCACCCTACGGAAACGAGTTAAGGTCTAGGAATTAATTTCATTGAGTTCCCTGCTGCAAATGAGCTACGCTGTAACAAAGAAAGTGGCTGGCAGGAGCACTGACCGGTTATTCGAATGCACGATACGGTGATAAAGTCGACGATCTTTCGCTTCTAAACGCCCTTTGTTCGGTCTGTGTTGCATAAAAATGCAAAGTGCGTTAGATCGAACAGACTATATAGAGACGTAGAAGTCTCTTTACACGGAATGATTATAACGTGGCTAAAAATAGACAGTCTCGTGTCATGGAAAATCTTAATTAGGGTCGTAATGTCAAACCAAACGATGCGAGTTGCTGTTGCGATTAGTATTTATAAGAAAATCGGAAAGCTGCTGGAGACAATTTTCTCTCTCGCGATACTTTTAATGATACTTCAAATCTAATAATTATCTGCATAATTACACTACGGTCTGATAATCATAAGTTACATTTAATTAGGTGTTGTAGTAGGATTTTTAAAAAATTAATATCACGATGCTCGTAAACTTAAATAATTACAGGACATTTTTTAAAGCAATATATAGGAATGTAACAAAAATAGGAGATTTTCTTAAACGTTACCATTACCCCAGTAATTTAATTTAAGACGAAGGTCTATAAAATTTACTTTCAAGCTTACCGGGCGTCATCATCTGGCCTTAACTAACTGCTTATAAACCTCTTCAATGATCAACGATCCAAGACGACTCTTACTACTTCCTTAAGATTCTCAAGGACACTTGAAGTAGAATTTCAAGATGTAGAACAGATGCTGAAAATCATTTCAATTACATTTCAAGATTGTTTCATTGATCTTTCCAACGTTAATAAATAAGTTCAATGACAAATCTTTTCAAATTGATCAATGAAATTGTCCGTATTGTTCGGTAAACAACTATGGCGAAGTTATGGCTTTGCATGGGTTAGGCAAACGATCGGAGGATCGGTTAGGACATTTGAAATTGTGATTCCAGGCGTGTCCGGGAAGGGGAGGTTAGGCCGAACGGACGGACGTGTTCCTTTCTACGTGCGCCTCTGTACAGATGGAGTCATGCTAGGCTAATACGCCGAACGAATGCGTTGCGGCTAGATGGTGGAATCTTAAGTGTCTTCTAAGTGTCCTGAGATCTCTTTCGTAGGATAAAGAAGCCAACAGTGCATAGACTCTAGAGGAATTATCGTATGTGTGCCATGGCTAGGGGAAGCAATTACTGGAATCGGATGATTATATCTTCTTATACTTTCTTCAATTTGCTTCATTTGTTTGAATGCGTAGAATTTTTGGACGGTGGAAACATTTACGTAATTTTCTCGTTTTTGAACCTGACAGCATGTATATGAAATTTTTAGAGATATATAAATGATTCATTTGCAAAAGTTGTATAATACTTGATCCTGTTGAATTCTTTGAGTTATTTCCGATTCGATCGCATGTTTCTATGGCTAAAATGATTCTTCAAATTTCAAGATAAAACAGAGGAATCGTTATTGATACGCTCGCGTTGCAATTCTCTGCATAAAATTGTTCTCAAAACGTTAAAAGTTTTTATTTGCCGAAACAGGAGTGAGATCGAGGCTTAAAAAATTCGAGAAATACAACGCGGTTAACGATGTTGTTGGCAATTTCGTTAGAAAAGTTTCAGTGGATTTTAGGATAATTTAGAAAAAGATTTTCTTGGCAATTGACAGTTATACCCGTTATGTAGGGTCTATAAATCGATGGCAATTAGCAGTAAACCAAGATTTTCTTAAATATTGTCAATTATCTGCTTGTAAATGAATCCCAGGTACAGGGTAATTCGTTGAAAATTAAGATTTTCTTGGCTATGGTAATTATCTGTCAGAGTGAGTTGTAAGTTGTTGCTCAGTTTGTACATTAACTTTATATATCCCTATCTACACATCTGCGTATATAGTAGATACGCGCAGTAAATTCAACTTGTATATCTTATCAGAAGGAAAGGATAATTTTCACATGGAATTGGTCGACGAAATAAATTTGAATATTCCACTTCTATAAAAAATAGGAAATATATCTTCTTATCGTGTTTGGCATCTGTGATCTTCGTAATATAGATATCAATCAAAAATTTATCCATCTTGTCTCACTGCATGTTCCAACCACCCACTGAATATCCGTCGCACTACATCACGAGCCGATGCTGCAGAAACAAAAATTTCCTCGCCATTCACTCCGACACCATTATTCATCAATCGTGTTCCTGGCGAAATTTCGCCAGGCTTTGGACTCGAGGCCGGTCCGTGGCTCGCTCAATCGTTTCCATGTGTTTTGCATATGAGATCGAAAGTGTGTACGTGGTGCACAAGGAACGTAGGGAAACGCTTTGTTGTATTGGTGACGTGCACGTGTGTGTAGAGCAGCCATGAAATGCAGTCGAACCGGCTGTAGAAGACGCGTGCATCGTGGCCCAGGCAGAGCTGTGAGCTTCGTGGGTCCAGTGTTCACGGGACACGCTGGTTGCGGATTTTTTAAAGATCTTCCTTGTTACGGATCGGAAACGGGGGTTCGAACGTAAATAAAAGATCCGCGGTTCGCCTTGATGTCTGAAATTCCATCGACCTCCACGTTAACTCGCGCGCGCGAGCGTACACGGTGAAAAGGCTTTCTTCGAATTCATTAGGAAAAGGAAATACCCTGGCGAATCTGTGGTTTGCTCACGATGTTTGCGCTTCTCCTTTTTTTCCCCGTTTATTCCAAGCCTTTTTAATTTTTCTTCTTGATTCCTTGAAGATGATTTTGACTCTTAAAGAAATGTCATCGAAGCATCTTCTCGACTTAAAAATAACCACCGTTTCTCACAAAAATCTCTCGTTCGACCGATTTCTCAACTTTTCAACGAATTCTACCTCTAACGAAACTCTACCGAACCAACTCTTCGAACAAAAGCTGGCCTTCTTATCTTCAAAGAAATCTCATTCGATCTGCTTTTCAGCTTCAAAATGACTTCTACCTGCAACAAAATTTTATTCGACAAATTTTACCAATTTCAACGATTCCAAACTTTTCACGATTGTTCGAATTTAAAATCCCCTTTTCCGAACGATTCGCTTTACACACATACGTAAGATGGCTGTCTTTATGCGTTGTTTTGGCATATGGTCGAAACGCCACGAAGCAGCAAAGAAAAGAAGAAGAGAAGGGAGTGAAAAGAAAGAAAGAAGAGAACGAACCGACTAAGAAAGGCGACGTAGGAAAGTCGTTGCACTGCGAACAGCTCAAGATCCATGATGCTGCGCCACGCGGCGAACAATGGACTCTGACGTCACTTCGAGGCTACACCTGCGGCGCTACACTTGTATGTGCAACGAGCCACCGACAAACCACCCCGCGGAGCGTGCTCCGATTCACAGCGGCCTGTTCGATTTCAAAACGGCCACCGGATCGAAAATAGCCGGCTACGTGCGTATGTGCCTTGCCACGGTTATGCTTCGCTGTTTATCGAACACCGCGGGTAATACGAGCTCCGTTCTTGCCTCGAAGGAGAAAACGAGACTCGATCTTACAATCTTAGAACGTTACGTTACGTTACGAACGAACGTTAGGTCTTTCGAGATGTTAGAAACGAAGATTTTAATTCTACGTAGATTTTTTAACGGTATAAGTGAAGAATTCAATTTTAGATCTGTTTGATATTAGAAGTTGAAATTCTAATTACCTAAAAAGGTACTTGAACGTTGTTAATTTTCACAAATACGATACGAATAATTGTTCAACGGGAATTGTAAATGGAAAATGTACCAAGAAACTCTTCGTATTTGCTTGTTTTTTTTTTCCTGGAAAATAAGTATCCATTATATCGATCCAGAACAATTTACGGTACACTTTTGCAAGTGAAGCAATCAAACTTCATTTCGTCTATTATGTTGGCTAAAAGAGTGAACGCTAACGAGGAAAATCATTTCTGTGGGGACTTTCATAACGATGAAACGATTTGAACGAATATAATGATCGGTCACAATCGTGGCTCGTACCGTTCGATTATGTAAAAGTTCGTATAAAGACCGTGTCGAATTGTGATCTGTGCGCCACGAAACGTGCTCCATACGCAATGCTATTTACGTAAGCACGCACATACGACGATCAATTGCAAAAGGAACATTTATTAGCATCGATGCATCTGAAAATGGAAAGCGCCATCATCCAAATGCGTTGCACGTAATATTTTATAATAAACGTTATCATTGTTTGTTATGTTTGTTATGTCATGAGATAGTTGGTTGACGCGAATTATTTGTAACTACGATAAACGTTTCTCTTTCGTTAAAGATATTCCTAATTACAAATGGTTACGAGTAAATTGTAATTTAAAATAAATGAGAATCATTTATTTTACGTAATATATGCACATATATATGCATTTATAATTTCGACGATTCGATACATATCTCACTTTTTCTTTCATTTTTCGCTTGAAAGACGTACATTTTTTAGTAATTTCAATCTCCTGTTTTTACTAATACTTTATAGAAGTAGAATAGAGAATATTTTTGAGCTATTTTAATTTCAAAAGTTTAGTCCAATTTAATCTTAAGATTGTTTGAACGACCGGCATTTCTGAATCACGCGATATTATATTTTCAACCAGGACAGGTATCTAATCTTTCGAGCTTCTTGGATACGTTCTATCCGCATTCTTCATCCTGTTTGGTATGCTGTTCATATCCTGTTCGACAATACGCAAGTAATCAAACCGATAAACGTTTAGTCATTTATAACGCGTTACTTTATCTCGCAATTATGGCTGATTCGCATAATTTTCCTCTAAAAAACGCAGTAAAAGGAGCCGAGCGAAAGACTTTCAAGTAAGACACGAATCGATTCATTGTAGTTCTAAAATATTCGTCAACGATCATACGTTTTCACATATGTGGAGAAATATCCAACGATCGAGTAGGAAGACTTTCGTTTAATCTCCGATCTCGAATTCTTAAATTTTTAATTACTAATTTTGTATTGATTATTTTTAATCGATAATTTGGTAGATTCATCAAAGTTGAGATATTCTTAAAAGAATGTTATCCAAAACATCTTTGACCCA
Source organism: Bombus hortorum (assembly GCA_905332935.1). NCBI lineage: Eukaryota > Metazoa > Arthropoda > Insecta > Hymenoptera > Apidae > Bombus > Bombus hortorum. The sequence goes on along the minus strand of HG995195.1, from coordinate 15,291,384 downwards.
ACAAACACGAAATGGTTTTCTACTATTTCACAGGGAAATCCACTAAATCGGTTTCATTTTACACGTAAACTCGAAAGATCGTCCTCCTTTTCTGAAAAAAGGTCTTGTCCAACTCAAGTTTAAGCCGTCTTCTTTTTATCAAATTCTACGCAAACAACTTTTCAAAGTCAAAACGAGTCCTACGTAGAAAGAAACGTGAATCCAAACGTTAGGTGATCGAAGGCGGTCCGAAACGTACGATCACATTTTTCACGTGTCGTTGTAGGACACGACGTTTTTCGTACGCATCGATCGAGTAAGGGGAGACTTTCACCATTTAAAATTCGTCTGGCTGGCAGAGGCGAGTCATCGTTCAGCCAGTTCCACCGACCGGATCGAGAAGGAGGCCTCGCTAAATACCTTATTACTTTTGAATTAACATATCGGTACCAAGGTAACAGGACTTCTTCGAGAGCTCGGTCGCGGATTCTTCGGCGATCGTTGGACCGGCAGGAGCCGCTATTTTTTAGGTCACCAGAGAGCTTCCCCTTGTTTGACGTTTACACTTGTTACACTTGTTGACCGTCACGTGAATTTTAGGTACACGTACATTTTGCCCTGCGAGCAAATCCAATAGATTGAAATATACTGCAGCGTAACATTTAATTTGTGCACTCTTTTTCACGCAAAGTTACCTAAGCTGTTATCGAACCATCGTTGCAAATTTCTTACACGCAACAATTTCTCCATTTGTGAATATCTTCATGCGTCGTTTCATTTTGTCTTTTAACGAAATAAACGACGTGTTTGAAACGAAGTCGAAATGAAATCCACTTGAAATCGTACAAGTAAGACAAGCGATCGCTGTCAAGTCAGTGACGGAGAAAAGGTACGCGGCTGGAAAGAAATCCGCGGAAATCGGGACGAGTCGAATTGAGAACACGCGTTCCAAGAATACTCGGACACCTTCGGTATCATTAGAACAAACTGTTGACTTGGTAGATTCAACTCATCTCTATTAATCGGTTACCTTACTACGGTGGTAAATTATAGCTGTTGTTAATATTTCAAACTTTTGCATAAATTTCGGTGTGAAATCGTAAAAGATATCCAAATAATGGAAATTCGGATCGATTAGATTGTGTGATATTTTCGCTAAGTATTTTCAGAAAATAAAGGTACTATGAAAGATATAAAAACCTGATGCTAGTGTTGAACTTTAATTCTGAAATATTAGATATTCTCTGGATTACAGAAAAATAACAGCGGCCTATCGAACTCACTTTCATCGAAGACACGCTAAATGGACTGAAAGAAAAATCTTGTTCCATTCCATTGTCTCATCGAGACAATGAAAAAAAAAAAACGGCTCGCCGAAACGAGACAAGGATGGAATATACGCAGAAACGAATATCCATCGCGCATCACGAAACGAAGCGGCAATTACCATAGTCGGATAGGGGAGACACTAACTGAAAAACGGCGAGTCGTACTCGAAAGTAACCAGCTGCGTTGATAGAAACTCAAATGAAAGCTGCTAAGTGAGTAATCAAGCAACAGGAGAATTTCTTCTGTCCATCCATGGGGCGCAACAGGTTTTTCTCCCGCCTAGAAATCCCCCAGTCACGAGGTCTAATCGTGATCGATCCTTTTAGTCGTAATATTCGAGAAGACAAGGGAAACGTTCGTTTAGCTATATTGTCTATTGTGAATAATTTTAAACATATATAACAATTTACGCTCGAGAACGTTCGTTCTTTCGAAGAAGAAACGTTTAAGGATTCAGCATAACTATATTCGAAGAGTTTTATCAGTTTGGTTTATTTGGCAATATCGTTGAAATTGTTCAGCGCAACGAATGATCGTTTCGTTCGTATAACTTTCAATTAAATTCATTCGTCGAATCTTTCCAAAATATTTCAACTCGTACTGAAACGGTTCGACCACGTAAAGCCACAAGAACAGGTTGTGAAAGGCCGAAGGATCTCATTCCACAACCGCGACCTCCGATAACTATACAGTATATAGCAACTAGACCAGCGGACAATCGTCGTCCTCGAACGGTTCCATTAGACGAAGAGACAGTTAGGTTGCGTTGTCGGTTGATTACGATTGCATCAACATCTTCCTGTCTGCACGCGTCGTGGAGCTCTCGTTTCCATCTGGTTCCGTGACGTTCCAGTTTCCGTGGAAACGGTAATCGTTGTTCGACGCGAGGGGTGTCAGGAAGAAGACGAGAAGAAAGAAGAAAAACAAAGGGAAACGTCCTTGGCGTTACCGTTAGGGCAAAAAAAGGTTGATCAAGTCGCGTTCACACTTGCCACGAGTCGAAATGGGAATGTTAATGGCGGCGTTTCAGCTTCCGGTTGAGTTAGCGCTTCCAAGGAATCGTGTTTTCCGCATTCAGGTCGAACGATGTGGAAATAAATGGAGGAATAAACGAATAATTATATAAAACAGCGGTAATAAAATTTCCCCATTAAATTCATCGTTTGATTATCACCAATCGATCTATACGATTCGAACATCTAATAATCACGTTTTACGCTAATATTAATCACTTTGACGAGATAATTGCCATACAATTGTCAACATTTTCAAGAGTTAATGAAACCATGAATAAGAAGCACGACACAAAAGCACGATCCCTCAGATAACATAGAACATAATTACGTGGTTTAAGTAACGAAATTATCATTAAGAGTAATTGAACAATGAAAGATACTTAGCAAGTAATGAACGTTTAATCGCTAAGGAAAAGTGGTCACTGAATTTCGCTGCAAATTACTTTTGATTAATTAGAATCTGATAAGTATACCGCCAACTACGACTCTCGTCTCTAATTATACTAATCATTGAGTGACTTCCAAGTCTCTCATTTCCTTCCTCTCTTAATATTACCTGTTTGCTTGTCTAACGATCAAGAATGTCGTTGATTGTCCGACTAATCGTATCTAACCGGATTGTACGAATCGTTTGATCGAACAACGCGAAGAAACTGACCTCGATGATGTCATGGAAACCACGTAGAGAAAGATGTTCAGCTTTCCTCGCGATAATACGCGACCGTTTCTGATTAATCGACGATTTCTTGTTCCCGTATCCTTCTTCTGGCATTCAATGTCGCCGTACACGATCGAACGTTTCACATAAGAAAGAGCTAATGAAATACGAGGAAGGTATAAAACATTTGGTCGTGAAATATCTACCTTATCTATTTGAAATATCTACTCTGTGAAAAATTTACCTATGTTCTATCAAACGAAAGAGGATAAAGCTGATCGAATGAATTAAATTAACCTTTCCATAGTGGAATTGTCGCGGTTACATCGATGTAGCCGTCCTTGATGATGCAGCCGAGATTCCATTAAAGGTTGAGCCGAGCTTTCTCCGAGCTCCGAAGTCATTCCGAATTCCTGGCAATCGCGAACGAGCACGGTAACCACAACTCGAAAGTGCATTCGAATTCCTGCTTTTCCCCTTGCACGCGAAAATTATCGAGAATTTTCCTTTTACCACATAAACCGTTTCTGTTTCTTTTTCTAACGAAGAAAGTTTCGCTTTTACGTATACAGTTCCCAGGATGATTAAAATCAATCGAACTTCGTAGTCGCTTTCATGCAGAGTTACTTTCGATCATTTATTTCCTGTATTATTCATAAAAGAGAATAAAGATATCGGATAGGTAAAATAATACGTTTTACGAAGCATCGATAGGTATAAGAAATTTACTATTGTGGATAATTGACGTGAAATTTAATGGTGTAGTATTTTTAGTTGCTTTATTATCTATCCAGTGACTCTATGTTTTCACGTGTAAATTATTTTTCCGTGGGTGAACGCCGATGGTAGTAAATAATACAACTCATTATTGTTGTAAGAGAAGTTTATTAGGAAATGATTAATAAGCTAGTTAACGCCAAATTTATGAAGCATCGAACAGCAGGCGTCGCAGAATTATAAACGGGTCTCTTTGGTTTTGTCTAACACGCGATATTATCATTTTTTCCTGGCTGTTACGTCAAGTCATCGCTTCATTTTTTAATCCCATTCCACCTCTTTAACATTATATCGCGATATGTATATTTTCCATATTTTATTTTATTTATTTATCACGGTGTTGCTGTGTGATTCTAAAACTAGTATCGTAGAAAGTGATCTATTTAACTTTCAATTTTCAAACTAATGCAAAATACTGCGACTGTTTTCTTATCGTCTTTTCCCATAAGAGTATTAACTTAAGAAAACTAAATTTAAATCTCTTGTTGATATAATAATTATATAACTTATATAAAAAATTAGTCAATTTATCGGCAAAATTATAGTTATCATTTATTATCGTTCATTTACGTAACGGTTACGATGTTATAATTTATATATATTTCTCTTGTCACTTATTATACGGACAATCCATCACAGCTGTCTTCCTACTTTCAAAATATCTTTCTATTTTTAATTCGCGTAACTGTAATTGCCCGCATGTTCTTATTTCCCTAACAGGTCAACCGTTGATGACGGAAGTTCAACAAACGTGCACGACGCACCTAGTTATTTCGATTGTATAACCTACTCTCGTCTTTCGCGACCACCTCTCGTGCAGGCATTCAAGATCGTTCCACATATTCCCACAGGAATTCCCTCGAAATGCCATTCTTTCCTTTACAATACGTTATCACAGAAGAGACCTCGATTATAATACCAAACCAGCCTATTCCACCCTCTTAAGGAACGCCAGATAACCAAACTGCTTTCCCAACGATAAAACCAACGTTCCATTGCTTTCAACTCTTTACAACAGCCGACCGATATTCATCCTGGCGGGATTACCCGAATTACTAATCTCCTTCAACGTTAGTAGTTAAAATTTTATATATAGAATCCGCGTAAGAAACCGCGGTTTAATATTGCGAAATTAATATACTCGTCAAAGTTCGCATAGATATCTCGTAGTCTAACAGCGAACATCCTAAACGTATCGAGTACGAGGATTCGCCATTTCTAAAGAAGCTGACGAGTAAAGTCCGTAGACCGTCGCACCTTCGAGCGGATCCAATTCATAGAAACCATCGTCGAAGGTGATCTTTCGCATCTGGAACTTTTTACTCTCTCGAATCTTGGCGCGATCTCTCCTCTTTCTCTCGACCAGCGGCTCGAGCAAGCTGGACAAGAGGTCGATTGTCCGATCGGCTGAGATCGTATTGTCAGTCGTGGGGAACTGAATTCTCTGGCCAGTGGAACGAAACTGTAACGCCAGCTCGGTTGTTGGACCGCATGCCTACAGCCGATCGGACATTGGCAGCATGCAAGTGAAAGTGTCGCCCGGGTCCCATTCTCTGTACGCTGAAACGCGCACGGTTCGCGTGTACACGCGCCTGCCTGTTGCTAGAAATCCGCCATGCCTGTCTCTGTTGCCATAGCGAGCTAGTCGAGCACTATGATACCATCCTGTATTCCTGTTCCTGTTCTCGCGTTCCGCCCGGTATCGCGTGTCCATATGCAACCATGGTGAGAAAAGTGGACCCGGCTCGACGAAAAGGTGTTGATCTTCTCCCATAAAAGCGGTCGGGTTCGATGCACCGATGGTGTACGTGTGCTGCTTTAACCCTTTAACGTACATGCAATTTTCTCGAGCCAACCGGTTGAAAATGTACAATTTTATTCTTAGCGGGATTATTTCTTGGTTGAATAATGCATCAGTAACAAACAATAATACAATGCTGTAGCTTGCGTTTTTAATAGAATAGAACGCAAGCTATGAAGTGAAAGAAAGCAAGTGTTTCTATAAATACGGAAACGCTATCGTTTATTAGTACAAAGAATGGTTCGCTGTTCCTGTGCGCACGTTAAAAGATTAGGTAGCTTCTTGCAGGAATATTGGAGGTAGTGTATGCTTTTCGAGAATGCGATAGGACGATTGGGTTTTGTAGGATCGTAGGGCTTCTTGAATGAGGTTTCTTTCTTCGCTTTAGGGAGCGATTTTGGTTAGATGTAATTATTGAGCGGTAGCGTAATTTTAGATCCATACTTCAGGTACGATTCATACTTAATTTCATAGCTATTAAATATCGCGAGGGGATCCGGAGAACAGTAAAGAACAAAATTACTAGTATTCGGAATTTCGTATCGACCCCTGCGTTAGGATGATCGATTCGTTGAAATGATCGTGTCCAAACTTGGACAATATGTTACACTAATCTATAGCAATTTTGCCTTCAACTCCGTTTCACAATCTCTCCTTTCGCAATATCCATCGTATGACCACACAGTCGTACGAACCAGTTCCAGACCGACGTTTGCTTGTTCCGTCGAATACGAAAGGATTAGAATAGCTTAACGATAACGGAAGTAAAATTACTCGTACCGAAGAAGACGCAAAATTAATTCTGTCGATCACCGTTATCCTACAAAGATCGTCGTATGCTACAAAGTTTGTGGAAGTAAGAGGAGAAGGGCGGCGATTCGAAAGCCTGTTCGACATCGAGTCATAAATTCTAAACGATCGCTTTCCATAATAGTAGCGCAGTTTTGCTGATCTTAGATGAATATGGCGGCAATGATAAATGATCCAATCCGAATTGCATTAAATTACTTTCTATCGAGGAAAAAATATTTTTCTCCGTATATTTGGATTTGTAGTAATTGGATGTTCATGCATTTACGAGAAATTGGAAAATATAGAAAATGCGCATGATACGATGTAAAAATATATAAAATATCCAAGCTACGATGTTTTTTTTTTTTGTAATATTCGGTAGAGACGATAATTTTCTATCCAGATAATTTCCTTTTTTTTTTTTTTTTAAACGATTCCTACAAATACGAATTTGCATAGTTATCTACAGTCCAGTAATTAGAAATGAAAGATATGCCGTATAAATAGCGTAGTTATCTTACTACGTAAATGGAAATTTCTTTTACCGAAGGTTTCGTCGTCGAATTCTAACGTAGAAATTGGTTCAAAAAAAGAAAAAAGAAAGAAAAAGAAAAAAACGTTAAGGAAGTCGGAAATCAGTGATTCGAGTCGCAGATTTAATTCCAGACGCGACCGATGCAACTCGAATCGAATTCCAAGTGTAATCCACTTAAGAAACACCCTGCGAGACGACGTTCTCCGAGCGATTTGCAGAATATGCAAGCGGCATAACGCCTACAACCGTGCTGGATTGCACGCTCACGGACGGCCTTGAAAATTGCGAAACCGCTCGAAGCGGAAACCGAAAGCGCAACCTCGAGGCTCCATAGAACGGTTTCTAAACTCTCGGCGTCGTGAGCGACTCCCTGTCTCCTACGAACGTGTTGCACTCGTGTATCGTTAGGAGCTATTTTATTACGACAAAAGGACGTGCAAAACGGTTAACGATCTTCGATCTAGAAGAAATAATTGGATGAGCCGGTATTATTAACGTGCAAGCGTAATACTCGTGAGAGCTATTGTCTTATGTTGAGACCGGATCCCGATGGCTATTTCAGATTCTTATAATAGACTACATAATATTTATAACGAGGTTACTGCATCGATTAATGCGGTTACGTACAGGGCCGTATGCATTTTAGATCTTTTTCAAATTAAATTGAGAATAAAGTATCGGATTGTCCGCGATATTTGTAACGTGAGTTGCAGCAACGAAGGAAAGAAATAAATGCGACAAAGAAAAATGATTAGTTCAACGATAAAAATAGACACGAAGAAAAGAAGTAACAGAGTAACCATGAAGATTATGAAAATGTCAAAGCACAAAAAATAAATAAATACTCGATCAGCGGATTGCAAAGCTATTCTCGAATGTGAACGTCCTTCGAATTCCTAGGATAATCTCAGGAAAATTGAACCAGATCACAATGATTAGATAATGTTACTGTTATGTACGAGAATAATTATTGTAAATCAAGGCAGTGCACTCCGATGGAACGGTGCCAAGTATCTCGACACGCAGTTATAATGGAAAATTCATTCGTCGAGAGAGGAAAAGAACGAAGCTGGATCTCAGATGCGAATAGCCGATAGGAAGACAAATTGTTTCCACGTGAATCAGCCATGAATCCAATGTGGACATATGGAATCCAGTCGTGGGTAGTGCGTGTGTAAACCCTGGCTGGCACACCATCTGCAATATTCTAATACGTTTCGTTCGAAGCGTAAAATAATATATAATAATATTATCTCAATCATGCGAAAGGTTCCAGTTTTGATTTATCTATAAAATTGCTCGAAACTTGGTCGCAGCCAGCATCAGGTATAGTTTCGTATTGGCGAGCAAAAGTTCGCTATTGAACTCGAGGAAGCCTTCGTTATTCATGAAGCTAGGTCGCCTTGTGCGGGCACGACGATTAATTAACACCGGTGATTACTAATTAGAGAGCATACTGTGTGTGAGATGGCGTTTAATATTAACAATGCTAACGATTCCCAACGACTCGTACACATTTAAATACAAAATCCTCTTCTGTTCGTTAAATATAAACGAATCGAACGTGAAAAACAAATTTATGCGGTACGCTGGAACATTCGCCTATTATTCTCGATGGTTGAAATTCTATGGAAAAACCATGCTCGATTCATTGGGCTTATGGTCGCTACCATTCGTAATCGAGATGGTCATGAATATTGAGTAGACAACAGGGAATTGTTTCTCGCGTGCACGCGCGTTTTAATTTCGTTCCATTTATTTATGAGCTAACTGTGTTTCGTAATAGTTTATTAGATGAATTCGTGCATTTTGTGTTTTATATTGCCCTCGTATTGGGTGGAAATTAATTATTCCGTATAGAAATTGTTTGAGATAATATCGCGAAAATATTAATTGGGAAATTTACGTAGTAGGGCTACAAATGACGAAATTTTCTGACGATTATAGTTACGGCGATATCAATTGCGATTACATTTGTATCAGTTACGATTTGATTTTCTCTGTCAGAAACAATTTTATTTATCAAATCAATAAACTTTCTTCTAATAAGACTTTTTTTATTTAATTTGTACTTTACAATTTATCCAGCTGGACATTTGGTAAATTTTTCTAACTTAATTGCTAGATAACAAACGGATGGCTACCCCCAGCGGGATACCATCTTCGAGTTTGACTATCCTATTTCTTTAGTGAGGTCAGTGGGGTGTTTTCTTTTTAGTCTTCTTTCTATGAGAGTAACAAGACTTGGACAACGTAATTACAAAGAATTTACGTACAAGTACAGGTTTAAAGAAAATTCCATTACTTAGAAACGGATTTCATTACATAGAAACAGATTTCATTAGTGAATGAAGGCGTAGCGGCGATTTCAAGGCCGCTTTCACCTTCCTCAACGAAATACCATATTTTTCTACCCTCTGGTTAATGAAGAGTCGATTCAAGGTCATTAAGTAAAAGGCACTTAACAGTTCACGGTTCTTACCAACTGCACGCGGAAAATGTGACGAAGTACTGTTACACATGAATCAAACATGTTAATGGAATAGCTTCGACCGAGCCTACGGAGAATATCTGATAAATTATAAAATGGGTAGATAATTACCTAGAAGATAAATAATACTGCAATGGCAATGAACGTTTCATTCATTCGCAAACCGCATGTAAGTTTGTTTAATCGAACGTGTAACGCAATTTTTCTTTCGGACGACATTTGTGGAAGTTCGTTAAATATTTGTACAGACGTAACTGATACAACAAAACCACGATGCGCTCAACGAGAAAACTCGTAAAAGGATAGTTGAAATCCCTAGAATACTTTGTCTTAGAATACTAAAATTTCCAACAGGTAATAAACAATAAATTACGAGAGAAAGATAGCTCGACAGCTACAATTTTTTAATTTCTACAACCGATAAATCATTAACCAAATAATTTCTCCTTGTTGTACCTACTTCCTTGTGAACATACAATTCCCAAATGTATATCACGTTTATTGATCAACGAATCTTAACCGTTTACCTATCGACATTCCGTAAGTACAAAATTAGATGGTTCAGTTTTAATCCATCGTAAACTGAAATTCGCTTGACATTTCGTAGCTGTTCCGTTTTATTGTCCGCCAAGCCATTGAATTAGTCACGTTCGTTTTTAAAATATACCCCTCTGTGTTCATCGGTGGCCGACTTTGGTCTAGCAGAGAGAAAGGTCAGTTCCAAGAACCATAAATTCTATACCTAATACCAGAATCCCGAAATATATCGGTTACATACTTTCGGAATCGCCCTAACACGTACCCTACTTCTCGTTCTTGCCATGTGCTCGCCATCACAGCTTGCTTATGGTGTCACGTGTTTCTTCTACCGTGACGACGTCTTAATTTCTGGCAGGACCCTTTGGAATTAGTTGGAAAAATGAAATGTTGACAAACGAAACGAGTGCCTTTTTCTTAAATAGCCATAGAAAGATATAGTTTATTTATTAGAAGTTTCCTTTGGATATATCGAAAGATGATAAAGATTGACCCACACCGCCGGATAGAAACGCAGATTGTGGTCCATCGGTGACTCACGCGCCGGTTTAAACGTGTTAAGTATCAATGCCTGTTTGTTTTCAAGAGGTCGCTAGAAATGGTGAATATTTTAATCGATACTGTCAAAAAAGAGAACTCCTTAAAGTACCCTATCCTTTAGCTTTTTACTCAAAACGCAGTCTGATGTGTCTAACTTTAAATAAGATCAGAATAATCTCTATGTTTCTCCCGTCGCTTTCCCTATAATATATGCCTTTCAAAGTACCAAGTATCCCTGGCATCGAGATCTTTGTTAAGTTACACGCTAATTTTCTACGGTATTGGCACGGTAACTGTCCGTATTATCGCAGAGCTACCGCGATTGTATGTGGTACACACCGGTTACATAATCCTGGCATTCGTGCGATGAAAACAAAGGAAACGATGAACCGCGACGCGGGAGAAGAAGTTAATTGAAAATGGCAAAATACGCTCGTTTGGATTGATCACGAGGCAGCAGGTTACGAACCGTTTCTCATACGTCAACGAACTTTTATCGTTCATAACTTAACGGTAAATTATTAGTCCTTCGTTTCTGAAGAACGAAGCAAACTGCTTGCTCTGCCGGAACAGAAGCGTGGCTAACAATAAGAAAGGTGCAGGATATTTCACGCGTCGTCATGCTACACAAAGAGCTGGAAAGATGATTAGATAAAGGAATGCGAGTTATTTCTGGATTGATTATTTCTGATGGATCGAACGCAAAACTGTATTATACGTAATAGAAGCATGATCGTCGAGTCTCATATGGAATTTTGAAATTTATTTCTTTTATTTGGTAGACTACTTACAATCAATTCTCGTATAGAATTTTAAATAAATTATTTTGGCATCGTGGTGCTGTAACTTGGATTATAAAAGTTTATAGTATGTTTGATTCTAGTTGAATCTAATGCGTCCATCTAAGGGGTATTGCCTTTTTAGTCTGCGGATCTGATCCATCCATCGTGTCAAGTAATTGGGTAACTAATGGGTTTCGGTGGTCGTTAACTCTTATATTATATCCGTTTCTGAACGTTGAAATTTATTACAACGAATATTATAAATAAAAAGGAAAATCAACTTAACCACAACATTTTCTTCCATTCTTCTCTAACAAATAACGTTTATTCCTTTAGATAGAATATGCTTTTTTCAACCGACTCTCTCTTTCTCACGCATGAACGACCTTTCAGTGGCATTTCCACGACATTTTTCCGTGCATATTTCGCGCGTGCAGTATCCGACGACGCGAGAATGTTGCATCGACGGCTATGAACGAACGCGGAAGCGTTTTCTGGAAAGTACGTCGAATCGTGTAGCGGTGTGACGAACGGTGCTCGCGTTCAATCATCGCCGGGGCAACAGGCCGCAAGAAAGATAATTCCTCGATTAGGAATCGACCGTTTGTCTCGTGTTACCTCGACCGTGAAATGGCAATTTTCAAGGCTACCATGGGTGTTCCAGTCCCGATGATACGTTCCTGGGCAAAAAGAAACCTCATGTAAATTGTGTGTCGTTCGCTTGCGGTATACCTCGAGGAACGTTGATCTCTTAATATCGACGTTGATGCACCAACAGATACAGATTTATGATGGAAAAACATGGTGGAAACGTCGTTATTCAAATTGGTTTTTCGAACCGATGGTATACGAGAGATTCTGGAAAATTTTATAACGCGACAACTCGAAAGAAGAAGACAACGCACGTGTTTTCTTTCGGTGCGTGTGTATGTATTAGAATGTGTATATACGCTTGAATATAGATTTACGACGAGATCGGAGAGAATACAATTTCTTTTCTTTTTTTTTTTTGGTAGACTTTTTACAATCAATTCTCATTGAGAATTATAAGTAAATTATTTTGGCGTGGTACTGTAACTTGAATTATAAGAGTTTATAGTATGTTTGATTCTAGTTGAATCTAATGCTTCGATCTAAAGGGTAATGTCTTTTTAGTCTGCGGATCTGATCCGTCGTGTCAAGTAATTGGCTAACTAATGGGTTTTCGTGGTTGTTAACTCTTGTATTATATCTGTTAAGAATACAATAGAAACATTATTAAAAGCGATCTTTTTTGAACACGATGGATACGTAAAAGGTTCCAGAGAGAGTTGTACAGAGTTTCAACTTGAAAGCGTCGCGACAAAGATGATGTAAAAAATATTTTTAGAGCGCTTGAAGCGTGTAATACCCGTAAAAAACGCCGGTATGAAAATTCTTCCTTTTTTTAACGTAATGGTATTAAGCAGTTCTAAAGAGTTTCGTTATGTTTCAATTTTTAAAACCGTCGCGTCGAAGACGATGTAAAAACCGTTGTTTTTTTTTTTTTTTTTTTAAAGGATCGGAGCGTGTAACGTGGGAACGAAAGAGTAGAAGCGCGAAAAAGAGTCTTTACCGAGTCGCTGGCTCTTCTCATTTTGCGAGAGATGAGAACGAGACGAGAACTGAATGAAGAGAGGTTCCCTGTTGTACTTAAAGTATGGACTTCTCGTAATTAAAGATTGTCTTTTGCATAAAACAAGCGAGGAAACGTTAGAATTAACAGTTATAACCTGTATCGTTCGTTTCAATGGATTTACCGCTTGGATCGCAACGACGATCGCTTTTAAAACATTTCTGTTAGTTCTTTTCGATGTTTATCGTTTTGACATTTTTATGGAATTTACATATGAAATGAAATTCGGAAATTTTTGACAGATTCGCATATAGAATAACAAAATGACGATTTTAAATGGCAGACGTACTTTAAGGAGGCTTAACGAGTCGGCAGAACTTTAACGAAGCGTAATTGAACAGGAAGACTACGTTTAATTATGCCGAATATTTATCAGCTTGACGTCACAGTCGACGATATCCCTTCGCGAGTTTAGAATTATCTGAAAATAAAAGTTATAAGTTGAAAAATTTGTTGTATGTTCCCGCGTAGCTATTCTCATTATTCAAACACATTTACAATCGATAGAACGTATAGAGCTATGCTTAACAGCTCCTATGCATTTTAAATAAGAAATCTGATGCTTTCACTATTCGAATTCCTGTAGGAAAATACCTAATACGATTCTGAATTTCCAATTACGAGTTACGTTTCATAGAACATTGGTAAAATATTATAAATACATAGCCGAATGTTGAGAAACAACGGTGATATTTTTGTAATTCTTAAAAGGAATGAAATTTCTTAGGAAGATATAAACGTATTATTATTAAGTTTTACAAGTAGTTTCAATAAATTTTTGTCACATTATTGGGTCGCAGCTTGGCACGAATATAAAATTCTGACTAACAGCTGTTCCGATATTTATGAATATTGATAAACCTTTCTCGTGAGAATTTTTTCGAAATTCCAATAATATGATAGGACTGTGTTCGATTAATAAGCGAAGGCGATGTTACACCTTCATCCTGAATGAAATCGAAAACGATCGTCAAGAGCCCCGCCTATCTAGCATTCGCGCGCTAGACTCGTCCAGCATGCAGCAAGGTCGTTTTGTCTTTTCCTCTCTCTCTCTGCTTTAGTCAGTGTGCACTTTCATTTCGAGGCAAACCGTCGGTGTCTTTCGCGACCGTTTATGGCTATTAAATTAAATTCCACGTCCGTCAGCCAGTTGGAGTCGTAGCCGGTCGAACTGCAGAATGCAGAATGCACGTACGAGAGCGTATGCGCGCCTGGCCATTAGTCAAGTTTTATCGGAATCGCTGTTAAACTACTGTCCAGACCTCGGAAGAGAAATTCTCGGCTGTTTCACGCGACCAGAGCGTTCACTTTACGTTCAGAAGCTTTATTAGGTTGTCCGAAAAGTTTCTTTCGTTTCATAAGGTGATGATAGATGAACAATAATTTCTGTTTTATATTATTTTATTGAACGATCCATTTCGTTCTATTTCTATCATTACGTTCGTGCATAATTCAATAAACTAATATAAAATAAAAATATTTAATATTTTGATTATTTAAATAATAATATTTTAATATTTTTGCAATATTTTTTGACATTTAAATAATAATATTTTGGCTCGATAATAATTCGAACGATAACAATCCTCTGGGATTCTGAACCGGTATCATCGGGCAATGAAATATTACAAGTTACCGATGCTAATAAATTTTCTTACACGAAAGTAGGAAGTTTGGGAATAAAGCGAGTAAAATTTCACGAGATTCGCAAATTACGAGTTACAAGTCGAACGATGGTTCTATTTAACTTAAAACTGTAAAATTGTAGAAGCTGTTTACGTGACGGAAGTTTGTAATCTAACTTATCGTTGGTGAATTATTATTGCTAATATTAGTTAGTATAGTCTGTAATTTGTGACTGACCAATTATTATGGAGAAAGAAACGATAGAAAATATGGGACATAAATCGGAGGAATTTATGACTTCTTTGAACAGGTTTTGGTAGCCTGTTTAAATGGAGTAGCCATGGCCGAGCATTTGGACTTTCACAAGTCGAATAATTTCATACTCGTTGCGTGATCGATTTCGCCAATATTATCTCCGAACTTTCAATAGAATGTTTTTCGTTGTTCAAACTATTCATACAGCTTCTAAGAAACTTTAAACTTTTGCAGTTTTTACCATCGAACTTAACATACTACTTTCGACTGCTATTTTACGCGTTTTAATAATATTCCTGTATTATATTAAAGATGTACAAAAGTGTCCTCATATTTATAAGCGGCAATGTAAGTATATTTCTAGAAGAGAAGGGAATCGAACTTGGAATTGCATAGCTTATCGCAATGTTGTGACGTACAGTTGTGATTTCTCGTTGAATTATTTATTACGAAAGTTTGTAGCCGCGTGTAGCGAATCTAAGGACCCAAAGTCGATTGCGCTGCATAGTTTTTTATGCAATATGCTCGCGTATTTGATATCGATCTAATTATTATTCCCATACACGCGGAAAACGCAGTATTTTTTTTCGATCAACGGTGAAAGTCGTATTGTTACGAAATTTGGTCGATACGTTTGCGCAAATGGGTTTGATATTCGAAAACTGACAGGCGATAGATGGGCGAAAGACTATAGAAAGGTGAGGTTGAATCCTTCGCCAGGTGAGTAATATTCGAGTTCACTCTTATTGATTCGTATCTGTTAAGTTGTTTTCTAGTTGAGTTATCAATCAAATTTCAATGAGAAAATGGATATGTTTAAACTGACATAAATGTTGCACACGAAAGAAACAACCATTTTTCGTAATTCTTCTTCAAATTTGAAATTTGAATAACAATAAATTTTGATGTATCTTTCGATAACATTTTTCGTAATTCTTATTAAATAATAATTCTACGAATAATAATTTTTGTTATCACAAACTACGGATAATGTGGGCTTCAAATTTGAAATTTGAATAATAATAAATTTTGATGAATCTTTTTATAACAACATTTTTCGTAATTCTTATTAAATAATAATTCTACGAGTAATAATTTTTATGACAGACCACGGATAATGTAGTCTTGAAATCTGAAATTTGATTAACAATCAATTTTGATGTATCTTTTTATAACAACGAGAAAGGTTTACATTTATCTACCTTTTATGTATGCGGTGCATCTAACGTTTCAGTATCGAATAGATTACAAAATTCTAGACTTTAGATGTATTTCCAGAGGAACTATAGCAAGTAATAGTTTCATCTTTACATAGTGCATATAGTGTATGATTCGGTGACAAACAGAGCTTAAATTCTAGCCGCGGTATGTTCCACCCACACTCAAACACACGCAGGACATATTTACATATCCGCTGTATCATACTGTTCGACGACGAATGGTCCTTAGATTCCAGATACGGTATACCTCTTGGGACACTCCGATGTACAATTTCTGTACATCCCTGATACGTGTTGTAGAATCTACAGATCAATGTACTTCTAAAAATATTGCACAAAGAAAGAGTATAAAAGAAATGTAAAAAGAGAACGAATAGAAATCTAAAGTGGTCGAAATCTACACGCGTTAATAACAAGACAAACTTTCAAACAACTAGTACACTTATATGATATCGTATAAAATGAAATCTACCTTCAGGACTGTTTAAAAAAGAGCGATCACCCTAGAAATATCTCTATCTCTACCTATTTATCAAACAACTCAAAGACATCTCAAGAGAAACGTACACATCTTAATGACAAAAAAGATCGGAAGCAAGTGGTATTATATGTTTGAAAAACCACACCTGGTACATGACGCTTGCATATTTACTCCGCATATTACGCACCGCCATGTTATGGACGAACACGAACGCATACAAACGGGTACCCACGCGTGTTCCTGAAGCATGCAAGGGAGATCTTTGACGCGTGTGGGTTGGCAAGGCCCCTGGAGGCTGTACAACGAGCTACCGGCACTGCGAGTTTACCTGTCCCACTTTCTAATCAAACTGATCCAGCCTGGTCCAGCTTGCTCGGTTTCTGTCTACAGATCGGATGTTCTTTCGAATATCTCCCTTGGCTCGAGACGACCGAACCGCTCCAATTCTATCCGCGAATCGTATTTCCAACTGTTTACGCTTTCCGTGTGAGAATATTCGATAAAGCGTACATTCTTGAAAGAAAGCAACGATCGGTTAAAGTGAACGCGAATCAGAAGTTGGAAATGTACTTTCCGTGGGACTTTAGTAGCTTTTAAGTAACTTCGTGTCGATATCAATCTTCTCGGTAATTTGCTACTTTAAAGGCATCCTCTGAACGAAGATTCTCCGGATATATAAATTTCCGGGTGATTACGGAGAATCAGACTCACCAAGATAGATATTAGTCATTGGGATTTCTTTAACAACAATTCTTATTCCTTCCGTCATGCAAGTACAAACGACTGGCAGAATCATAGCAAGGAAACTAGCTGACTAGATTGGAATTTCCAATAAAAAGGATGAATTTTATCCTGATAATTAATTGGTGCGTAACCAACGGTTTCAAGAAACGAACGAATTACATACAAATTGCATTAGAAAATAAAAAATTTCTTGAAATAGACACAACGTGTTTTTTCGAATCGTTGAACAGGATATCTCTGATCGATGTAACTAATTGCCCATTTAAGCATAACTTCTTCTCGCATGCTGCCTCTTTATCGCAGCGGCAAACTGTGAAAATATATTTAACAGCAAACGCAAAACATCCTCTGTGAAAAAGATCGTCCGTTATGAATTTTGTTTAAGCACGAGCGAAACGTAGGTAGCCACGTGGAATCGTCGGAACGGTGGTTTACTTGCAGACAGGGAAAGAATTATTTTAGAATTAATCTTTATTCTCGATTCGACTGATGAGTTTGAGGAATGTTAAAAACGGCTCCTCATTCTTTATTTGCGATGTAAAAAGTAGTTTTTCATACGTTTTCATGAATTAATTTACAATCAACGATGGTGTATCCTATAACGAATTTCAGTACGAGTTTCCTATTATGTATGTATTTGTAATTTTGTCGTAGAAATTTAGAACACGGAAATTAACAAACGCAAGCATTTAAACATTTAGAAATTCGGGAATCAAGAAACTTCAAAATTTAAAGATTCGATAAGTCGATAATTCAGAGGTTCAGAAGTATTACACAAATGCAAGCATTTAAAAATTTAGAAAGTGGAGAAATAAAAAGTTTGGAATTAAGAAAATGAGAAATTGGACAGTTAAAAGATAAAATCCCGTAAACTAAAAATCTGCAAACTTTTACTAAACACTGACAATATGGTCAAAGTACGATCGATATGCATGCGTTCCGACACGCCACAGCTCATAGTTCTTTCCAAGGAGAAAGGAATCGGTTAACTAAACTCGCTTTCCATGTACAATACCGACGATTTAATTAAAATTATAGACTATCGCAACTCGTTGACTTCCTGTGTATTTTACGAACACCTTCCGAGAGTTGTTAATTTTTAACTGAAAACCCATTACAACAAATTCTTGCGATAATCTACTACGCCAGTTAAAGACAGATGGAAGCTGGTAAGTGAGCAGTTTGAAAATAATTTCGCTTATAGACTGCTATTTCCTACTAAACAGTAATTTATCTCTCAGGTACAATTAGTCGAGATATTCTTGAAGGTCTTTTATAACTTTAAATTAATCGTTTCATTTCATTATGATTAATACGAAGATAACGGATATTAAATCGACAAAATGTTCTTTGAAAATTTAAATTGAAGACATTACATTTATCGGAAGAATCTTTCCCACTGCTAATACATTCAAGACAATTAAGATATGTATTTTTTAATTTGCTCACGGTATTACAATTTATGCACGGCTACTGAAATATCTTAAGCTGTTCGTGCCTATTTTTATCGCTCCGTGTTTCCTCGATGATTGGCATTTCTGATTAGCGAAGAGGAATGTTTATCTTTGTACACGTGTCTCCATACTTTTAGCTGTTCGTTTCGAAAGGTTTGAATGTTTAAAATATTGGCAGGATAAATCTACGAATGCCACTTCCATCAGCGAAAAGATTATCTGCCCGAAGAGGAAAAGAATTTTGTTAAAAACAAAATAAGAACTCGTTTAAAAGAAAAATCGGAGATAGGGTTCGAGTACCGAGCCCAAAACGATCGAAGAACTTTAATGGCGAAAAATTGGCCGCAAATTAGCGTCATTTTGATATCGTGACACCGGTGTGCGTGTGCAACGAACCTAACAGAACCTAACGAAATAATGAGTATGCGCATAATTATTGATTTCAGTGAGGCAGCGAGGCTGATTCCATCAAAGAATTCAACCTTCATTACACTTAGCCACGCACATCGCTTCGAAAGTAACGCGAACAGTGTTGCAATTAGAAACGTAATTTGAAAGGGAAACTGCTATTTTGAAAACGAAAACGACACTACAAATGAGATCCCTTCGCCTCTGCATACCAATCTATGTTGAATTCGAACATTTCTATTCGCTCGAGATCGCGATACTAACATAACAACCAAGGTAAGGGAAAATAAAGCTGTGATTCAACTTTTCACGAAGATACGAAGTTTACAAATTTCTACATTTTACAGAAAATATTTGATTTGCCATAACAGTTTCGTTTATCGTTACGTAATCAATAGATCGAGGTAATTCGTCGCTAGAATTGTAGAACACTAATAACGATAATATTATTAATAACATATTTGGAAACGTTCATTTGTATATTAAATCTCGATTTGATAGCTCGTGTCTTTAATTGAGAAACGAGCAGTTGTTACGGTAAATAACCAGGTTCAGTGATTTATTTCAACGTTGATTCGCTATTTCCAGGATTCTAGATGAATAGAGTTACATAATTGTCCCGGCAAAGATATTTAACAGCTCGACCATTTGCGATAGCCGACAATAATAAAGAACAAGTTCTGTTACCAAGCGCCATATCGGCACAGGTTGTTCGGAACTTTTCCCTTGGCAAATATAGTTCTACTCTAGACGCGTGTGCATAACCGGCCGGAATGCGAATACCTTTTTTCTTCTTTCATTCTTTTTTATTTCATCGCAAAACGACCAACATGCCGGTGTTTTATTTATACGCTCGAAAGGCTACGCACGTCCATGCTTATGAGCAGCGTATATTGTTCATGCGTGGCATGTAGGTAGACACCGACGTAGATATGTAAAAATTCAGGGCGATCATGCGTAACAATGATTCAATGTGATTTCTTCCACCGTACGGAGGTAAATAACGAAGATGCAGGAAATTCTATTCTCGTCCATTCCATTTCAATATATAAAATTACCCTTCTCATTAAAATTAGAGTGTAACACTTGAGAAAAAGCTAATCGTTTTAACGTGCAATTAAACGAAGGAATTTTAACGTATAATTTCATAAACTAACAAAGTATTTTAGAGTAGGCGTATGAAACAGAGCCTCGATCACTTCCTACCGCGGTAACGTAATGTATCATTGTTCTTTGTCGGATCGATGGTATTCGCGCGTCAACGTTCTTCGGAGACTTCAACGCGTGGTAGACGAGTAACCAGTGATTTCAATGACGAGTTCATTACAGACCGCGACAATAGATTGTCAACGTTGTTTAACACGACAAGGAAGCTACCATTTTTCACAACTCCAAGACATATTTATTCTCTTATTCTTTATAAAATTGGTTTTACTTTTCATATTTTTTTTTTTTTTTTATAAGCGTTGCAAATACAAGTATGTACAATATTTGTATAGACAAAGAACATGTAATCAGATTGCTTTTCATATACATTTTTGTTTGTTTTACTCTTTCCTCCGAACAATCGAGTGAGCGGAAGTTGCTTAATTCGATCTGAACGAACAATCGGAAATATTGTACTTTATGATCAACTATCGTCACGTAAATTTTGACCTTATTTATAAGGAAACTTCCTTTCTGCTTTTACTAGCCAAGTTGTCCACGCTGCAGTTCATTAACGCTTCATTGTAAATTTATCCTGCAATTTAAAATAAATTTCACTTGGACATCGCCTGCCATTGAATGCTGCGTTCAGTGTGCCATCGGTGACCCACGACACTTTCCACAAGCAAAACTTTCATCGTATGAACTCAATTTGAATTCTCCTATTCAACTGCGGAATGTAATAAAGTAAACGGAATACAACGAAATAAATCATACATTATAACACAATTTTCCTAATTCTAAAGTCTTACCCACTTTCTAGAAATATTTTACAATAACGCTATTCTCATCAATAGTATTTTATAATATTATAATAAACAATGCTCAATAATGTCTATTCACAAGTTATAATTTTCATTTAACGCTTGTCAATCTACTTACAACATGTCGATACAAAGACGTTTTCGAAAACATTCGAAAACTATCGAGGGTTTAACGCAGCTGCTAATCGAAGACAAGATTTGAACCGACTGACGAGTAAACGCGATAGACTCGACGAGAGAGAAAAGAATGTCGCTCGATGGAAATTAATCGTTCATCCATGAAGTTTACCTTGTTGATGCTGGTTTATAGATACGTAATTACGAGCAAAAGTGACCTCGTAAATTCGGATTATTTCTAGTTCGATGTTGTCGTATGCTAATTCGAACGAGAGATTGCAATTCTGCCAGTAGACTCGATTGAATGCCATGATAGTTCGAGCTACTTTTACTCTTTGTTTGCTATTAGATTCGTCGAGCGTGTATCTAGTTAGTGAAACAGGTTGCTTTCGCGTTTTATTAAATTATCGATTTAAATTTATATATCAACAACACATCATAGAGTGATCCTATATGTTAATGTATAGAAATTTTCTGTTTTAGAATATACGAAAAATTAAGAAAAATTAAGCTATCGAAGCTGATGCAAATTTGATATTTGTTGCAATATCAGATAAGCGCTATTGAAGTTTGTTGTTGCCAAATTATCGTTTGCCATTTACTACGCATAAATATTTTTAACAACCTTTGTGCGAATGATTTATAATTTCGGTACTCGTAGAAATTGAATCTAAGATAATAGAATAGATAAATATTTCTTAATTTCGATTCATCACACATCGATCACTCTAAGACTCACCTCTATTTGTGTCGCTTTCAGTCAACCACAATTCACGCTTGCAGCACACGCACGGAATTCGCTCAACTTCTAAAACGAAGCAATAATTCTTTTTAAAATTTCTTTCGTTCATAAAAGAATATTTTTTAGTAAGTAATTTTTGTTAAGATACATAAACGTATAATATTAGTAATATAGAGGTTTTAAAAAATGACATTATTTAAAATTATTGGTACAAAACAAAATTGGTTTTTTGTTTATGTTATATCATATTAATGATTTACGTTTTAATGATAAAATATTCAAGGCTGAAATCAAGTTTATCGTTATCGATAGCTCAACGTTGTTAACTCGACTCATAAAACCGGAACTTCGAGTCCTTGCATCTATCTGTTGACTGTTAGACTTGACCATGCTACGATATGTGTCATTTTATAAGAATATACGTACAAATATATATATACCCGGAATATTAAAGTTCAATAGCACGTTACTTTGCTGTAAAAATAATGTAGATTAATTATAGATTGGAGTAAATTATTACTTGAATAACCTGATTTAATATGTTTTGCGAAGGAGAAGAACTTATTTTATTCTCATTCGATAATTAACAGCCTGTACTACTCTATAGTAATTTATAATTTAAAATGGAAATATACGATATTATAATATTGTTGCCTCGGGAAAATTCGCCGCGAGACCTGTTTTTATTTACACGCTATTACTTTAACAGCGTATAGCACAAGTACGATGATAATACAATGCGCATCCACGCTCGTCGGTGGTTGGACAGCGACCCTCTGTTTAAATATTCGCGAACGTTGACAAAATGCATGGTAACTTCATATCGTTGTCGTAACAATATGTTGGAAAATTTTCTACTTTTCTACAATATGTCGCTGCTGCTCGTTTATAGGCACGATTTGATTATGTCACTGAGGCGAAACTTTATACTGATCCGTCCTCTTGCAAACCAGATGATGGAGATTATTGGAGTACTGTTACATCCGACGTATCCAACTGCGTTTCACGAAAAACATATTTGTATTGAAAGAACGAAAAGTAATTGCATCAGAATACCTGGAGCTTCAATTCTGCCCTTTGCTTCATTTTTTATAATTTCATACGTTTCATCACGTTAATTCAGATCCCAGGCATCGATTAAAACCAAAATTTCTACTTGAAATTCTAAGCAAAATCAGATCCTATTTTCTACGATGACAGCCCCAAGCAGCAATAATGCTGCTTCGATCACGAGCACAATATTAATTCTGAAATTGCTAAACGGTATCAAACATTTGGTAGATTAAAGTTGCCCAGAAAATGAACCGCGATCTCGGTCAGAGAGCAATTCCATTGCACAGAGACAGGTACACGAGCACGTTGCGTGGGTGTACGTATTGTCTCGCGAGGAATGTAGAAAGTAAAGTATCTTGGGTAACACAAGACCCCTTCCTTCTTTGTACAAGCAAGAGTATAGGTTGTCGAGTGGCGAGGATGCGCCTTGCAGAGTCCAACACTATCATCATCGTCATCATCATCATCCAGGCTGTCGACCGGCTTCGTGCGGTAGAAAGGTCATTCGGAACGGCTGACTGCGAGCGCAGCCGGTGCATTCATTAGAAAACAACATTTACTTAGGCTAATTCCAAATTTTCTTACGTTTGTTATGAAACTTTTGAGAAATATTGTATTTCTTTGTGAGAGAGTCGCGTGTATGCGCGAGAGAGAAAGAGAAAGAAGAGGGAGAGAGAGAGGGAGAAGTGGTTTTTAGATGTAGGAAGTGGAAGAAATGTCAGAGGGCAAAAATGAATAATTTTAAGATCGCCGTTCTTTGTAGATTAATGTTACGAAAGTGTCTGTGTATCAGATGCAGATATTTTCGCTTAAGAATACATCGTAAAAATTATTCCGAAACCTGAGCGTGTCTAGAAATTAAATTTCGACATTTTTTTAACAATTCCAGTTTGCCAGTTAAAAATGAAACTAGAGTCGAGGAATAATCATTGGCTAAAATTGAAGACAATCCAACGGTAGACGTCTTGTTTTATTTAACATACACGCTTTAACAGAAATAAAATCAAAATGGTGAAACATAATTTGCAAGCCTATAATTAACTGGAATTCATGAAGAAAACGGATTCAATTAAAAATTAAATTTCAGCAATGTATTATAGTATCAGTGTCTTGGACATAGATATACCTACAGTTCGAAGGAACTTATTATTTAAAATTAGAAACGACCCAACGGTGGACATCGTAAAATATTTGAAGAAAATCAAAGATTTAATTTCACTTTAATACAAATAATTTGGAGACGACAGATATACCCAAATTGCGAAATGTAATACTCTCGTTGAATTAACAACGCACCACAGAATGTACCATAGACGAAATAAATCTCAAGTGGAAAATATAAAATTAGTCGGTGATTTTGAAGAAGATCGGATCGATGCGCTGTAAAGTAAACCTCTGACATTTAGGAAATCCTAGAGAGCATCGTTGCACAATACATGCATCGACAAGCGCATAGAACGTTGCTCTGTCTTTTGTGGCACGTGTAATTTATGCGTGCGCAGACTAGTTTTTAACACGTTCTTTCTTTTTTCCAAAGTTTCACTCGTAGCCAAACTTCCATGGCACTGTGCATCGAATCTATTAGAATGACTGTTATTTACAAGCTTTCACCGCTTTTACTTTCCTCCTATGCATCGAAATCGTCGATTAAAAATCGATATTCTTACCATCGTGAAATTATATTCAACCATCAGTCGAATATCCTAAAATTTTCTCTGTAAAACTTTTTTACTACATTGCATCACGTTAGAATTCTTTGTCTCATCAGACTGTCAATCTTTTCCCAAAATTTATATGAAATATGTAGCTTCTCTCTGTCTCTCTCAAATAATTATCTCGACAGGCAATTTGAAACCGGTAGAACACCTTTTTGAGACCTTGACTATCCCCGAATTTTTTATTTTGATTTTATTCCTAGACTGTGTATGTTTATGCAAATGTATATTTGTATGAACACAACTAAAGAAATAGAATCGATGAAGAGATTCGCTTCATCCATTAAATATCATGGTAAATATTATATTTCGATCAAAGATCGAGAATAATAAATTTACATTGACGGTCACATTTTTGAGGAAATAAAGTTCGGAAATCTGTCAAATTTGACTAATTGTAATTTTTTTACTCCTCGTTTTCTCGTTTTAAGCTCCAGAGAGTCTCTCTGACTTCACTCACCAGGCTGTATGTTTTTACACGTTTAAATTTCTGATAAATAAATAAAAGTCCGCATCAACGAATAATAAATAAATAGTTGCAAATATAAAAAGTAGAAAAAAGAGTGGGCAATTATAAACGCTCGTTGTTTAAACGGTGGAAAATTGCATTTAAAAGTTAATTACCGGTTGGTCTAGGCAGCTTGTTAAGCAATGATTACCCTGCAGTCGCGTGTAATTAAAAAGCACGACTGTTGGCACACTTTTGACGCACACCTCGAAAAATGGCCAGTTTTTCATTGTTATCCTCGTTCGAGGGTAACGTACAATAGGGTGGTTATGTTATCGGGAACCATGAAATTGAACGGTTACGACGGTTGTAATTAAGCATACAATAGTTTGTAACCGGTCGTTCGTTTGCCTTTCAGACACTATGAAATTTTGCGCTTGAACAATGCCAGTAATTACGGATTCCTAGGGATTTTCTTCCTGCGTTTATCCGTCTGAGATCGGTTAAACTGACGAACAGCTTTGATATTATCTTTCAAGAGAATATCGTGGTTTATAATTTTAGGATCGCACGATTATTTTTGATAAAAATATTTTCACTGATTGGTTGCCAGGTATTTTATCAGCGGCGAAATTATTGAACGATGATATTATTTTATAGAAATTTCTACAAAGATAAATTTAATATTCACAAACGCCTAATAATATAACTTTTTATTTTAACACTTTGCTTTCACTCTCTATGTAGCGGTGATATTTACGATGCAAAAATTAAATACGTTCGAATCTACCGATCGCTGTTGACCCAGTCACCGTACTTCACAGTCCGTATTCCAAGGATAAAAAAAATCACTATGATCGTATCGAAATGGCGCGAGTGACGGGGAGCACCGGTTCCGGCTGTTTTCTCACTGTCCAGATTCCTTCGAAATCGGTAGAACGTTGTAGGCGCCTGAAACAACCGTCTAAAACAGAATCTTCTTGGAATCGTTTCCAATCTCTGAGGAACGTTTTGCACGCGGCTTGTACCAAAAGACGGATCGTGTAATTGCGTGTGAAACGATCGTAGGAACTCGCATGGAAGTAAAGGAACTTGGAACGGTGGGCGTGCGGCCAGGAAAAGGGTGGATAGTTACAGTCGCGTTTCAACGTTTCTCTAATGGTCATTCTCTACGGTACTGGCTTTGTCTAATAATACCGACGCTGGTGTATAGATTCACGTAAGATAATATCCTCTTCTCGAATGACGAGAATTCCACGCGAGGAAAACTCGTCGAGATCACGGAACCCGCTGTAATGAAACGTTCGCTTCGCCAAGCCGGAATCGCGCTCGCTTTCCTCCCACTTTGCCTTCCTCTTTCGTTTACATACAGTGACCGACACGAATATTTCGACAATTACTATAAAATCTTTCATGCGTACTCTGCCGATCATAATCTTCAAATTCTCCATTCGCTAACTTCATCTTCCAGTTACTTCTGACTGTTGATAAAAAAAAAAAAAAGTCAGCCGACAGACGGCAATTATGTCAAAACTAATATTGTACTTTTAACGTGTTTACTTCGGTAATATTCCTAAAATTTCCAAAAACTCGTTACCAAACGTCGGAAAATTTTCCAATTGCTGTAATAACAAGCCATCGTTATTTTAACAATTATCGCTATTAAATTTCCAGACAAAAGGCTGGTTTCACGAAAGTATCTCGTTTTAGTAGTTTCACTCATCTGCATGTCAGTTTCTTTCGTTTCACTTGGGATGAAGACCAGACTCGTACATGGATCGTTCGCATTCGAGTAATTATCATCGAGTCGATCGACTCGCGATCTTTCAGGTACGTCGAGATCTCGGTTTCTCTCTTTGCCTCTGGCGTACTCACACGCGAGACAATACGGCCCAGCATTTTTGCACGCGCGTGCATTTGCGACGCTCGAACGCCTTCGCGCTTTCTTTCGTCGCGCTTCTCGTTACGTCATTGCTCGTCGCTTAACATCGTTAGGATTCCTCTTCTATGAGGCGTGTCTCCTATTCACTCGCCATTTACAACGTCGACCGTAAAGAAAAAAGAAAAGAAGAAGAAGGAAAAGTAGGATGAATATTTTAAGAATTCGCTAGGAGGATGCGAAGGTTTCAAAGGAATTATTAGATATCAAAAACTTTCTACGACGAGTATAATCAAGATGAGAAATTTAAATAACCTACGATCTGAAAAAAAGAAAAGAAAAAGAAGAAGATAGAAAAATCTAATATGAAAGACTAATACGACTAAATAACTACGAAACAAAAGATAGTGCGAATGTATAACAATTAGAATTACCAAAAGAAACGATCATAATGGCAACGAACTGGTTTCTAAAGGAAACCATTATCCTCGACTAACGATTTCCAAGTTCCAGAAACGGTTTCGAGATTCATCGTTAAAGGACATTCTCCGAGTGGACATTGATTACAATTTACGAGGTTCGCCTGCTGATAATGTTTCGCTCTGGCGAGTCCGAAGACTTTCACCTTGATCGTAATCGACAGGAAACCTTGCGCAACTTTTCTGCATTATCTATGCATACCAACCGTCCGATCAAAAACGAAATTCAACCACGCTCTATTAGCACACCCTCTTTGTCCGCTGTACGATAGCGTTCGGTATTTTTCACGCGTCGATCGTTCGCGGAAATTCGGCGCGTTTCGACAGGCGATCGCTCGTGCGTGCAGCGAATTCACGAATAGTTACGTCGATCCGTTTTCTTCTTGTTTCATTCGTGTTTTGTAGTTTGCCAGATTCGAATACAACGTACACACATATACATCTATATATATAGAGAGAGAGAGAAAAAAAAATATATATATATACACCAGCATCAGGAGATTCGAAGGAATCACATTCTCCATCAACGATATAACCTACCTAACCGACCGAAACAACGAACCAAGATTTCGATTTCTCTTTTCACAAGTTTCTTCCATCAGAAAGTCACAAAACATTTCCAGCTGTGGGACTTGGCCGGACCTCTAACCCGTGGAATCGTGATCCGCGATTACGTTACCAATTACGATGAGCCGGCAGTTAAATGGAAAACGGCGACCAAACCAGTGGGATTATGTCACTCGAGAAGAGCGGAGCTTTGGCGAAGTCGACCTGGGTGGACGCTGAACGCGAGCTCTCCGAGGAGAGGACTCCACTCTGGCCCCGGGGTGAATCAGTCCTTTGTGCTTGCCTCTCTCAGGGTCAACCGCTTTCGGTGCAGTATATGCCTGCAACGTTTACACGTACACGCGCGAACACGGCCGTCCGTCTGACCGTGGTATATAGGGTGTCCCGTAAGTTCTAATCAAAATTTCTACCCCTCGGAGGCGAAGAAATTTCAATTTAAATTCTCGCTATCGGAAGATTTATTTCATCGAAACGACTGTCTACGAAACATGACAGAGTTGCGATTTTACTCGAGCAATCGATGAATTTTAAATTTCACCGTGTATATGGTACTTCGTCCTCGGTAACGTTGATCCTACGCTTTCTTCTGTGCTTCGCCACTTTCGATATCGTTTTTTAAGTTCCGAGGCGGAACTCGAACCTTTCGTCGGAGGATGAAAAAGAAGTCGTCCGGTATATTCCGAAGAACCTTTGTGTATCTTCCAGCTAAAGATACTATTACCTGAGATTGAGCGAGTAATTTAACGAGAATAAAATAGCAATGTAGCTTTTTAGGTTTATTCGATTCGTGCTGTGTACTAGGTTGTCCGAAAGGTATCTTTCTATCGCAAACGTGTTTTCTACAACAGTGCACCTTCGTCTAAAAGTGAAACCAAGTCTGTGAAATGACACGATGTTTATCTCAACAGAACAAAATGGATCGTACGTAATTCGACAAAATAATATAAAACAAAAGACGTTGTGCGTCTATTGTTTCCTTGTAAAACGAAAGAAACTTTTCGGACAACCTAATATATCCTAGTGGCAAGGATTTTTCATCCTTGCCCTATCGCCGCAGGAAGTACCAGCGTCGTAGCACCTTCTTCGCTCAACACAAAGGGCTTCTGCGTTGTTGGATCAAATTTGATGCAGACTACACGAAATAGCCAAGAGCAAACGATTACACTGTAGAATTTTCAGCTGCGGTTATATAGCTTCTCTTTAAAGGTGGTAGAGTAATATGTACTTTTTTATAAGTGTAGCTTAAATCAATTGTATGAGTTTCTTTCTTAGATTGGTTTGTATCAAATTATGAGGTTTAATTCTTGGTGATTTTCAAATTGTCATAATGAAAGGGTTCCCGACAGAGACAAAGATCGTGCCGCTCGAGAGCGGCTTTTTAGGAGCCGTAACTTATTCTGCTCCCTTTTTTGTCTCGAGCCTTTTCGTTGGCGCGACGTTTCAGCAAAATCGAGGAAAAAAAAAAAGACCGGAGGAGACCGTGACTCCCGCTAAAGGGCGCTGGGAGGTTCGCAGGAAACGAAACAGTGGCGAAGAAGGAATACCGAGAGCTTAGACGAGGGACCGATACGATGTATACTTAAAAATATCGCAAATTTTCAAATTACAATTTTTGGTTCAGACTACGAGAAATTCCAAATCTTCTGCTTGAAAATTTTTATTTCAAATTGTTTTGTTTCAAATCTTCCATTCAAAATTGTAAATCTTCATTTTGTCATTTAATATTCCTGAATGAAACGTAAAAAGTGAAAGACGTATTTGATACGGGAAGAAAAAAGTGTAATTCGACCTTGAAACAAGATTTTACTTTTACCACAAAAAGTCTCCCAGTGTTCTTGCAACGAAAAGACGAGATTATACAAATTATAAGAAAATCGTGGAAAGATAAATCCTACAGAAAAACGAAGTCGTCTAGAAGATAAGGATATGTAGAGTGTAAGACGCAAGAAACGTGTGGACAGGATGTCTCACGGTTCTCACGTCCGTCTCGTTCATCTTGTGCGAAGTTTTGAAAATTGCTTCACCACTGACGTCATCACACCGGACTGACGTTAGCGTCTGTAAGCATTTGGCGTGTTTCTTGCGCGGATGCAATTTGATGCACTTTAACCCTTTGCAACCAGAATTTCCCTTGATTATGGGAAAAAGGAATCACAATTTGAAAAGTAATCAGAAAACGGTTGCTCTCGTTAGGAATGAACTATTGAAATCAAAACTCGCGATCGTTTCAACTGGTTGGGATTGTAAGTTTATGTATTAGTTTTCTTAATGTTATGTTATGAAATATATATTTGATATATATATGAAATTCACAATGTGTTACACTCTGGTTATTTACAGTGTTTTAATCTCAGGTAAAAGTGTTTCTGAATTATTCGTTCGTCTAAGATCTATTTCTGTTACATAATTCTAAAGTCATCAATTAAGACAATTACACGTGCACTGATTACCATATTGCAATTACTACCAAACATCTAGAATAGTTTTGCATAATATCGTTATAATTATGCGAATACAAAGAACTTGAAAATAATTCGCGAAGCAAACCTAACCTTAAATGGCCTTATCCCTTAACGATTCCCTCTTCTAACGCGATGTCTGATAAACAAGCGCCTGTCCGTAGTTAGAAAGCACTATCCGCCGTGATCGCAATATATATATATAGAGAGAGAGAAGAAAAGAATTATGGGATTTAATTAAACTGCAGTACAGACACCGTGACCATTATACGACGGTGTAATTGGTATCACGTCCAGGTTGATACGAGCAGCAGTTGCGAGGCTGCGATAATAACAAACGCGATTCTACGATCCGCCTAAGGCTACTTAGCGATAACTTGAAAACACGTTGATCGATGTTGTATATATAAAATTAAAAATAAAAAATAAAAAAGGAAGAAAAAAGATTGAATACTCACGGAACGACGAAAAGTGTTTCTCTCAACCATTTAACCATAGGCCGCGTCGATAAAATAGGAAATTAACAAGTAAATAGAACGGCGGATGATATTACAGAATGTTTCTCTTTTAATTGAAAAGTTTAATCGTAAGATCGATGTATCGAGTAATTGAAACGCGCGTGAATCCGAAAAATTCGAATTTAGTGAATTTCCAAGTAACAACTTAAATACACGACGCAATACGAGTTAATGAATGGCGTATAAAATGGAAAATAAACGAGTGAACAATCAGAGAATGATGAATAATGCTGGAGAATATATTCTTTTTAATGCTGAAAGTTGAAAGGAATTTATTGTAAGATTTAACATTTTCAATCGCATTGAGCAATCGAAAGGCAACAAACGTGGAAAATTCGGTCTCTTTCTTTCATCGACTGTACATTGAATTTCGTCAGCAAAAAAGATCGGATCGGCTTACGTCCAGTTTCTCCGACGATAAATTACACACCACAATCCGAAATCGGTCATCGAGAAGCTGCTTACTCAACGAAGAGACGGAAACTACGAAATGCGTTTCCGATATCGATTACAATGCTCGTTGAAGGGCGCAACGATTTTTCTGCGTGAAGCGACATCGCAGATTATTTTTTAAGAGAATTTAACAGCGAACAAAAAAGATTTCGCTATTAAAATATTTAAATTAGAAAAATTGTATAGCATATTATTTATTTGATATTATGCAAATTACAGAATATTATTTGGTATATAACAATATAGATAATCGTATATCATAAATTTTAAGATACTTGGTTAATATTAATAGCTATGCTTTAGCGAACACGCGAGTCAACAATTTTTAATGATACTGGTTAAAAGATTGTATCACCCTGACATAAAAAGAGAAATTAATTGAAATCAAAACAGAAATCTCATTATAACTCGAAAATAAAATAAATAATTTACGAGTGGCTCTGTACGTTTTCCAGCAACTGCACTTCATTCTCCATCTTTCAAAACGGAACACTCTACATCACTGCCATTCCCTAATGGATTTCCTTATGTAACTCGATTTCTTTCTATGCATCATCAGCAGATCCGAAAAAAATCAACTCAATCAGATGAAACAGACATTTTTCACATATAACGCAGCATCAATCTTCTTCTTCGACCGTACCTTAACTAAAACAGTCTGACAATGCTAGAATAATATCTCCAAACTCTTTTAGATACAAAGGCCGAGAAACGTTTTAACTACTATACACGATGGAGCAGTGGTCATAATAATAACCGGGCAGAAGATGATTCTACGCGAAGAAATGAATAAAAAAGGTGGAATAAAATTCTTCCGTTCAAGGCCTTATTTTCAAGAAAACAAAGTTTAAACCTGTCTAACTACGAACTGGTCTGGTACAAACTTCCACGCGCATGATACATTTTCGAATTTATTTTTCTCGAAAATAGCAGCATCTTACGAAGACATTGTATTCTATATTTTTTACTTATTTTCATATTGATAATTTTTTACTCTCGTTCATCGGTCCGGAATTTGCCAAATATAAGTTTGCTTGTCAAATCTGCAAAGTCGAGCTTTCGGAAAATGTAACTTTGAACGAACAAACGTTACATCAAATCTTCTTCTTACATTTTCACATGGAATCACCCTCTGCCCGATTGTTCCACGATTACGATCCCATCCTGTATATGCGAGAAATCTTGTTCTTTAAGTCTTTTGTTTTACACGTTTGACAATTAAGAAGTAAAAACCGATTTGATATCATTTTGCAGAGTACTTATATTTACGATATAACGTTGGCAATGCAGATTCTCGTCAAGTATGAAATAGAAATGGTACAAAATTTGCTATACTCGACTATTCTCGTATTTCAACGGCGTTCTTATTTCTTAAAATTTGTCTATTTCACAGAATCGAGACGCATGAGAGTCGATACCGGGTGATCGTGATCACCTGAGGGCCCAGCAGTTTTCGGCGAGGCATATCACGAGATGGCGGACGATGGTGTAGATAATCCGGCGTTCGCCAACGAGGATGATTGCGCGACCGATTTGAAACAGGACAATGACCAACATCAAGTGACCTTGGACCAGGATCACAAGACTGAGGACGGTCCTGTGGAGAATGGGCATCATCGGACGCAATTTGTGTCGCAGCAATACGTGGAGGCCGGAAGGACCAGCCCTGATCCACATTACAGAACCGAGACAAAGATCGAGCTGCCCGACAGCAACGACAAGACCGTCGTCGAGCCGAAAATGAACGGCGTTCATGGGAATGGAAATAACAATGACGCTAGTTTCTTGAATAACAGCGCGACCAGCGTGCAGATCAATGGTAAGTCTCTTATTAATAACTGTTAATTGTTCCCAGATTTCCTTGCACGTTAATTTACTAATAATATTAGTGAACAGATTTTTATATTTGTACAATTGCATCGTTGAGTATATCGTAAATCTTCAATTGGATTGGATTGCGGATTAAACGTTTTAACGTGAAATTTTAGAATTTCATTATTATCTGTAACCTACTGAAAAACAAACTCGATACTCCATCCAATTCACACGGAAAAACTAATCGACGATGAAAAGCCTGCTAAACGATCGTTGCCACGGTTCGTTCAATTCCATTTTCTTTTTTTATCCACTTCTGCAACATGTTTCAAGAGAGATCGTTTAAGAAGCAACAAAACGAGAGAAGGGAAAAGAACGAAAAAGGAGCGGACTTTACGTAAGCGGAGACCGCAGGCTCTACGTCCAACACGGAGAAAATTCTTCGCGACAAAAAGCGAACACGTGGCGACCTGCGTTGCATTTTTCCTCTCGTTTTGCACGCAGAAAGAGCCGCGTGCAATCCGCGTGACGCAAAGCGTAACCGCGATCAACCGCTTTTCTACGACCAAGTTTTGTCCACGATTAGGAAAACGATCGCTTGAGAATCACATAAATTTCGTTTACATGCGTTCGATGAATAAAACATTAGCTGGAAGTGAACGATGAGACACAGATAACAATTGTTAGACTGCAACTTTGTCGCTTCGATTGAACCAGAATTATTTATTCTAAGCACGAAATTCTACATTTTAAGACTAGAATTATTTAATGCGATTGCAGTAAGTTGATTAATTGAATTTCTTTACGAAAGTTTGAACGTATCGCCTCTTCAATTTATTACGTTTAAGTTATTCTAAGTCTGTTGAACGAATTATGAAATTTGGATTTTATTCCTCAAGAAAAATTCAACGTTAAAATGACACGTATAATGATCAGTATGATATGAATGGAATATTAGGCTGAGCAAAAAGTTCTCACGTTTAAGTATAAAAAATACTTTATTGCATAATAAATGGAATATTCTTTAGTAACTCATATTTAAAGGATGTATAATTCATATAAAAATAAACCAGTTATTGGAAACTTTGTAATATCTGTAAAAAATGATAAAATTATTCTTTATCAGATCGAATAGCAATATCTATTTCAAGTTTCAAACATACATAAAACTTGAAAGCAAAGAAGAACGTTATAGAAATGGTGGTCGCTGTTGCTGAAATCTGCGTTGATCGCTCGATTTTACCAGATATGATCAGGACGAGCCAAACTTTCGATCGTTAATTACTACCACCACCACCGACAATACGGACAGTTCTCGAAGAAAAAGTTGCTCGAGGATGGTGAAACGCAGAAAGTATATGAAAGGTCTCCTACATAATTGTTAAAGCTTGTAAAATACGTAAAATAATTGTAAAAAACGTACATTTACGTTTGAGACAATGGGTCCCTAAATCGTTTGTTAAAAATGGCTCGATAAAGTAGCATGGCAAACAAAGGAATTGTTATCTGTAATGAAAATCTTCCAAACATTGTCATAGATTTAGAGCCTTCTCGAATTAACTTTCACTCGATAAATAAATTACTGTATTCTGTGTAATATTTGTCTTGAAACATGAAACAGGCCGCTAAAACCAACTTTTCCATTATATAATTGTTGGTATAAAAAGTTAAAGGATATGTCAACTATTCGCAGGATATGTCAATTATCTTCCGCTCATATAATGGAACACACTTTCTTTGCTACGTAAAGTTATGATCGAAGGACGTTACTCAATAAAAGTATATTGACTTTTGAACTGCGTCCGAGTAAACGTGTAATTAACCAACTTTTTTCTCTATAAACAACGACTTTGCAGCACGCGAGGTTCCGCCCCATAAATAAATACTTTAATGCCACGTGTAATTTCCACACCTGTAAATTACATAACCCCTAAGGCACTATAACGCATGCGTGTGATTGAGTATAAGTTTCAGATCACTATACTCACAGTTGTACTAGAAAAAAAGGGAAGAAATCTATTTGAAAAATGACTGATAGCTATGACTGTGTAATATATTATTACTTATTAATTACATAAAATAATGTCTAGTTAGGTTACATAAATGATACTTCGTGCCTTGGAACTGTGACTTAATGATCATTTTATAACACCATTAAATAATTCTTAATAGCTCTTAGATACTAAAGTTCTACAAATCTAATAATGAAACGGGGTTTTCCGGCCTTTTTCACGGATTTTTCCGTGATATATGAGGAAGAATAGAATATTTACATGGATAAAGGCTCGCTTTTTCTGTTGCATTAGGATATATTTCTTCACCTTGACTTCTTTGGTACATCTGAACACCTTGAGATTCGACAGGCCATTGATTGAAATTTCTTTCAATGAAAATTCTACGCTGATCTCAATTTCTACAATCGATATTTTAATAATTTCCTATTATCGATAGACACTGGAAAAAAGGAGCAAATCGAGGCAGTAAACTTGGAACTGGTCTCGATGAGGCCTTACGCGGGCAACAATCTACAGACGAAGGGTCAAGAGGCTTGCGAGGTACCAGCTGATCCCTACGAGGAGTACTTCGTTCCAGTGAACGAGCATCGAAAGTACATCAGGTAACGAACGGCTGAAAAATATTCTTCTACTCTCTGTGTTCTCTTCCTGGCTACTGTTTAACATTCGATCGTGTTCACCAGTCCGGGGCGTTGCGAGATCGCTCGATTTTTTTAGCGAAGAAATGTGATAAACGAATATCAAGAAGATTGGGCAGAATAGAATAACCAGGCGGATGCATTAATTTTTTTTTGAAAATAATCCTCTAGTTCGCATAAACATGAAACCTGATTTCGTTGACATTTTAATATTCATCTCGCGTCTTTTACGCGTCCTCCATTTCTCCGTCTGTTACACACGTTAATGTATTCCTAGATTTTACGCGTTTACAGCGGAATCTAAATTAAGCAAGCACGAATTTAAAGCGTTTCGGAAACAAGCTCCTCAAATAAGAATTTACAAAGCTCGTCATTGTTTCAACAATCGAGAAGTAGCACCATTAATTTTCCGTATTGATAAACACCAATAGAATAAAACAATTAATATTCTCGTAATTAGTAAAATACACGATAGAGCAAACCATAAACAGAAATCGATAATTATTTTAATATCGCATAATTCATTCCAAATAAGAAAATGATTGCAAATATATAGTAATGAAGAAAATGCAATTGTATCGATTAAAAAAGAAACAAAAATATTGCGGATACTGACGGAGCGAACGAAGGTCCTCGGATGTTGCGGATTACATTCACCGACGAAGAAGTTTGCGAAACGAACGTGTCACAATGTTTCATAGCAGAACGCAGAAGTGACCGTCTTTCGTCAGAAATAGAACTATGCGTTGACCACGAATTATTTTATACTCCATTATGAATAATTTTTATTCCCATTTATCTTAGTGATAACAACAATGATAATAATTTTTGGTGATCCCATGGCGGCAACAAAAATAAAAGGATTTACGATATAAGAAGGCAGCCACAAAACTATTCACAGTATAACAAAACATCAAATATTTCCGTATCAGCGTGTCTGACACCAAGACCGTTTTGCATGATTAAAATAACATTATTAATGAAATATTACAAGTTATCGGTATTGATACATTTTCTTGTGTATATAAAAAATTTTGATAATAAAAGAAATAAAATTTTAGAAATTCCGGGTTGTATAATTATCCTATACGACGTAAAATTGTAAAATTATGAGAAAGAATCTGAAATACAAGAAATTTTTATGCCAAAGATATAAATGTTTCTTAAATTCTTCATTCTCAATTCTTCGTCATTTTATTATACAATTTTTTTAAACAATATTTTAGTCTGCAAGAACTGAGTAGTGTTGCGTAGTTGTTCCTTTCTTTCTTTCTTTGTCTTTTATTGCTTGCTTCTCGTTTGAGATTAGCATCGAGATGATTTAAAAAGCATATGTATTTCGAAGATCTTTTTAGAAAAAGTTACAACAAGTTGATTTATGCTGTTTGCCCGTTTAGCACGGTCATATGAAATACCTTCACGAGGCTACGAGTTATATGCGAATGTTATCAACTTGCTAGAAGAGCAAGTAGTGTGTTCGTAACAGAGAAGTGCACGGAGAGATAGTTGGAACATTATTTTTCGTACGGAGCATATACGAGCAATGTTTATTAATTGTGATTTTCATAAATAACACTTTTGCTAGTCTTTCTATCATCTTCCTTTCTCGTAATGCATTGCATTACTAGAGATGTATGAACGAGAATCAGTATAAGAATGATACAGATCCGAGATAAAAGCATTATGTAAGATATCTAATTTATCTTGAAGAAAAATAGTACAAATACTTTTGTTTATAATAGTGATAACGTCTAATGTTATAGTAATAATATCTAATACAAATTTTTGTCACTTATACCACTCCTCCTGTGACGTTCTCAAATATGAATATATCAAATCTCACAGTATCACCTATGCAAAATCCCGGCTCACAAAACCCGATAAAAGGACAAAAACCAAAGATGGAATTTCTCTTACAACAATACCTTCAGCCATTAATGTACATGAAAATTAATCAAAATTTCTCCCAATAAATCAGGATTAACGATAAAAGATGAAGAAAGATATAGAGAAACAAAGTCTTGGAAGCTGCATCTGATCGCAAAAACCATGAAACAGTGTACATGCTCCATGCGAGATCGTTCGCCTAGCGGCCTAGCGTAAGGTTAGAGCCACAGCATTCAGCTTCACCGCCGCTGACCGCGAGGTTACAGCTCACACGAAACAAACACATACATATATACACAGATACAGGCACACAGAGACATACGTACATATACGTATAACATAGAGGCCAGCAGCAAGCTGAGTAGAGAGTTAGAGACGGTGTTTTCTGTTGTCACGATACCTAGCAGGGGTCCCGAGGCCGAGGTTGAAACAACCGTGGCTGGAGTGCGTTTTGATTTGGGCC
This sequence comes from Bombus hortorum, assembly GCA_905332935.1. Lineage (NCBI taxonomy): Eukaryota > Metazoa > Arthropoda > Insecta > Hymenoptera > Apidae > Bombus > Bombus hortorum. The sequence continues at coordinate 15,253,087 of HG995195.1, read as the reverse complement.
CCGGCGTCGGCCGTGAGGGACTCAGCCTGAGAGACCCTGCCGCCGGACTGGTCGACTATTCCCACTGGCTGACAGCCCTCAGGTACATTGAAGGATGCTTACGAGGATGAGGAACGGGGGAGAGAGAGGCTGCTGATCGATGAACGAAATGGTGGATGCGCACGATTCGCGAACTAACCCGCTTACACCCCTGCTACTCGCCCTATTTTTCTTGTACTTTTCCCTTTTTTTAATCAGCGATAGCAATGGCTGAGCCTGACGATACATATATATATATATATATGTATAAGCGACAGAATGCCACAAGCAATTCACAAATTTCCACCTTGCAAAATGCACCGGGATGATATACTAGAAAACAGCTACGATGGATAGGCTGAAGAATGTCAGTCTGTTATACTTTTCTTTCTTTTCTTTTTTTTTTTTTTTTTTTTTTTTTTTTTTTATGCGTGTGACAGATGCTTCAGGATTCACGAATCTTGTAATTGCTACACACAGCATCATCATTATCATCATCATCATCATCATCATCATCATCATCATCCTCATCATCATCATCAAAGAGTCGATACACTCTAATAGGCATTTACTCGCAAAGAAACGATTACAACACTACCTCAGAAGCAGACTCCCCACGCGTGGACACTGACCGTTAATATTCGATCGTCGCGATAAAACGGACCGATTGATTCGAAAACCGAAAATGATTTTTGAATCAAAATTTAAGAGTCGAGCGGGTTGAAAGAACACGATGGATTATGGGTATGGAAGAACTTTAGTTTCAGAATAAAGATTAGATGATCGCGATGAGTCATTTAGAATATGGTGTCTGTTCGTCTAGGGAAGCTTCTAATACCATGGTCGCTGAAGAAGGTCTCGGAACATTGACAAGCACAGTGCTGTATAAAATACGCTTCTTTTGGGTCTAGGATGGGGGTGAATTGACAGAGTTCGTAACTATTGCTGTTAACTATGGATGAAACTGTGTTACAGAGGCGAGAAACTTTATGTAACGAAGGACAAGAGATCAAGGAGTTCGTACTGGAGAAGGATGGCTTGCTGGGGATGTGGATTGATGGTTCTACTGGTAGCGGTCATCATTGCCATTTTGGCCGGAAGTAAGTTTGAAGCATACAGTTTCCCTAAACACTTTTAAATTATTTATTTTTGAAGATACGAAATGTAATATATAGTTAGAAAAAATTTTTAAAAGATTTGAAATCCTACATAACTAAATAAAGGATTGATTCTGCCCTAGCTGGAGTAATCCTAACGCAAGAAGCCTCAGAACCCTTGGAAAATCTCCAGCAAACCAATTCCCGGCAATTTGGTGACGTACGAACCGCAGGAAGTCAAGAGTACGTGAAAGATCCGCCATCGAGTCCACCACCTGCGACTTCAAGCTTCCCACCCTGGCCAACTACCGATGAAACCATTTACAACACCGTTCCAAGTGCCTTAGACGGTGTATTAAAACTAGACGACTTCCATTGGGACAATGATTTCAGCAATCCAAAGTCGAGAGTGTACAGACAAGTCAGCTCAGAGATAGAAGAATATTTGAAGAATATGTTACAACAGCCTCCAAACAATACAACAGTCATCAAGGTATACGACATAAACAGGGATGGTGAAGTGAGGTTTAGGATAAGCTATCCGCCACGTTCAATGCCAGAAGAAATGCAACAGCTGATCGAGCAAACGCTACAGAAGAGTGACAACATAATTGGACAATATCATTTGAATAGTTTAAGAGTGAATAAATTGGTTGATCAGTGTCAGAGTGGAAATCTTCAGTGTTCAGAAAGGTGCGAATACGATTACTCTAAAGGTCTGTTTGTTTGCTCCTGTGGAGTTGGAAAGATATTGGACAGTGATCAAAAGAACTGCATTGATGAAAATGATTTGAGTAATGTAGAGATGGATGATGAGATACCGGAATCTAATACGGAAGTGGTGCACGATTATGTTCAGGGAAGGAGTAGAGGCCCTGGCACTGTATTTGAACCTAGAAGGCCTGATAATTGGGATCATTTGGACTTCAGTACCGAGTCAACGCACAATAAACATGCCTCACCGCAAGGTAATGAACATGAGTTTCATGTACAACCACATGATTCTTCGCCGGGACCAGAGCCTACACAGATGACTACGACGGAACAGAATCGTGAGTTTAATGGGGAATCTGATCCAATAAACTGGATGCATGATCATTCAGCACATGATCACTCGACTCCTGACCATTCAACACATGATCAATCAAATCATGATCATTCAATACACGAGCATTCGGAACACGATTATTCTACCCATGATCATTCAGCACATGACCATTCGATGCATGACCAATCAGAAGATGACCATTCGATGCGCGAATATTCAAATCAGTACCCTACCGAATCAAAAACTGAACCAGAGTCTAGCTTTACACCGGAACCCCCTGTGGAACCAGAACCTTCTGCGGAGCCAGAACCATCTGCGATACCAGAACCATCTGCTGAACCAGAACCATCTACGGAACCAGAACCTTCTGCGGAATCAGAACCTTCTGCGGAATCAGAACCATCTGCGAAAGCAGAACCATCTACGGAAATAGAACCTTCTGCGGAACCAGAACCCTCTGTGGAACCAGAACCTTCTACGGAACCAGAACCTTCTGCGGAACCAGAACCCTCTGTGGAACCAGAACCTTCTGTGGAACCAGAACCTTCTGTGGAACCAGAACCTCCTGCGGAACCAGAACCATCTGCGAAACCAGAACCATCTGCGAAACCAGAACCTTCTGCGGAACCAGAACCTTCTACGGAACCAGAACCTTCTGCGGAACCAGAACCATCTGCGGAACCAGAACCATCTGTGGAACCAGAACCTTCTGCGGAACCAGAACCTTCTGCGGAACCAGAACCTTCTACGGAACCAGAACCATCTGCGGAACCAGAACCATCTGCTGAGTCTGAACCTTCTGCGGAATCAAAACCATCTCCGGAATCTGAACCATCTGCAGAGCCAAAACCATCTCCGGAATCTGTACCTTCTACGGAACCAGAACCATCTGCTGAGTCTGAATCTTCTGCGGAACTAAAACCATCTGCTGAGCCTGAACCTTCTGCTGAGCTAAAGCCAAATGTTGAACCCGAATTTTCTGCTGAGCCAGAGCCTTCTACAGAACCAGAACCATCTACAGAGCCAGAGCCTTCTATACAGCCAGAGTCTACCTCTCAACCAGAATCTCCTGCAGAGCCAGAGTCCTCTTCTCAACCAGAGCCTGCTGCAGAGCCAGAGCCCTCTTCTCAACCAGAACCTTCTGCAGAACCAAAGTTTTCTTCTGAATCAGAGTCTTCTACGGAGCCAATGCCTTCTTCTCAACCAGAGTCTCCTGCGGAAGCAGAACTTCCTTCTCAATCAGAGCCTCCTACGGAGCCAGAGCCTTCTACAAAACCAGAGCCTGTTGCAGAGCCAGAGTCCTCTTCTCAACCAGAGCCTGTTGCAGAGCCAGAGCCCTCTTCTCAACCAGAACCTTCTGCAGGACCAGAGCCCTCTTCTCAACCAGAACTTTCTGCAGAGCCAGTTCTTTCTTCGGAACCAGAGTCTCCTGCGGTGCCAGAATCTACTTCTCAACCAGAACCTACTTCTCAACCAGAACCTCCCACTAAACCAAAGTCTTCAACTAAATTAGAAGTAAACAATATCGAATCTCCTAACACAGAAACTATGGTCAATAGTGAACCAGAGTCTTCTGCTGAATCCAAACCTTCAATTGAAGTGGAATCTTCTTTTAAACACCAGCCATCAACTGAAGCAGAATCTTCAACTGAAGTAACACCAATTGCTGAACCAAACCCTACTGATGACTCAGAATCTTCAACAAAATCTGCAGTAACTGAACATCCTGAATTATCTTCTCAGCTAGACTTTACTGTCAGACCTGAAAAACTTGGAACTGAAACTGCTATAGAACATTCATCAACCACAGAACCCGAATTTCCCATCGATGAAGAGTCTCATCAAAATATACCTGCTGTTCTAGAACATTCTACCGAAATACAAAACACAATGGGGCCAATAGAGTCCGCAGAAGAGACTCCTGGTAGAACAGAATCCTCTACTGAATCTGCGACTACGAATAAAATGTCTGTTGAAGCAATTACCGAGTCAACTTACACTGAATTACCTAGTATGACGAAGGAAGCAGAATCTCCAGTTGAATTTTCGACCACAATATCTATGATTGAGAAAGAAATGGTAAATACTTTTACGCCTAACGCTCCTATAAATATAGGGTCAGAAACTACAATATCAATGATGCCTGAAGAGACCACGTTGCCAAGTAATGAGAAATCTGTCGATGAAATAGCAAGTAATGATACACCCTTACCAGTGATACCTTTGATGCCTAATACCGAAGAGGCTGTAATGTCAAATCATTCCGAGGATCGCATCGAATCAACTATTACGACAATGGATACGACAATGGTGAAGGATGATAGTAAAGATAAAATAACAACAATGACCTCTATTAAGATGGATATAGAAGAAACAGCGAAGGTTGAACACAGCACTGAGACCAACGTGTCACAGGATGAAGCAACTGAAGCTACTACAATGAATATAAGTAAGGAGGAGTCTGGAATTATGAACTCTTCGTCCGAATCTAATTCTGTCTCCCTATCTAGCACACAGTCTTCAGTTTCTGCGGAATTCACTCTAAAACCTGAAACGACTCCTCTTGTAGTAGATAACAAATCAGAAAACGTTACTGAAATAAATACCATCGTAGAGAACAGTAGTACAGAAGCAAGTAACGAAGTACCTAAATCAATATTATCTGGCGAATCTCCAGTTGTGCCAGAATCATTTATGCATGAAACCAACGAAACTAACATTATTGAGCACATGCCAACGACTGTCTTTCCTAAATTACCAAAAAATTTTGGTCACAATGTAGAACCTTTGTTAGAACCTCTTAAAAACAATACAGAAGAGGAACACATTATGTTAATTCCAAAAACTGAATATACAGCAGAAATACATGATCCTCATGCGATCATTCCTCAACTAATTCCTGAACAAAGCGTCCAATCTTCTAATACATCCTCAAGCGGTGTTCTTGAAGGTTCAATCGTAGAGAATAAAATTCAATCTTCTACAGAAGCTATTCAAACAGTTCTACACCGTTCCACGATTCATCCTGAACAGAATGTAGTTTCCTCGGGCGATTCCCTTCGTTATGAAGACAATTTAGATCATTCAACCAATCATCCTCTGCATCCAGCAATGTTCCCTGAAAATGCAATCGAACAAACTACAGAGAAATTTGATTCAGCTTATGATAAACACGTAGATGATATGTCTCCTTTCTTGCCAGATATTCAAAAGGAAAAAGAAGTGAAGAAAGCTCCCAGATTGGATAAAGATGAGCAGGATGTACCCAATCCTTTCGAAGGACACGTTGAAGATGTTGTTACTTACAAATCCACGGAACAAAGTATGAATGAAACTAACGTGAAGGATTCTCTGAATGATGTTCACGTAGAAACACATGATGTCGAAATACCCGAAGAACAGGAAGAGGAAAAGAATAATGTGAAAAATGTGATGACTGGAAATGAAGTGAGTCGTGGTTTCAAGAGTGATGGCTTGGATGTTGTTGAAATTAATAACACGGACTCTGGAATTCAAAATGGACTGCAAAATTATGATATTAACAAGCCAACTAAGGATGAAGAGTATGCTATAAATGAGAAGGAGGGTAGAGAAAGTTCTGAGGAAGACGAAGAGGCGTTAAGAGTAATACCATTGGAAGAACAGTTCAAGGAAACCGAAACCACTGCGAATAATGCAGATAAGAATAAATCAGAAACCACAACAGAATCTAACGTAGTTACCACTATTCCAACGGAAGAAAACGAAAAACAATCAAAAGATTCTATGAATAATGTTACTGCCTCTGAGAAACCTGAGGAAAACGCAGTAGAAGATCAGTATAACGATATAAACGATGATACTTTGTCCAAAGGGTATCAACAGGATGAATCAGAGATACGAGAGAAAATTAAGGATGGATCTGATAAATTAATAGCAAATGATGACGAGAAATCATCCAAGATGACAGATATACCTTACACAAACGATAACACGAGTGTTACAACGAATGATACTGAAAGTGTCCCAGATAACCATACAGAGGATGCTAAATTAACCACGCAAATACCAGTGTTACCATTGGAGATACAGCAAGAAATGTCTACAACTGAAAAAATCGAAAGCACAACTGTAACTGAAGAGAATCCTCGAAAAGACAATAATACAGAACACGAGAATAGCGTTCAGGTTAGTATGGAGGATACCACGACAGTTCAGGTACCGACAACTCACATGATGCCAGTAGAAACCAAAACCACTGCTCAGGTACCAATATTGCCAGAAGAATTGCAAACTACTGAGAGTGACGTATTGTTAACCACCTCCACAATGAAACCAGACGCTGAAGTGAAAACTAGTGATTTAGAAAATATAAGTTCTAATAATACGGAAGTTGAACAGAGGGACTCTTCAAAAACTAATACTGATGTGATGAATAATAATTCCACTGAAGATTTGGTAACTAGTGGTAATGAAAAAGTGAATGCCCAGAATGGCACAGCAGACGATCTGATGGAACATGTAGGCAACACAAGTATTAATAACACATCGTTAGAAGCAAATATTTCAGTACTAAATAATACAAACGAGGAAAATGTGACTACAATGAACGTAGAGAAAAATATGCAGAAGAATTTAACGGAAGATTCAACAGAATTACATAAACAGACGTCTGAGAGTTCCAATACGACAGAGGACATTAGACCAGTTACTGAGATATTGGAAGATGACACTGAGCCTATAGGATTCGATTATAAAATACATTTTATCACCACTACACCTAAGACTATGTTACCTAACTCGGATGCGGACGAATTATCGGAAGAAAGCTTACGAGTGATTCCATTGGAGAAGAGCTTGGAAGTGAAGAAGAAGTCAGTGGACAAGAAAGTTATTGATAAGTACAAGTACAAGAAGGAGAAGGAATTGAACTTGGAAGAGGACGAGGGTGAAAATACAGTAACAGAGACTCCAGAATCGGCTACGATATTTTCTACTGAAATACCACAAATATTTGCTGAAAAGGAAAAAGCTCAAGAAGAGAACCATACTGCGACTAATACAGACATCCATATAGAAGAAAATTCTGCACCTGTTCCACAATTGAAGATCATCGAAACGACCAGCGGATCAAACCAAATAAATGTACAAACGTCCGAAACCTCTTCTAATGAAAAAGAGAATCTGAATGATAAAACAAGCATAACAGTCCCAGACAGTTCAAAGAAGTATCCTAGCTTCATACCGGTTTCGGAGAAGATAGAAGAGCCAGAACCGGTTACAGAACCGTTCGTAGTTCTCCGAAACTTCAATTTCCATCGATCAGGCGTAGACTTTACAACAGAAACTCCAGTCATCAGTGAACCTTCTAACGAAGGCCATACAGCTATAAAACCAGGACAAGTGATTGAAATAAATGGAGAACCGAACCAGACAGGTTCACAGTCTTCGGTGTTTCCTTCGAATCGATCGTCAATAGCGTCGATTGCACAGGAAGCAAATCACGTTGCGAAAGAGAGCACTGACACGACAGTTCCACCGTCCGCGCAAACTAAATTACCGGATGCAGTTGTGGAAAGTACTAGCCATATTGATGTTTCTTTCCTCAATATCCCTCCAAATACTGTTTTCTCGAAATGTACAACTGGCCAGTTCCAATGTGTCAATGGAACATCCAGGGATGGCGCATACTGCGTGAAACTATCGGCGAAATGCGACTCTGAGAATGATTGTTCCGATGGTTCGGATGAATTAAATTGTAAGGAGGAAGGTTGTCCAGGAAACTTTCAGTGCGCAAGCGGTCAATGTCTAAAGCGAGACCTGGTGTGCAATAAAATTGTCGACTGTGACGATGGAAGCGATGAAAAGAATTGCGAAGAATGGAAGTGTCAATTCGATGAATTTAGATGTCCCAGTGGTAAGTTTTTGGAATATATACTATCAGTCATAAATACACTGTGTGTACTCGAATGAAACACTGAAACGCTACGACTTCATAACTAGAAAATAAAAGTAATGGAAAACACACAATTTATGCTAAATATCAATAACTATCTTAATACTTATGGACCGTGATATTTTTATATGAAGGATCATTAAATGCAAATTAGGACAATTATCGGTGGGAAAAAGTGAAAGGAAAAACTTGGTATAATATACGATCGACTTAATGGCTTCTCGTTTAATATTCAATACAGGTTTCGTAATAATTTGAACGAAGAATGTTCTAATATCGGACGAGATGTTTCTTTCCTAGCACGGGTTATCGGTGTCACTAGTTATCATTCGAGAAAATTGCTTCATCTTTTAGAGTATTTGGAACTACCGGATGCTTCTTGAAATTGTAAAAATAGATTGAAAGAAGCTCTGTCTGTTCTGTAATAAACTGTGGCTATTTGTTTTATCTGCTCGACTGACAACCCATTTAATTTGTTTCGCAAGTATCGTGTTTACTCTGAGATATATTTTTAAATCTACGATAGACTAATCTAGGACAAAAGTTGTTCTTATTTAAAGTAGGATCAAATTCATCGTCGATTTCACATTCAAAATTGATTTGTCATTTTTATTCCTGAATTATATAGAACTTGAAATTAAGTTGAATCACCAAAAAATAACAAATAAATAATAATACAATAGAAAACGAATTTTTTAAAACTTATATTATAATTATTTCTAATTTTAGGAAGATGCATCCCAGGCATCTGGCAATGCGATGGTCGACCAGACTGCGAGGATCACCGAGATGAATACAATTGTGCCGAAAGTTGTGGAAACAACGAGTATCTTTGCCCAACAGAAAAATGGTGCATACCATTAACGTGGCACTGCAACGGAATTACAGAATGTGCTAATGGAGAGGACGAAAAGTTATGCGATTGCGCTCTTGATCAGTTCAAGTGTCAAACAGGCGGATGTGTACCTGAAAATCAAGTCTGTGATGGGATAGAACATTGTCCTGATCATTCTGACGAATGGAACTGTTTAATGACAAATATGACTATGGAGAAAAAGTCATCAGATGGACAAGGAGAAGATAACATCGAGAATAGTGGTATTCAAGAATTTGGTGGAAGTTCTTTATTAAAAATAAGGTAAAAAAATATTGAAATTGGAATTACAAATCTTAGATTAAAAATCGAATAATCAAAAAAAAAATTCAAAGAATTTTTAGTTAGACTGGTATTCATTACTTTCTTATTGAGAACGTATAGAAATGGCATAGTGATTTTTTTAATATTCTAACGTATTTTATTCCGCTTCAATATTAGAAGTAATCTGTTGTAGTCGAACAAGACCAGATCATCTCCTCTCTTCACGTTTCAAACAATTCCATTCATAAAGTATATCTAGTCTTATCAAATATCAGTGTTTAACTAACTCCAAGGGCAGTCTGTGTATTTTTTAATCTATCGCTATCGACAAGTAAAACATTTAACTTAATGAAACCTCATTTCGCAATTCAATTCCAAGGCTTAATTCGATAATTTTAAACTTAATTAGATTTCTAATCGTCTGATTAAACAAATAATATTTATCCATCTGTATCAGTTGAACTTAAAAAGCTATTATTGTTAATTAAATTAAGAAAATAACAAATCGACTAGAACGTTATATTTTTCCAGACAATACAACGGTGAATATCGTCTTGTGTGTTCCGACGGATGGAGCGAAGAATTTAGCAACTCTTACTGCCAATCGCTAGGATTCGCTGGTTCTGAGAGCACAGAGCTCCAGACATGGGATAAAATCCAGAAGATACTCAGACTAAAGTTGAATCCTAACCATCGTGCGTCATTAGTCACAAATTTGGAACAAGTAGAATTCTGCATCTCTGACAAGGTCGTGCAGATATCCTGCCAAGAATTTTCTTGCGGTTCTGACTATGGCGAGGGACCAACTGCCAGATTGGTTGGCGGAACACCAGCCAGCGAAGGACAATGGTCCAGCGTGGCCTTGCTAAAGGAACCTAAACACGGTGCTGCTTGCACGGCAAGCATACTGGGACCTATGCATGTGCTTGCCAGTTATTCCTGTATTCACAGGTAAATCATTCGATTAAGAGATTCATAATCTAAAAAAAAAAAAAAAAAAAATAAACAAAAATTCAAGGAAATCATTTCTTCAGCTTTATTGTCAGCTCTAGCAATAATAATAATAATAATAATAAGTCGAATAATTTGATATAACACATTTATCAATTTTTAGAAGTACAAATTGAAGATTTGGAAAATTTACAGTCAATTCCATTAACTCTTATTTTGAGGATTTCTTGCTTCAATGGTTTAACGCAGAAAGTGGATTAAATTCAGAATTTTTCCACGAAGATGGACTAGATTGTCGATCCGAAGTCGAATCTCGAACGGAATTTAATTACAAAGATATATTTTTTATTTTGTTTAGATATAAGCAAAGTAGTGGGTGGCAACTTTTCACCGGTGAAAACCTATTAAAAGCGCATCCCGTGAGGAACATCATTCCCTACCCGCAAGTGAAATACAATCAATTTTTATACAACAATGATATCGCGTTAGTTGAGCTCGAGAAGCCTCTAACTTTCTCAAGGAACGTTAGCGCCGTTTGTCTTCCGAAACATCCTATTCAAGTTCGTATTGCGAATATTTGGTACCAAGAATATTTGAAAATATAGATAAAGTGTTTAAAATATATGTGCATTTTTTATTAATTCTAGCCGAGACAAATATGCGTCATGGCAGGATGGGGATTCTCTGCGAATGGCGAAGTGGATTTACAAAAATATTTGAACTTCCTACCATTGCCAACGTTAGACTCTGAGAAGTGCAATGCAACTAGCCATTATGCAGGGTTCATCACAAAGGACAATATATGTGCTGGATTCACTGATACGAATAAAGGACCTTGCTACGTAAGATTTCTAATTTTCTCCTATTAAAAAGAATGTAACGAAAATAACGATATCTATCAGCCTATGAAGCTCCTTTTAAATTATTAACCCAAGTGTCTTGTACTTTCCTAACTTGCATTTTCTAACTCTTTTAACAAACTGAATAATTCATTTATGTTGATATCTATATTTTTATTTTGTTTTTCTCTCAGAACGACGAAGGAGCACCTCTAATGTGTGAAACTGGCGGAGGATCGGTTAGATGGGAAATTCAAGGGCTACTGAGTCACCATAGCAGATGCTCGAGAGGTCATCCGGCAATTTACTCTAGCGTGGAGCCAGCATTACCTTGGTTGCGAAACTCCGTACCCGCTTTGCAAACGCAAAGTTAAAGTGCTATAAACGTGATTACGTTCTTTTCACAAGGATGCGCGAGCATTAGATGAATTTTAATTTGATTAAAACGAATCGACGACAACGATACACTGGAACGAACGAACAGTAGAAACGAAATAAAGAAATTCATTGGAAGGGGAACTATCAGGTTGAACGTTGAAGTTCCTGTTAAAATTCATGAGACATAAAAGCTATGTACTTAATTTGTATCCGTCTGTATTTTTCAAACGGTATGTTCCTATTTAAATGCAAAGAACGCGTTCAACAGATAATAATACAATTGCGGCCATAATTGATTCTACATGAGAAAAAGGTGTTCTGAATCGTGATCTTTTTTCCTGTCTTTGTAATACCGATTAGGTAGTGCAATATTCCGTGACGAGTTTTTGCGCTATATATAAGAAATAAAAATAATGACGGAGGTACATATAATTGGCGATACATGATATTTACAATTAAGACGTTTGTAAATACTGTATAAAGTGACTGTTTAATATGCTTAACATTGTAAGAGATTTTTTTACAAGTTAGCGAAATAGGTCTCTTAAGAATGCTGTTCTATACATATGAAAAGATGTGGAACGTTTAATACACTCGTTTACTCTGCTGAATAATCAACAGGTTTCGTGTAACAACTATTTCTAATGGATTCTTGCTGACATACACTTTGCAGTTTACTATGTCAGAGAGATATTAACAAAGGTCTAGTGTTACTGATTAGTGTAATGTCCATGCGAATCATTTAAATCCTCTTATTAGATACAAAAGAGTAACAGCAATATGAAAATATTTATTGGAAACGAGAGACCATCAGATAAATACACCCAATTATTCAATCAACAGTTTGTCTCAGAGATCCTAAAGAAGGATTCCTGAAATGAACGACGGTATAGGTTAAGAAATAGATAGGGTTATATAAATGTATATAATATATAAGTGTTTTAATAAAATACATTGTTACGAAGAGATACAATAATAAAATATGTTTATGTATGCATAGTCATTGATGAATGCGTAAGTATTTTTACATGCTAAGATAAAAAATAAATGTATTTTAAATGAATACAAAGCTGTTTTATTTTAAATATAAATAATTTTATTCGTGAAATAATAAATAACAATTTTTCTTATGAATTATTTACGCAATCCTTTCTTAATCTAATTGTTTTTTGGGTATTTTTGCTACTTCAGCTGATGTCACGATAGCATCTATAGTAATTAATGATTTTGAAATACTAGTTATCACTTCGTTATACTTGGAAAAAACTTCATTTATATGGTTATTTAATCCTTGAGTATCTTCATATAATTTAAGATATGATAGATTCAAATCATTGAGTTTATTTGTCAATTCTGGAACATTTTTTAAACGATCAGTTTCTAATACGGGCACTAGTTCTTGCACCTGTTTCAACATTTCATAATTCTGCTTGATTTCTGGTGCCATTGCTAGTAACAATTGAACTTTAGCCTCTATTGGTATCTCAGAACTTTCAATTATCGGATCTAGATAATTATTTAATTCTGGTAATCGTTTTATCATTAGATTTGCTTTTTCTCGTCCCGACATTGCAGATGAGATCAGCGTATTCACATGTAAAATATTATCGATTACAGGATTCTCCAATGAAATATCATTAGTTTCATTTTTCTTTGCAAGTCCATATATCTGTTTTTCTAATTCCATAATCCTATCCTCGAGCAATTCAATGGTTGTCATTCTAAATGTCAAACAAAAAACCATTATGAATTGCTTATGCATATATTTCCATTAATGATCCATGAATTAAGAAATAAATACAAGGTTAACATAATGGACTATAAATTTCTAAAAAATACTTATCTGTATGTGTCTTGTCAGAAAAGTAGAAAGAATAAAATAGAATCAAGAGTGAAACTTTGTACTCATAACTATTTTCATCGTATTTTTAACTATAATAGTTAGAGTATATAAGCAACAAATAAATCGAATATTGCTTCAGATATTTATTAACAAGTCACCAACGTACCACTTTCTAATTAATTTAAAAAAGCTTGCAATAAATATTATAAATTTATATAACAAAATACTTACTTGCAAAAATTTCAGAGTTCCAAAAATATAACCAATTTACACAACAAACTTGTATGATGTGACAGTAACTCAAGATAGAAATTTTGACAGATGAAATTAGGTTATAACAGATTATAGGCTAAGTATGTAGTGTATACTCGACTACAATCTGAAGTGATGTAATATGTGGTCGCTTCCGTTTGTATTGCAACTTACTTCACAGCGATCGAAAAAAGGCGCTAAGCCGAATGTATTGATAATTTTGAATTTTTATGTAATTAAATCCTATTAACCTCATTACCTTCTAATACTATTTAAACGTAATAAACGATTAAACGTATATCATAGCTTTCATGTAAATAATATATATAACGCCCAAATTTCTTTAAAATGAAACATCGACATGATCATTTCGCCGCTCAGATACCAACAATTTCTTACAAATAAATTCGGATAAAAACTATCATACATTCAATATGTAAAGAATAGAACATATACATATATCTTAATTTTCTCTATAGAAAGGAGATATTCATAAGAAAACAATCATAACCATTAGCGTCTCTGAAAATGATCATTCATAGCACGCAGCTGTGAAACTTACCCGAAACCCTCGATGCAAAAAGACAAAAGATATTGCTTTAAATAGACGCACGGTGGTAGAGTGCATAAGTATGCGTATATAGGCGGTTGCAGCCGTGTACACTCGGTAAGTTCGCACTTTTAAATAAACTCACGATCTCCCCTCTTCACTTAGAGAAACTGTTACAGACGAATACCAGACAATGTCCATAAGAGAATCGCGGCGGGGCGACGCGACGATTGTATGACGAAGGCGCGTGGTAGGGATACGAAGTATCTGTCATGGCCGACGTTCTGTGGGAGAGTAGTTTTGGTCAGGCCGCATCGGCGAGCGGTACGCGGTGTGTTTAGTGGTGAAAAAAAACATGGGGCGCGATAATGGGCAGACGGTCAAGCGAAGAAGGCGTTAGCGTACTCTCGGTCCTGGTAAAGGACGATTTATGCGAGAGGTCCGCGACGATGGAGTCACGAGCACGGAGGACTCGGTTACGTAGCGTTGTAGGGATATGTTTGTTTCTCGCGCTCACGGGCATCATTTATCTCGGCTACTTCTGCCCCGATCACGTCTGTGCTCTCACGAGCCGCGAGATCAAGGAGTCCGTGAGATTGTCCGAGGGTCTGTCCGCTGGTCCCGGCTCCGGTTTGTCTTCCGTTTCCGTCGAATTCGACAAAAATGGCCTGCTCTCGGTACATCCTGCCTTTAGATTGCAGAGTATTCAAGGGAGCCTTGGTTACGACGATGTGTTTACCAATGATACCTTTCAGTTTGACATCAACGGTCACGATGTCATCGTTTTCTTGCACATTCAGAAAACTGGTAAGTTGGGTTTGCATTGTTGTTTAATTCATCTCTTTTTTTGTCTTAGGTGTCCATGTGTGTCAGTCCTCCCCATTTTATTTTTGTTGAATGCAGTTTATGAAAAATGTGCAATTGAAATTTTTATGAAAATAAAATTTTGTTATATGTAAAAATATTTATTTCTGTCAAGATATACATTTTTTTTCCCATGACTGTTA
Source organism: Bombus hortorum (assembly GCA_905332935.1). Taxonomy (NCBI): domain Eukaryota; kingdom Metazoa; phylum Arthropoda; class Insecta; order Hymenoptera; family Apidae; genus Bombus; species Bombus hortorum. The sequence continues at coordinate 15,238,031 of HG995195.1, read as the reverse complement.
TGTTTATTTATATGTCTAACAAAGTTTGATTATCCGCAAATTTGCTGACAACAGAAAAATTGGATACAATTACATAGACCAGCTACTGCAGAGATTATAGACTGCATAAACGTATTTTTTATTGATTTTTCACTTTTCTTTGGACTAATGGTAACCAATCCTATGGCTTAATAAAAACAATGCAACATCCCTTCTGACCATTGTACAACTGAATCTTTGCATTATTCATTAGACACTGTGAAACCTTCGAGCTGTATCTTAGAAGGAGAAAGAACAATTCAGGGATGTTGCCCTGTTTAATATGCTATGCATGTATATCTGTGTTTCCTTTTTGTTTTCCATATGCATATCTCCCATAAGCTTCTCTTTATCAACATTCAGAATAATAGGATATGCATCTTATGAACATTTGTTTAAATTATTAATATACATATATATATAAAAAGTAATAATAGTACTAAAAAAGTTAAAATATTTGGAAATTATATTTGTTAATTTTTTAATGTTTCTTTATGTTACAGGAGGTACATTGTTTGGAAAACATTTAGTTAGAGATTTAGATCTGCAAAGACCATGTTCTTGTCAAAGAAGACGCAAGCGTTGTTTTTGTTTCCGTCCAAATCGCAATGAAAATTGGCTTTTTTCACGATATTCTACCGGTTGGAAGTGTGGTCTACACGCTGACTGGACAGAATTGACTAGCTGTGTTGATACAGAATTAAATAAAATTGAAGGGGATGGCATAAAACGTAGATACTTTTACATAACTATAATAAGGGATCCTGTTGCAAGGTATCTGTCCGAGTTTAGACACGTACAAAGGGGTGCAACATGGAGAGGAGCTCGTCATTGGTGCGGAGGAACTCAAGCAAATATACCACAGTGTTATCCTGGATCTAGTTGGCAAGGGGTATCTTTGGAACAGGTAATATTACATTTATTGATTTTATTGATATTTGGTAATCTGTAAGCATTTTATATATTAGTATTTCATCATAGTGATCTCTTTCATAAGTAAAACATCAAGTATGTTATCTGAAAGGCTTTCACATTTAGAAACACATTAAGATAAAGTATTTCTCCTTATCTTTATTTTTCTTTCTCTAAATAGATACAATTTTTCCTTCTTGTATAGATATGCTCTCTGCTATAAAAGCAGTAATTATTTCATTGATATAATATTTTAAAACATAAGAATTTATTTACATTGATTCTGATATATGATGATATATATCATAAACATGAAAAAGCTATATAATGATAATAGGACAAAATTTTATTTAAAATTTAAACCTTTTTGACAATATTTATGTAGTTTATGGCGTGTCCATATAATTTGGCAAGTAACCGTCAAACAAGAATGTTGGCTGATCTATCAATTGTTGGTTGTTACAATTCTACGCTCAGCAGCTTGGAGAGAGATCGTCTCATGTTGGCTAGTGCTAAGCACAATTTGCAATTCATGCCTTTCTTCATGTTGACTGAATACCAGAAAGTAAGAACTAATTTTTTTGTTGATAATTAAATGCATGTTCATATATGTTGTATACGCCTGTTGTAAATGCCTGTATATTTATATATTCTAGCATTGCCATTTTGTTAGTACTATAATAATCTTTATAAATATCGTTAAGAAATTATTTTTAATTTTAGTTGTTATTTTACAATATAAGAAAATTTAAACCAATCTATTGATTACAATTTCTTTAATATTTTATTTTTTATCATATTAATACTTATTTTATTGTTTGTAATTTATTTGTAATTTTTTGTTCGTCAACTATTTAAACTTTGAAAGTTATTATTTTGGCTACTAAATTGCTTGGACCGCCTGCATTAATAAGATATTCTATGTTTTACCTAACAATTATCTCTTGGAAAGTAGCTCTTAATGTAAATATTTGTCTTACCTACCCGTACATGGACGATAAATATGCTTGTAAATATTCCACGCTTTTAACGTTCCGGTCTTAAAAAGATCTTTTCTCGTTTAAAATGCATGTTGATGAAAATTATATTTTTATATCATTGTTATTTAATGCATCTAACATATTCATAATATTCGATATCGGGAAAAGTATAGAAAGATTCTGAAAATCGACTTAAAACGAAAAACACGAAACGAAGCGGTTATATAAGTTCTGCTTTATGTAAGTTAATACGTTTTTAGCACTGTTTGTACTATCAAACTCTGATCTTCTAATACGTCGTAGTTTGTAAATTGTCACGCTATTCCTAACTTAATGCTAACTAATATGTATGCATTTTATTAAAACGCATTTAAATTGTGTTAGATTATTACGTTATTACTTAATAGAAGAAAATTGTATGTCACAGATTTTCGCTTATCATACAAAAAGAATGTTTTATTTAAAAAAAAAAGACATTAAAAAATGTTTTATTTGTATATGCTTCCTTCAACAAAAAAATTAAAAATTAATACAACTGCTAAACCTGCTCTTTAATTTTTTAAATTTAGTTACGTCAATGTGTATATATTTCTAGAGATGACTTTTGAAAAAATTAAAAAATTTAAAAGAAATTAGTATATAAGTATAATATTCCGTATTATCGATTTGCTTTTATACGACGAGTTGAAATTTTCAATTTCCTCGCGAAATTTGTTGCGCGCTATATCAAAAATTCATTTAGTCGATTCGCATTTTATACGTCTATCTACGTGCGTACATGTTATAAAATTAACTTGAAATCGAATAGGTGGGACAGTATTCCTTCGAAGAAACATTCGGAATGAGATTTGCCGTTGCGTTTGAACAACATAACGCGACGTTAAGCGCTGCCACAATGGCTACCCTAAGCACGGAGCAGTTAGATGCTGTGCGTAGATTAAACAGACTGGATCTAGAACTGTACGATTTCGCAAAAAATCTTGCGTTCCAAAGGTTCAAACGACTTAGAGATCGCGATCCATACTTTGTACAACGATTTCAACACCTTGGAGAATTACCTTCTAGGCAAAGTGCAACGGAATTCAATTGGGATTCTGTCATAGAGGATACTACAGATGTTGAATGATATGTAAGTATGTTACTGATAGATAATATCGATGCTTTGCATTCATGGCCGAGCGAGAAAAATGTTGCTCTGAATCTGAGTATCTCAGGGAATCATCCTTGAAAGAAAAAAGAAATTTTACATAGAATTATTATATGCGGCGGTGGTCTGCATAGAACTTACCAAAAGTGTTTATAGAAAATAATGTGGATAAGACCAAAGAGAGCCCAGAGAGGATCTTGGAATAAATCCTTGGTATCCTCTTTCGGTAGCTATATATGAAATGAAATATATAATCACACAAATTTTTTTTATGATTTATATAATGTTCATAATTTTTTTTTTTTTTAAAGAGTTCTTCCATTTAATGCAATTTTTGCTTAAAATATATCACATTTAAACTTGAATTTGTTAACGTTTTTACTTCGTGTAAGATGAAAGCTTGCAAACAGATTTTTTTAATGTGTGTTACGAAGTCAATTCTAGGGAAAAGATACTATAATTATTTCTTGAATGCATACTTACTACTTACATCAAAAAATCTAATAGCGTTAGGGAAAAATGTTAACTTTAATATGTTTTGCAAAAATATAAATGTCTAGTATTTCATATGATACTCAATATTTTATATGTATTTGTTTTAGTATTCTTCAAAAGTGATAAAAATTAGTTCTGTAATTTAGTAATAAAAATTGAAGCCGTGAATTTCAAAATAGCACAAGTCTATCAATCAATATTTCGAGTAAATCAATCTTTTTTTGTTCGTCTTTCTTAATTCGTTATCGATTTTGTTGATTTTTTGCTGTAAGTATTAATTGTACATACATTTTCATTATATATATATATATGTATATACTTTTTTTTTAAAACGTTATTAGATAATCATGTTCTTTGCAAGAAGTTTCATAAAACTTGTGCTGTTTTGGAAATTATCGAGTAATTTATTATTGTACTTTCAGCCAACTTATTAAAAAAAATGGTATTTAACAAAAATACATGTTTATTCGCTGACCCAAATTTTACTGCGTGAGTCATCATTCTAGATTTCTCAGTAAATCTATATTTCTGTAATAAGTTTTCGAAGCATGTGCGATGATTTGAGTTCACCGGCTGGCACTTTGCGATTTTTAATGACATCTTATCGTTATAAGCATTTTACGCACTAAAAGTTGAAGCTGGTGTTTTCTTTAAATTAGAATAACTGCGTGATTAGTCGACTGATCGGTATGTCATTGTCGTTGAAAATTGTCGTGCAGTATGACATATTTGCATCGTTTCAAAATGTTACTATTATAGATAGATTCGAGTAAACTAAAAACAATTATGTCAATGACTCATATAGTGTCAAACAGTGGACTTATGATGCTTTGGAATCCATGGCTTCAATTACTAATATAAATTGATACATAATTGATCTTCTTGCTTTATTTTTTCGTTTCTACGATTAAATTTGCTTTCAACACATATCGTATATGATGTAAATTCTACAATAGTGGTATCTTTAATCGTTATACTATGGCAAATTAAAAGTATCATTTAAGAAGTGTAATTATGCTTGCCTGTGTTTAAAAACAATTTAAAAGAAATGAAATATTTCTTGCTTTAAAATTGCATCTGAGGTTATAAATTAGATTACGATCGATATTCCTAATTAACACGTGAAAGAGATAATAAAAGTGACATGATATACAGCATGTATAAAAATCTCTATTTATAGCGGTTTTCAATGGAAGGATAAATATTACAAATTAATTTTGTAAATATATCTAAAAGTCTATATTTTTTAATAGGATCATTTGCAGTGTTATTTGAATAAAGTGGTAATAGGATTAATAAAAGCGATTTATATAGCTTAAGTGATAAACTGTTCATGTGAATGTTGGAATGAATGATCATTGGATAAACGTGTTTAATATTAGATGCTGATTATTTGTCAGTGTAACTGTTCACAAAGATCATGTTGTTTTAGCACACATTCCTTTCAGTTAAATTGTTTTAATTTGTTACTTATATGCAAACATTGAAAGAATCGTATTTACAGCTTAGTCAATCTTTCGTTCAAAGATAATAATTATTGCATTACAAAATTAAGTAAATCGCGTTAAGTTGAAAAGATCATGTACTTGTTTAATGTATTAGAATCACACGTGCAATAAGACTCAATGGGTTACCATTATAAATATTTCATCCAGTCATCAAATAAATGTAATATATTCTATGTACATTAGATATATTTAGATAACTAGCATTAAATCATTGCGAAGCAAGATGCAAAAGCTCTCTTTAGCAGCGTATTCGTCGATTACGTAAGTGATCCACGAACGTTTCCAAACTTGTTCAGCGATTAATAAAAATGCGTGGCACACGTAAACTTTCACAAATGTTCAGAAACGTTCGTGAGCGTTGCTGATGTCGTCGTATAATTACATTTCAAATGAAATTCGTTATCATTTGTGTCCAGTGAAAAAAAAAAAAAAAAAAAAAAAAAAAAAAGAAGAGAACATCATCGACGAAAAATGTTCACGGATGTTGTTGTTGTTCGTTAGCATTTATGTGGACCAGTGTTCATCATAAATGCTATGTAATATAATGCTTATGTAATATCTCCAAATGCTCACAAACATTTATGAACATTGTATGCGTCCGGTGAATACGTGGGTTTTAACGTGTACTATTAGTCTTCTGTATGATTACCACGTTTATATTGTAAGTTGAATCATAAAATGAGTGCCATGAGTGATGTAAAACAAATGGATCTGTTCTTTTAGCTTTGCTATTAGAAATGGTTTATATTAACTGGAAAAGTATATCGTCTTTTCTAACGTTCTTAAATTTCAGGCTTTCTATGGCCTATGTTAAATACGTTTCTTTTTTGTTGACTTGTGGTTGATAGTAGTATCAATTTAATTTTTGACAAAATGAAGTATAATGTTTCTGGAGTATTATTTAAAAGTGTAGACACGAATTAATTTGGTACTATTATCATTCAGACGTGAACAACTTATGGGCAATCTATTTATAAATATATATATATATATAATATTAAGCATGTAATATGATTAACGATAATGATCATTTAAAAGTAACGTTAAGGACCAAAGATTTAATAAGTTTTTACAAAAATGCAGAGAGCTTGTTAAAAGCAATTGTAAAAAGGAAACTTTTATATGTTCTTAAACAAGGTGATCATTATAATTGCAATAAGTGAGAAGATGTATTTCAAGATCTTTCCACTTGATACATAGGTACAATAATATAATTAGGAGGCATCTACTTGGATGAAAACACAAATGATTGTTTAAACAATTGATGCACAGGAACAGATTTTTAGCAATATATCGCTATTTTCGCGTACTTGCCTTCGCTATACGCTAACATCTTCGAAATAATTCAGAAATGATCGAACTTAAATCACACAGGGTGTGCAGTATTTTAAAATTAACATCACATATTTAGGAACGTCGTGTATTATTTTATCGAATCTTTTAAGTTTCACTAATTACATGTATCTCTGCCATTTTTTCATCGTGTTAGTATGTTTATCTCATTACGTGTGCAACAGGATGCTCGTGGCTATAACATTTATGGGGTTGATAGTTACTTGCATTATCAGCATTGTAAAAATGAACTCATACTCGTCAGATTAGAGTGAATGAAAGGCTAGCTTTAATATGTAATATGAAATTTTTAGCATGAATTTAAGTTGTAATAATAATAAAAAAAAAAAAAAAAAAGAATAATAAGGACAAAAACCCATGACAGTAGCCTAATAAAGCAAAATATAGGCCTAAGCCAATGGTACCTTATGTAAGCCAGCCAGTGTACATACCATACCATTAAATCATTAAGGAACAATAAATTGTTGTGTACACAATATTATATACAATCTTATACAGACATACATATATATATATATATATATTATATAAAAATATTATATGTAAGTTGTACACATATTTAAAATTATGTTATTTGATTATTAAACAATTATACAAAAACTATATATATATGTAGTTATATTAAAATATACCAAATTCAAATTAGCCTAGGTTACATTTGTTAATATTATCATTATAGTATTATAAGCATTAATTCTCATAGATATCATTCTATAGGAATAATAAAAAAGAAAGATAGAGGCAAGATATAAATTAAAATGTTTATTTTGCAATTGTTAATTAAATATATTTGTACATTATTAAGAGAAATATTTCTTATTCATAATGCTATATTTTAAGAATTTCTGTCTAGATTAGAATAATTTTTGATTCCATACTTTAATGTTAGACAGATATAGGATGGACATATAATGCTTCGAGTGCCAAGGTATAAAGAGATTGACACTTATAATAAATAGGAATGTCTTTGCTAGAGTAATGATTGCTCCAGCATAATTTTTTCAAAACCTGTGGGTGGAGGATGAGTAAAGTTATCCAAAATTAAGTCTAAAATGGCCCCATCATCCACTATAAAAGAAGATTTTTTTTTTTTAACTTGTTAAAACATCGCTATATTCTTTTAGTTTGAAAATAATTACCATAGAGTACTGGATACACGGTTCCCTTTATACCCATTACTGGAGCACCTATCGGTTTTCCATTTAAGTAGAAATTAAGTTCTATGTGGTCGTAAGACACACCCTGATGAACAAATGGTTATTAATTTATGAACTGACATATCCCCCTGTAATTTGTACTTACGATAATATCTCCTTCTTGGACTGGACTTTGAATCTTATGTATTTCTTGCTGATTATGCCTTACGATAGAATCAAAATTGAGAGCCCAACTTTCTTTATCATTTCCTCCAGTTGTAACGTTCAGATCTGTAGATCTAGTGGCTAATCCAATGGCCCATATACCACCTTGTTGTATTTTAATTTCAAAATAACTTTTACTTTGGACAAGAGGAGCATTTGTTAAGGCACCACCACGACCACACACTCTTAGACCATTTTTTACTATCACAACTTCATGTCCTACACCAATTAGATAATATTTTGCTTAAGCACTGCTATTTCTTGTAAAATTTCTTATCGTTAGTATAGATTACGTAAAAACAGAACTCTCGTTATGACCGGAATACATAAATATCATCAGTGACACTAAGTGCACATCCTTATCTTGCGGAACGGTTAAAAACGTAAATTTTAAATACAATGATATGAGTACTGTCAACGTCCTCAAACACTATTACTAACGTTATTTCAGTAATAGAAGGTAAAAATTACCCATGTAAGATGTATCTAAAGATATAGGATTTGGTCCTCTCTTCTGTGTTTGAGTTGCGGCGAAGCCAAGGCCGTCAAAACAGTTTCTCAAACAGCAAAACATCATCTTTATCCCCTTTCTTTTTCGGTTTGTTTAGATGAACGCACAAAGCATTGTGACACTGTTAGGAGAAAAATCCTTTTTTCTCCCGTATAATGAAACGAACGAATCGCGTTATTTACTTCGATTACGCCGAAAATATTACACACCATACAGCTCGTAGGTATGATAGCAAGTTAGTGCTGTGCGTATTTCAACGTAGAGATTGCACTTTAGCTTCAGTGTGTAGGTAGATGCGTAGATGACAGAAAATGGCTTCCTCCCAAATTTATGCAATCAATATTAATTTTTTATTTACGTTTTACAGGTATGTTTCATTTTTTATTTAATGTAATATCAGGAAATGCTTTTAACTTTAAATATTATTGTCGTATTAACTAAAATATGCTACGTATATTACATGTATGAGATTTAAGGTTATATTTAACCATCTCATAATTTATGACTCTGTTCGAATCAAATTCAAGCGTTAAATTTTTAGCTTAAAGTGTAATTGCAATTGAAACTTGATTTAATACGAAAATTTGAGTAGGTTTAATATTTATTAAATATCATAGACAATAATAAAAAATAAATGACAAGAAAAGAGAGAAAAATACTACATTTAGTACCAAACTGGTTATTTATTTACTTATTTTATATAACATAAAAATTTATTTATATCCGACTGGGGTACAGCATCTGTAATAAAATAATAATATTAGAAAATTCATACATATATATTACATAACTAGATGAATCATTAAAGAACTTGCAATTCTGATACGGTGGCCCATAGCTTTAGCTGGCAGATTCTTCTTAAACTTAGCACGCACTGAACCACTGGTTCCATGTGGCCGGGTTACTTTACCCCAGATAGCCCTAACTTTTGTTTTCCTACTTTTCTTGCCAGGAACAGGTGTCTTATTCTTTGCCTATAAACGATTACAACATTGTTTGACTTATATCCACGATATAATCTATATATCAATCCATATTCTCATGTACCACGGTACGAAACTGAAATAAAAGAATTAATGGAAACATAATAGATGTTACCTTATATACATAAACACATCGTTTTCCTACATAAAAATCTGAATCCCCCTTAGTCCTAGCTCCCTCAACTTTAAGTAACGCTGTGTGTTCATGTTGATTACGAAGTCCTCGTTTATATCCCGTGAAAATGGCCTTTGCATAAAGACGTCCGTGTCTTTTGAAAGGTCTCTTTTTCAAAGGAGGAGGCTCTACTGGCTTCTCCTTTGGTTTCTTGACTGCTTTCGTTTTTGCCTTTGATTCAGCAGGTGCGTCTGCCATTTCTAACAGAAGAAATCACATTTATAAAATTCGGAATTATATTGCAATAATAAATTTTATTGCGCAAAAAATACATCTTTGATTAAAATAATCACACGTTATGACATGATTATTAAATAAGATATAAAATGCACTACTGTAGGTTATGTTAAAGTAATATTTGAATTCTAGACAAGAAACAAAACAAAATTTCACTTTAGTATTAAAACAAAATGTTTGTAACACAGGCTTTTTATAGAATTCGTGAAAAAGTATCTAGCGTTAAAATATTGGAATTTCACAGCAAAGTACACGCTTTTGTTGTTATACGGCTGGAAATACCATGCAGAGATAGATACTTTTAATCCATTGAGATCAATACGAAATAAGCCGAATATGACACTGAGAATAATTATATGGCGTTACGAAACAATTAACAACAATTTGTAACTATTATTAATCTGTCAATTCCATTAATTGTATATATTTTAAATAATAAATACGAGGGTCTGACACAACGAAACGTACCGTATGTATATCGCGAACTAAAAGAAACAGGAAACTGTAGCCCTCTTTCGACAAGAATATAAAACACTCTGCTCGATTATGGGGCATGTGGTATTGTCAATCGAGTACTAGTTTTGTGCAGAAACAGCAGATGCCGTTGAGTGTTCCATAAAGTGGCAAACGGTGAAAATTAATAAAGATTTAAATCGGATTTAATCATGATTTAATACTCGGTTATTGTTTGAAATTATATAGTAATCATAACAGTCGAGAATCGGATTGTCCATCAATTAAGAATAGCCACGATGCAGGTAAACATTCAAGTTTCTGTGAAATTAAGAACGTAGAAAATCTTCATATATTATTATTTTAGTAAGTAATAACCTATAAATTTTTAAATTTTATTACGAGCTAGGGACTTTTTAAATATTTTTCTCTTAACTTGTCCCTCAGTTCGACAATTTATTATTTGTTGGATTATAGTTGATTATACACATGTATCTGATACATTATATATATAATATAATATATTATATCACGAATGGAACGAATACGTACATGAAATTTTACAAGACACTAGATTTGTGCTACATGTACGTCGTTGGTACGATTACTATACAAGTTTAATAATTTAAGTTTCAATTTTGAATATTAACGATTTATGTTAAGAATGATAATTTACATTACATATCTAACAAGGTCTAGTCATACTCGGTATTTTATGAAGATAATAAGCATTTCAATGCATATATATATAACTATATATAAAAAGATTGATCATCCATTGTTTGAACTCGCCTTTATTTAAATCGGTATGCTAACGCGATATTTCTTATATTTTTTAGAATAGAAGATATTTCAATTCTTCACATCTACCTACAATTTCCGACTCGATCAAGAAACTAAAATTCAGGGTTCACTTGGAAGTGAGTATTTTGGAATTAATGGTTAATATCTTGCAGCATACATAGAGTATGTTTGTAAAAGGTATGTAAAAACGATGCAGAAGATCACAGATGAAGTTCTTCATCACGGCGATGAGAATATTATCCCTTCCATAACCACGTGAAAATTCCTCTTTTGCAGTTTCCATGTTTTTCGTTGAATTCTCGCGTCGCTTCGCCGAGCACAAAGCGCAAATGAGATATCGCACGACGCTCTTTGCTCGCATTTTTCTACGTGATTAAAGTCAAGAATATTGTGTACACTCCAAATAACGGACGCTTTGTTCCGCGAAATTAGCACGTACTGGCGAGCCAATTCAGCGACATGGACACGTCCCGCGGAAACCAGGGAGGGAATGGTATGAAAGCAACGATTCATCGATTTTATAGTACAACCCTTTTTGCCCTCGCTGAGATCAAATATATCGTAGCGCAAGTAACTCGTTTGTAATACTCGGTACACAGTTCCGAGCGATATCAAAATCACAACGAAAAACGAGGGAGGCTAAATTTTGTGAAAATCTGTAGTTCGTTGTAAAAATCGTTGCAAGGCTACAAATCTCTAATTAACCACCGAGGAGAGAGGCTCTCTAACTTTATTCCATCTTACAGGAATCATTAAACTAAAGCAAACTACTCGACACTTTCCAAACATTCGCACAAACCTCGCTCCGAAACAACGAAAAATTCCACTTTGCCTTGGTCAGCCGTTGGAAAAAAGCGCGAAGAACAAGAACAACATAAAAGCGGAGAATATTTCGTTTCCAATGAGAGTCCGCTCTTTACGATCCGCATTGTTCGCAGACGTGCTCGAGCGTTTTACGCCGATGGAGCGTACTTAAAACCACCGATATAAAAGCGTACGTTTATTTTTTGCGTTAAACCTGGCAGGTGAGCCCTTCGTCAGTCCCGCGAGCCCGTCCAATTCAATTCACGCGAACTTTCGATTCCTTTCGTTACGTCCTTTCGGTCTTGGGGTGGGATTTCTCGTAAGCGCGAGCTGCTAGACGCTTACATTCGCCGCTTTCGATTACACGCAGCGTTCTTGGCCGAAGAGAATTTTTTAACGTAAACATCCAAAGATCGGTTAATGCGTATGCGCGTAACAATTTGAATATATGATTGATTACTTCGACGTGTTCGTGTTCGGAACGACAGTTCATCGGGACACGTATACACTGTAACGGTATTTTTACGCATAGACAAACGCGTCTGACGTTTATGGGAAATCCTAGCTTTATTTCTTCGCGACGACAGTTTCTTCGCGTCGCGACAGCCTAACCCCCTCAGATATAATATTTTAGGATAAAAGCCGGCCAGGGAAGAAGTAAAATCGCAGAACAACGCCAGGTCGGTGGATTTATGTCGTTCGTGCGCGGGTCAAGAACAAGATTTACGATCGAAGGGCCGCCCATTGCGGCGATCTCGAGGATGGCATTCAGAATCGCGAGAATTATCGGGGAATGTTCATCATGCTCACCGTTTCTCTAAATTTCTTTGATACATAAGACAGGATTCTATGAACTTCGTGGTTCCCCGAGGAGGAGAAATAGTTTTGGCGAAGTAAGTTTGGAACTCGAATTTTTGTCGAGCATCTTGCGATCTCTGGATTACTTCCGGTTGGTTACGTCGTTGCATTGTGGTAAAAGCGGGTTGCACGTGTTCGAAATGCTGGAAGTAGCTTAAGAAGATACATACGTTGAAGGCACGTATGTGTAAGTAATGGTGCTGGTAATGGGAATTTGTTGTGTAATATAGTTGCGTGGGCGTATGGAAGAATGGAAGCGTAGAATGTGATAGTTTGGGTGAAAGATGAAGGTTGATGCATTAAGGTCTACTTTGTTACTACTGTGAGATGCAAACTTGGTTTACATGGAAATAATTTTCAATTACGATATATCTTATCTTAAATGGGTTATTCGTTTATTACATATTATTATAAATTATAAATTAACAATTATATCATCGTCGTGATATAATCTGCTATTATTAAAATATTACGAGTTATAAATTATCTTTGGTCCGTTATTTGAGAAATTGTTCGTTCATCTTTGTCACTGATAAATAAAATGTTCATCTGTACGTGTAACATCAACTCTTTCTTTTAATCTGTATATCTTTAATTTCTTTCACGATAATTCACGATCTACTTGTAAATTAAAAAGCGATCGTTTCGCAATCTACATACGCGTGGCGTGCCAAAAATCTCTTAAAATACACATCTCACAATCCGAAAACCCACGAGAATCGTTTGAAAACATCTCTCAAAATAAAAGACTCGGCAATAATGAAAAAAATCCAGATATTTCTATTACTTATATTTACAGTCAATACCAATATTCCATTCTATTTCGCGAACAATTTTAAACTATAATCACTACCACAGACACCCTGTGAATTACATTCATAAGTTATTCCGTTCAATGTCCAATACTGTCAATATTCCCGATTCATCGCGGAACCTGTACACTAAACAGAAAGCCAGCTAGCTCAAACGACCTGATACAATAGCGCTTCTATTACGATTAAACAATATAGGCGCATCTTTCTCTGCTCCAAGACTCCGCTGCGATGGCAGCCTTCAATTTCACTCGTCGAACGTGTCAACGCTTGGATCGATCAATACAATCGCTGGCGATCTCGTTCCATCGGGAAGCATATCGAAGTCTCGCGTGATCGTCGCGGGAGCGACGAACTGTTTGCTGAAATTCTCGTTTCTCGTCAGGCTGAATCAAAGAGTGAGAAATATATACAGGGTGTCGCATATTCGTGGCTCTTCAGCTTCCCAAGGGAGAGGTGAAAAAGCGAACCGAAGCGTTTACGAAAGGTCGGAACAAGATGCTACTGACAATACGATTGAAATTCGAAGAATCGATAAACATATAAACGTTGATTACGGACAAAGGTGTTCTGCACGTATTTTGCGACAACCTGTAGAAAGAGAGAGAGAGAGAGAGAGAGAGGAGCATCAAGACGCGGATACACACGTATCAGATTCGGCGCTCGTTTTATGCGTTACACAGTGGCGAATAATCGGAGCGGAAATTCAGCAGGCATTGTTTCTGCTGGCGCAGTTCACTCGACGCCGCAGACTCTGTCATTCGAGCCGGTCGTTCCTGCTCGTCATCGTCATTATCATTGTTATCAACCCCCTCCGGTCGACGTCGTCGTCGTCTGCGCCCGCTAGATACGCGACAAATGACGATTTCACCGGCTGAAACAGAGAGAACCTATTTCATTTTTCTTCTGGGAGTTGTTCTCTTCTTCTTTCGGTTTCTATCTCCCTGCGGTGATCGTTTTCTCCTCGATATCTCGTCTTCCCGTCGATCGTCTTTATCTCGCTCGCCGCAAGAGAACTTTTTGCGGTTGCTCTTGGATCACACGTCGTTAGGTTAAGGTTTAACCACGATCCTCACTGACTTCGGGTGATTTTCAGAGTCGATTTTCGGTCGATTCGAAAGCCATTTCTGATTGCTGCAGGAACAAGTTCGTAGGTACAGTTGTATCTCGTGTTTCGAGGGATCGCGCGGTAATTCGGCGAAAGAAGGAGCAGAATGATCGCCAATCGTAGGAATTTTTATTCCGCTTTCCTCGGTGAAAGTTAACGACAGGGTTGTCACGCGATCCCGACACTAAAAATGTAAAATTCGTAAAAGTAGACCTTAGTACGAGGCAATGTGATTCTACACGATCCTATTCAACTATAGGAAACTAATTTAGTTACCATTATGTAACAATTACCGTGCACCCGCATCTTCCATTTAATTAGCGAACACACGCTCTTGCGTCGTCTCCGAACATTTGATCTAAAATTGCTACTAAATTATTACGTCCAATAGCCATCGCAAATGTTTCAAATCTAAAAGGTACACCGCCTTTCAAAGTATACAACCGTTTCGATCTTCGAATTCACGTTCTAAATTCTCCTTACTTCTAACACCCTCGTTCTCCCACGATCATAGTCCAGCCCTGTTCGATTCATTGAACCTGTCTTCGTCGCTCTTCGATCGTCCCGTCTCCGTCGGGATGCTTTTGTGCGTCTCCGTCCCACCCTCTCGAGGGACGCAGGAAACAATGTCATCTATCTTCCGCTGTGATCCACGTCCGGTGCATCGTGGCGAAATTACCGGTACTAATACACAGTACCGTCGTGTCGCCGGGCCACGTGCATTCACGGCATTCACACACGTAGCCGGTCCAACTGGTCCAGATGTACCTACTTATCCGCGTGTATCCTCCCCCGGCGCCGCTTTTCCGGAACCACGAGGTGACGCCAGCAGGACGCCATGTTGTCGCGAGACACCTGATAGTGTTGCATTTCCGCGGAGACGTACCTGTGCTTCTGGATCGCGTCTCTTTTTCTTTTTTTCGTCGATGCGACGTTGTGGTCGCGCGATTGTTTGGGACCCGAGAGTGATTTATGGTGTTTGATAGAGGTGGGAGGAAGAGCGAGAGAGGTGAAAGGAACGTCATGAGATAGGGACAGAAGTTTGGTTACAGGATATTGGGTTTGTCCGTACATCGAGTTGAAGTATTTTAGTTGGAATTCGTAGTTGAAGTTTGAAATTAAATACACGCGCTGTGCACAATAATACGCGATACACGTGTTTCGTTTATTTCAGTCGAATGAAAATTTATAGCCAATAAATTCAATGATTCTTCGATATAGTCGATCAATTTCGACCATACGATTCGTTGATGATTCTTCGATGTTTCAGTGTGATTTATGACGTTTAATGAGAGGACGAGAGGCATTTCCAAGGAAAAACGGATGGATCGAATATCGGTAAGCGATTTGAAAATCTGAGCAAATTGCAGTCCACTGTATATCGTATTGAAATATTTCGTATACACGAGTTCACATGATATTAGCATCCAGGTAACTTTTGAACAAGTTGTCTCACGCAAAGTTTCGAGAATGAAGTTTTTCGCGTAGAAGTACCCTAAAAGTAGCTAACTGCGCGCTCTAAAAGGAACTAACCTAATTTCTCCTTTGAAGAGGCAGGAGTAGAATTCTTTAGGCACTCCTGTTGAATTTATCGTCGAATGTAATGTCCCGGCATTATATATACGACACGGAAGGGCTTCGTACGTTCACAATTTTATCTATCCATCTTTATGGGCACTTCTCCTTGTCTTAAAAGCACCTGAGAGAAGTTCGTAAAGGCCGTGCACGTAAAGTTTCCACTAAGATAATGGCCATGATATGACTTTATCATGAAGCAGTTGTGTTACTTAAAAATTCTCATATTGCAGACAAGTGTTTCCTTGCTGTTGTCATGGCCTAACGTTTCGCGATTGCGGCTATTTCGACAAGAATTCGCGAAGAAATATTATCGTCTATATAGTTCATGCAGGAGAAACAGAATTTTCTTAAATTTGACATGCTAAACAGTCTTAGTAATAAACTTGGAATAAAAATCGAAAGAAGACGAAACGATAGTATTTTATAATCAACCGTTAAGCAGTGACAGTCTTCCGAAAGTTCTCTTTTAGTAGCTCAAAGTATAGAGACGAGAATAATAATTGTTAATGGGTTGTTTTATGCAGGTGCTTAGTTTCCCGTAGCAACTTTCTCCATTAACTTCGCTGTCGTTATAATTTTTAATTTAATTAATCAGAAACTTCTTGCACGAAACGCGGCTAATGCTCTTTTGATTTTTAGACGAGCTGTGACCTGAAATTAGAGATGGCAAGAAACAGTCATAGTTATCGTTAACACGAACCTCGAAACTTACTATTTACCAAAAAAGAGAAACAGTCATCTTATTCATATGGTTTAACCAAATACCCTGGTTTACTAATACAGCGTATAATCGACTGTTTAAACTTTGTAAGCTTCGAGTATAGTAAAAAATAATAAATCTACGTCTCCTTAGCTGCAGTCAAGTTTCAGGGGTGAAATTACAGTGTCAAAGGATTTTAAACATCGATAACAAACGTTCGTACGACAAATATACTTACCAAAACCATAGCCATTTCGCGTTCAATTCTGCAAACGGTATCCAGAAACGAGTCGCATCGAAATAAAACGTATATACTTAAAAGCAAAGGGAAAGGGATAAAGATATAAATCGGTCGGAAGGATGTACAACCGACGATGCCAGAATTCCTCTAACCTTGCACCTCCGCTCGCCTGCTCCTTGTGGACAGTTCGAACCAGGATCCATCAGCCAGATCACAGCCGCCAGGATCGATAATACCATCCGCGGATACATGGACGAGCTGTCATAAACTTAAAAAGAGTATGTCGGGCACGTATGACGAGAACCATCGGGATCCATATGCGGCTATACTTCTTCGTACGTGCCAGAAGGTAGATGGTAGGGTGTAGGGCGAAAGTGGAAGGCACCGCAGGCCTCGAGAAAGCTCGAAAAAGAAAATGCGAGTTACATTTCTTTTCTGTGCCCCCGAGAGATTCAATATTTCACCCCTTAGCGTCGGTAAAAGATCCTTACGCTCGAACTTTCCACGAGAAATTCACCCTTTCCCACCTCAGTTTCTTCGTGTTCGCCCTTCCGGTACTCGCGTACATGCACACGCACGTTCGCACGTGTGTGCACGTTTGTAGCGATCGAAAGTTTGAACAGAAGTCTCGTTCGCGCTAGTAACTTCCGTTTGATTCGTTTCGTGATCCAGATAGGCGCGAGACGATGATTTAATTCGTCCGTTCGAACGATACTCGCGCGCTCTTCAAAGAATTTGGAAATTACGACGGTGGTCTTAGGACATTGGTCAGGCGTCTCTTCATCTCGCGTAGCGTTTAAGCGGTTCCTTTTTTCTGTAAGTTGATGAAACTCGGTAATTCTACTTGTATATAGTTCAACGAAGGGTAAAAATCTACGCACACGTTCTTACTACGCTACAAACACGAAAGAACGAAGGAAACTTGGCCAAACATTTCCACCGTCTGAACAACAATTCATGAATACTCCCACTTACTCGTTCAACCCCAACAAAACAACACGCGAAGCAACATTTCACCCCTATAAACCGAAACTTCTTCCCGGTATATACCGTGTATCTATATCGCTTTGCAGCGCCATTTTGCTCACCGTAATCGTTACAGGTTGACTTATCGACACGTGGCTTCAAATGCGATTATATCGCCGTTCAACTCTTCCGGTTGTAAGAAGCGTTCTACAGTGGTACGAGGAAACGGATGAACCTAGTGCCACGTATTCCGGTCTCGTGCAACCGTTTAACGTTCTTACCACACTAGGTGCAGGCTACAGCTGTAGCTTGCTTATTCGGCTAGGAATTATAGGAATTTCGGCGCACCCTTTCGCCCTGTGTTCCCTGCCATTCATTCGCAGTCAGTCCATTGGTGAATAAGTACGAGTTTCCAACAACCAGCTCTCACGGTTCAACGTTGAAATTAATAGTGGACCGTTGTTAAAAATGAAGGGGCGAGCATGCGATCAATTCTAGAGTTTCACTGATAGGAATAACGTTTGCGAGCATCTGTAATCGCTTTATACGGCCGATCCTCTGATTTTTCAGGATTTTCAGGATATCGCGTGTATAGCCTTATCGTGTTGCAATTTGTCGTTGTTCGTTAGCGGAGTTTCGTTGAAAGAGATTCGATCGTAGGGTTTTTATACAGCGTGAGTATCGATCGAGAGATTCGCATCTACTGAATAATATCTTCTAAGCGACAAATAATAAATAATAATACTTACCTTAAATCCTGTTTATCTATTATTCCTTCATGTATTTCTATGGATGTTCTGTAAAGATTAATACTGCGACCATAGATAAAAGTTACTGTATTCCCTGGATATACCGTGATCTATGACCAACTTTTTGGAACTACGACCTCCGCAACGCGAGGTTAAAGCATATTGTTGTAGGGTAATGTTTCTTTTTAAGAGAAGGGAAGTAGTTCTTGGCAAACGGAGACATCGCGGGGCAAAAGCAAGTGTCTGGCTCGGATCGAGTTAAGAGGAGGATAGATTCGTTGGTTGCTCCAGGCATGACATTATAAAGGAACGATAAAACGTCGTTGAAATAGATAGATATGTTTCCAGTAGACTCGTATGCTTTATTAAACGAAAGGACGACCTTTCTTGCTTCTTATTGTTCGAGTATAGAACACCTCTTGAGATTATCCTCTCTCAATTTGCTCTCGAAAGAATCGAAAATAGCATGTTACAAGCATTTCACGATCTCGTTCACGATCGCTCCAACTTCATCAACTTAACTTTTTAACGCTCGAACTGCGTCAAGGTCTGCTTTATTTCTTTTCTATTCTTCAAACGGTCGAAATGTAAGTAGTTTGCTAGTTCGCCGCGTTTTAACTCCCACTCTTTACACGCTTCATAGTGATTTCAATCGATCAGACAGCGTTGTCCAAGTTGTCGTCCAAGTACTGGTTCGCTTCCTGGAAGCTCAAAGAGCCGTTCGAATAACACGATCCTCCGTTTCCGCCGCGGGAAATGGAGCATATTGTCGTTGCAGGCATAATATTTGGCGTGCTGGCCATAATAAGATCAGAACACGCTACCTCGAGGACATCGAGGGCAACTTGCGCCTTCCGTTGCTACCTTACATAATAGCGAACCTCTACGTTCTGACGTAATTAGCGCAGTAACAGTAGAAATTGAAACGTGGCCGTTTAAAATAGGATATTCTAAAGATTATGAGACGAACGAAGACATTCGACATATTCGAAGGATTAAACGAAAAGAATTTGGGCTTTCGAGGACCTTTGATGAGAACTTTCGCGCGGTACTGTCGAACTCTGAACTTTGAACGTCCATCGACGATTCGTTAATTTTTCCTATTCGTTCTTTTCTCCTGATAAATCAAATGCCTTTGTTTTTAACAGTTACACTTTTACCTTTGAACTCGTTTTTTTTTTTTTATTTTTTTCTTTACGCTCGTTCTCTCAACTCGTTCATATCCTCGTTGCTAGACAGTGTGCCCGTTTCTCCGTAAATCCTTTTCTTCTTTTTTCTTCTTACGGTTCTATCGTTTGTCCTCGTATTTTTTTTTTTTTTTTTTAATTCGAAAGCATAGCAGAGGGTAGCCACGGAATAAAAAAAAATGGCCGGTAATTTACGACGGTTTTCCCGTGACACTTTACGCGCGTAGCATTGCTCGTCCGTTCTATTTATAAAGCGAATATCATACATCACGATTTCTTCAATTACCGAGCGGATTTTATGGCTGCCGCGCTGCTTTGTGGCGATTCGAACCACCGGATGTTCGTGCAGCTTTCATGGCCACGCGATGTTGCACGACACCGCCCGAAAAATCTTTGAAATCCTTCGAAGGGTTACAGTGCGCTGTACGTCATACTTTCGAAAGATTGATGACTTCCTGCAAACTATCTAGTTTATCCGGTTTCCGGACGATGTTGCAATTAGTTACGATACTAAGATCGCGTGTATCGAGAAAAATCGACGACGCCTTGAGAAATTCTTCTCCCTCCGTTGTTTTATCTTCGGAACTTGGATTCTCAAAAGTCTGTAAAACCGACAAAGAATTTTCCCTTTTAAAATTCTCCGTCTCCTCGGAAGACGATAGACGTAAAACAAAGTACGAAAGAAAAGAATTGTTTTGTTGGGCATTCTACCTTTCTTTTGTTTTTAAAAATCTTTTGTTGGGTGTCTGGTCTTTTTCTAAAAAAACCTTGATCTCGTCTATATTCCTGCAACTTCGAACTGTCCTCTTCCCAAATCCAGGATTTCAGCCTCAAGTTTCCGAGATCGTAACTTACGAGCTGCGACAGTAGTCAGGGATCGCGTCAACGCTAGTTACAAGCATAAGAGCAACTTCCTCGCTAGTAACGCGAACAGGTTGTCGCGTGGCGAAATCTGAGGAACGAGCGTGCCGGTTCTGCGTCCAAACTCTCAACGAAAATGCCATAACGGACGAAGAAACGGTATGCTCGATGCACATTGTTTCGACGGCGTGTGAAACGCGTCGAGGTATCTTTTCGACGTGGGGAAACTCGGTTCAAGGACCGGTAACATTGATAAAATTCTGCCCTGTGATCATCGTTGTTCGTGGCGACGACGGCTGGCTATTTTGCATATGCAGCTCGCTCGCGTTTTACGACTCGGCCCGAATTACGTCTGACAATGTGTCTCCTGGAGTGGAACGATGTCGTCGTGACGTTGTTCGTGTAATTTGCAGATGTGTTGCCGCGTTACACCAACAATGGAGAACGGCTGGTTGTGGTGGCAAGTAGTTTCGAAGAAGAACGAACCGGTTTGCTCGTGTGCATTCCATTTTCCTTCGAAATTACTATCGTTAGTCCCTTGGCTTACAAATATTTTTCTCCGTATTCAACGTACCGAATTGTTACGTTTTATCAATCGACATGATCTAACACCTGTTCAGTGACGGTGTATCTTTGATGGCCGTCGAAGGTTTTCAAGTCTATTTTTAATTTTTCGAAAGAAGGAAGCAAGAAGACTAAATAAATTCATAGATATTTACGATCTTTTTCCTTTCCAGACATAACTCGTGGTTTCAGAAAGCTCTATCCCAAAAGGTCAAGCTTTTAAGCTTTTGTACAATTTATGAGTCTTGTTAGCTTGAGCGTGACCAGAGAGAATGCTTGTGAGGACCAGATACTAGAATCGCTTGTATTGTAGCTTTAGAGGATGAAATTGGTCTTTTCCGAGGAATTCGTCCAGATTCTTTTCGTGGGATTTTGTTTGATCTTGTATGGAGACAACGTTTCATTGATTTTTAACATACGGCGTGTAAGTTCGTTCTGTCAACATCTACAAAACAACGTTTTATATCCATCGAAGATCGAGCTTCTCGAGTTTTATCGTCATAAATTTTTCTTTTATCAAAAGGTTACGATACGAAAATCGTCTCTTCTTTGAATTTAAAAAATCAAGCCGTTGAATTCTCATCGACTTTGTCATACTTTTTATTTCACTACAGTTTCCTTTTAATGCGAAAGTTCCTCTACGAGATCTTTTTCTCCTTTAAATTAAAAAATATTAAATCCTTGAATTTTCACGATAACTCAAAGTAATCGCGTGAAATGGTATTTCAAGCTTCGAGCCGTCAAACAAACAATCCAGATCGCGGTGAACAAAAATCACTGGAGGGTAAAGGAAACAGGTTGAAGTGTGACGCGCTTCCACCAAGCATGCTAAACCATTTTTCCCGTTGAGTTATCGTTGCATCGCGTCGAGTGACGGTCATGATTGTTGTTCGGGGGGACAATATGTTACCGCGTGTCCATTTGTAACGATATTTTCCAGGTCTCCGCCGCGTGACATTTCTCTCAACGCGTCTACGCGAGCATTTTTAGCATAGGCAACCAGTAGGCTATCCGTCGTTCCTTCGAGTCTCTTCTCGAAAATTTACTTTCTTGTTAGAATCTTTCTGTTGGAGATTTAGGTTACTATATGTATAAGAAGAAATATTTATTCATTTATACGATAAAAATTCTCCATTTGATGAACGTTCATCGATTCAAAGACGTAGAATCATCCTATAACATCATCGTGACATGTCATTTTTATACACATGGAACATTGCTGGTTAATTTATATTAGGTTGTCCGAAAAGTGTCTTTCTTTTACAGACACGTCTTTTACAACGATGCATCTTTATACAAACAGGAAGTCTAATCTGTCGAACATTGTGATCTTTATTTTGATAGAACAAAATGGATCATAGGTAAAAATGTTGTGAAAATGTTGTGCATCTATTATCTCCTTATAAAACGAAAGAAACTTTTCGGACGACCCAATAGTAATGTTCGAGAACATTTACTTTGACCGACGAATATTACAGTTTGAAGTAAATTTAGTTGGAGAATATTTTGTAACGCGGTATTATATTGTATCGATAATGCTAAATCGATATCAGTAAATAAATCAAACAGATCAATAGTAACGAGGATTTTTTGATTTCTAATTTATTGACTTTTTGCGAATTTACAAGTTTGCAATGTTTCGTGACTGTATATTCATTTTGATTGACAAATATTATAATTTCACGTAGAATTGTTTGGAGAATATTCTGCGATGTAATATTATATTCCAATATTATTTGAAGTGTTCTTTGATTTTCAATGTGTTGATAAGCTACGCAACTGATTTCAATTTGATCGAGGAATATTGTAATTCGGCATGAAATTATTTGGCCAATATTGTGTACAATATTAAATCGCGATAATTATTCGAAGTTTTCTTTGGATTTTTAATTGATCGATATTTTCAGGGCTTATTGATTTAGGATGTTTCACGATTTAGAAATATTAATATTTAGTTAAATAAGCAACTAGGGAGGAATTTGTGTTTTAAAATTTATCTTTAATCGCGCGGAGAAAAAAATTGGCATTGAACAATTTTTCTGTTACTTTTGTTCCAGTTTGCCAGAATTTTACGTAGAAGCTCGTTACAGAAGATTTAATACCACGATTACCTCAAGAACTTATCTGGAACGGTGTTATCTTTACTGCAACTGGTAAGAGCAATAATAAAATGATCCTCTTTTTTCCTTATATATCTACTCTACTAACAAAGAATTTGGAATCACCTTCTCTATCCAAATGCTATTAACCGAAATTACTGATATTAACGATATTAATTAATCATTCAAAGTTGATACTACAAATATGGAAATACTAATTTCTCTTCGAAAATGATATTAACGTTATCACTCGTTAATTCGAAATTAAAGCAGATATTAATAGCAATTCCCTGAAATTGGCTAAATTCGTGGTTGCTTGTTCTTAAAAACTCGTTTCTCAAATAGATCTTGTTGAAGTAATTACTTCAAGAAAAACTCTACATCTTTATTTTTAGCTAGAAAAATTTACCAAACGTCCAGCTGGACAAATTGTAAAGTACGAATTAAATAATAAAAAAAAATCTTTATTTTTGTATATCCGTGACCTAGAAACTGCTGTTAAGAAGAGAATAGAATTTAGTGAAACGAAAATTTAAAAAACAAGAAGAGGTCCATATTATTGTGCCTTTGAATATAAATTTTGTTTTGGGTTACAAAGTCTAGAAACAAAAGAACTATAACTAGATTTCTATTGCTGTTTCTTGTAGCCTTCAGCTAGAGCTACACAGCAAGATTAACTTGTTGGTAATGTCCTTTGCCGTAAATATAGTTGAAAAACTCTACACCTTTCCTTTTGTACATCCGTGATTTGGAGATCGAATGTTACGAAGAGAATAGAATTTAATGCAAAATTTCAAAATGAGCAGAGGTGCATATTATTCTGCCCTTGAATATAGATTTTGTTTTGGATTGCAAGATTTAGAAACAAAAGAACTATAACTAGATTTCTATTGCTGTTTCTCGTAGCCTTCAGCTAGAGCTACACACCAAGATTAACTTGTTGGTAATGTCCTTTGCCGTAAATATAGTTGAAAAACTCTACACCTTTTGTACATCCGTGACTTGGAGATCGAATGTTACGAAGAGAATAGAATTTAGTGCAAAATTTCAAAATGAGCAAAGGTGCATATTATTGTACCCTTGAATATAGATTTTGTTTTGGATTGCAAGGTCTAGAAACAAAAGAGCTATAAGTAGATTTCTATTGCTGTTTCTTGTACGCTTCAGCTGGAGCTACACACCAAGATTAACTTGTTGGTAATGTCCTTTGCTATAAATATATGAACGTGCTCCCTATCGTCCTTCCTATTGTATATCGTAACACTGAAAGAGTGAGGATTTGGATCAGCATACACTATACCTGTACTTATACTTATAGCTTTATTTATTTCGATATATTTTTCTATAACAAATTCATCCACTCGGTCCTCTATCAGTCAACCTCAACAGATTTAAATGTTGTCTAATCACAATTATTTATATATATAAAAAGATACGCATTGAAAACCGATTGTTCTAGCGTTAGTGAAAAATGCTGCATCGTTAAAATATTAGTTTATCTCTGTATTCTGCTATCGATTTTTTAAAATTCTCTGGTTACGAAATAATTCGATAGCTCGTTATCGACGTAACGAAGAATCTGCATTAATAAATAAACGCACACAGTCGCAAAATTGTACGAAATCCCCAGGGACGAAGGGGCATCAATTAGGATTCAATGAAACTAATTGTCCAGCTTCAGTTTCGTCCTTGATTTTTCGCGTTTTCCATCGGCTATCGACTTTCTCGAGAGCGGTCGCTCATTCCTAACCGATCACGATGTGGATTAACAAGACGAACGTGATGAATGGAGAGCTTTATTCGTTACGGCCAGCGAAACTTTTTTTCCCCCTTTGCCGCCTGCGAATCGATTTGTCGAGCGGCACAGACATCGTCACCGCGAAACTAGATTTATTGCAGCTTCCTGTCGGTTGCGTTTGTTTCTCGTCTTCTTCCTCATTCTGGTTTTTTAATACTCTTTCTTTGTCACCGATCGATGGTTGGAATCGTTCGGGGACAACGGCTATAATGTCCCTACTGATTTACAAGTTTCTTGAAATTACGCCTCACAGATCGCTCGAGTGCGAAATTGCGATTAATGGGATATCGTGCAACGTGTAAAACTAATTTCTGTTTTTGTGAACATTTCGGACATCAAGGCCGGGCGGTGGCAACGTGTATAGAGAAAAATTGCGTGGAACGATAATATGTTTCATAATATTAGGTTGTCCGAAAAGTTTCTTTCGTTTCATAAGGTGACAATAGATGAACAACAATTTCCATTTTATATTATTTTATTGAATTATGTATGATTCATTTCGTTATATTTCTATTATTATGTTCGCGCATAATTCAATAAAGTAATATAAAACAGAAAACATTGTGCGTCTATTATTTCTTTACAAAACGAAAGAAACTTTTCGGACAACCTAATATATTTGAAGATCATGAAAATGATAATGTGTAACCCGATGTAAATAATCAGCATAAAATACACTAACAATATTAATGATTGAATTTGTAACTCGTAAAATTCTAAAGACTGTTAACGCAATTAAAATTTTGCAACTTACACCTTGCAACTAGTTATTTTGTTAAATTATAGCGCAGTAAAGTACAGCTAATAGAGAGAATTAAATACACCAACAAGATAACATGTTTGAAGTGGATTGTAGAAAACAAAGGAATAAGAAATTCCGGTAGTCTTTGTTACTTGAAATAATGGAACATCCTGTTGCATTTATTTGGTAAATTGTTGCAGTTTCGTATTTTTCATCCGCGCATCTCGACGTCTCCGTTTTATTGTACACGCGAAGAAAAAAAATCTGTATCTTCTTGAATAGAGGAACCGTCCTCTGGCGCGATACAGAGTTTTTACGAGTCCTGAACGGAATAAAAATAAAATTTAACGAAGAAGCGACGTAGGTTATTAATTGAACAGCAGTTTTCCCTTGTTCTCTGGTAGTGAGCAATATTTCCTGAACCGAATAACCAGTACAATAAAAAAAAATTGGTTTAATAAAAAATGACAGGAAGAGCAAATCGAGAAAGAATTATTAGTTGTCTCTCTTGGTAATAACGGCGAAATTTAATTTCGTATGCAACAAACATACAACAAGGCAAACATAGTTATTAATTGAAAAATTTGATTTCGTTTTGTAAATCGACTATCGTATTTTCGGCGAGACAAAGTTCGAACACACTTGTCATTCGTAACATTCGGTCAAGATCGAAAAATGGCACGAGTTCCTTAAACGTTTTAGATAAGAACTTGTAAATTGTAAAAGAACGTTAACTTGTAAATATTTCTTCGGTCTACCAGCGGAGATAATTGAGATTGTTTATTCCTTCGAGAGAAAAATTTCCAAATGGAGTTTCACCTTTCAGTATCTTCGAACGGAGTATTTAATTTTTATCAAAACAACTTTGATACTCTGGAAATAGAAAAAAAGAATTTTTCGAAAGCTTGAGACGATAAAAAATTCGCCTTTGGAACAGGAGATTCAGTTTGCCTGTGAAAAGTTGCGATAGAGAAGGACTAGCAGTGGAAATATCTGCGACATGTCTTTCACAAGATGTACATTTTACCTATAAGCTTTTTATCCGCGATCTTGAATCCATAAAGACGGTGGGATAAAATAAGCTGTTAAGGTAAACTTTCATAGCTTGATATGGCAGTTTGAAAATGGCTAATATAATCTATCAAATGTGACGAAGATCTACAGCTACGGGAAAGGATAGTCCATGGTAAAGGAGAAAAATAAATTGACGAAACGTAGTTGAAATTTTACTCGCGAGGTGAAAGTGTGCTTGAAATTGAAAATTGTTGACCTGTCTTGCAACGCGCGTGCTTGTTTTGTTTCCCTTTTCAACCTTTCTCACGTGGAACGTGCACGCTGGACAGCTCGAAAAGCCATCGTCGTCGTATCTTCGACGTTACGCTCGTTGGAAACTCGTTTGACGAGAGGTAGGTCGAAACAAAAATGAAGCGTTTTTCGAGGATAGAAGATTTTCAGACGCTTTGTTCCTCGATAGGACTTTTCACAGAAGTGCTGCGAACACTTTTTTACCATGGTATACATCGACTCGTTCGTTGTTAAAAATTCGAGGCAGATAGCGGCGAATAACCGAGAAAATATTTCTAACGCGAAGATAGACGTCTCGATCGAGCTATTTTCTTTTATTTATCTCACGTACCTTGATTCTATTAATCACGACCGTCTCGTAAATCTAATCAAACAGCGAAGAAACAATTTTACCGCGACAAAATTTATCAAAGCGCGGATATCTCTGCGTACAACGATAGCCGAAAACAATTAATTCGGAATGCGAACCAAAACTGTACACTGGCAAGAGCAACAAGAACCTAAGCGTCTACCTTAAACATGGAATCCGAACTTTCTTCTTGAAGCGTAAAACACGATGGCGCAGCTTCGATGTAGTCGCGTTTGCAGCCGCGACAGAGATGAATATCGTCGTCTTATCGGTGCAGCGGGACACGTGTATCATCCCTGAGCAAGCTCGGAGTGGTCGCGATGCCTGCAGATGGCCCGGCATGATAAGTGACCCTAGTGTCGCGGGACCTGGGCTACTTATTTTCCCCGGAGGGGATGACATTACAACGACTACGGCTACGACGAAACGAACGAGGCCGCGGCCAGAGGGGCTTGCAACCTGGCGAGAAACAGAGAGAAAGAGAGAGGGTGTCGGTGGAAAAAGCGTGGGAAGAAAAAGGGGAAGTTGAAAAGAGGAAGGGAAAAAGAGGCGCGCCGATGTTTCCGTACGAATGGAAACGGGCACGCGATAGAAAAGGCCGGGTCTCTCCAATTTGCTGAGAGCTCTCCATCTCCCCGTGGCTCGTTCTCTGTTTCACTCTTCACTCTGGATTCTCCTCGAGTTTCCCTTTCTCTCTCACGTTTGTTCGTTCGTTCGTTCTTTCTTTCGCCTACTTCGGCCCACGTTCACCTTTCTTTCGTTCGTGTGCGTTCACACTTCATCTCCTCGGCTATCTTATTACGCCTGTACCACCACCTTGCCTCCTCCAGGATTTCTCTTCGGTTTTTCGTTTTCTTGCGCACCGTTCGACCGAGTTGGCAAACTAAATACTCCGACCGGTTCACTGGCGCCTGCTGACATGTTTGCGAGATACTTCGTTCAAACTATTTCGTCGAACATAGCCCGTGATTGCGACGTGTCTCGAAGATCCGCGGACGAACAGCAAGGGATACTTTTCGTAAATACGACAGATAGTACTCAGCATTGCTTGAATATCGCAGTTGGTATTGCGGATACTTTGCAACGTTGGTGCCACCTGTGCGCAGGATTTCTGTGGCGAGTGGTTGTTAGGGTACTGCGGATATTTATGCAAATTCCTATTTCTACAAACGTAATTGAAAGAATTAAACTGAAATAGAGTTTGTTTCACCTACTAAATGTCGTAACACGTGATTTACGATAGATACTTCGTGGATATTGCGCGTGTCTTACAAATTTTTGCATAAAATAAATGCATGAATATCGGCAGTGTGATTATCAGCAGAAATTAGATCTCGATTTATTTTTGGAAAATTTGAAAATTTAAGAAATCTCAACTGTGTTAACCGACTGAAGGATAATCGCAAATAAGATGCAGTCTTAACGCAACGTTGTTCCTTAATGGGATAAAAGGAACTATTTTTTATTAACTTTTCCACGACCTTCCAGGGTGTAGTGTTTCATTGAATCTCCTCTAACGCGGTTGAAGCTTTAATTCACGGAGAGCTTCTACTAACAAGCAAAACATGCTTGATGACGCCAGGCAATAAAATTTAACGTCGTCCAGGTGTCGACGCGAATAGTAGCTCGAATTACTTAAATTGCTAAATTACGCCCCAAGATAGGAACAATAAAGACCTACAACAATAAGAATCTAATTCCGTTTTAACAGCTCGAATTATATAATTTGCGTTGGACTAACTACGTTGAAGCGTTCGTGCAAGATTACGTCGACGATACAAGGTGTCTTCTATCCATTTTGTCGCTTCTATCGCGTGTTAGATGTTACAACGGATAGGAAGGGACCGCCAATAAGGTTTATCGGAGTTTGATTCGACCTTTTTCGTTCGGCCTGATATCCAAGTGCTCGTCTATATCACAAAACACGAGGTGGAGAGACCATAAACGAAGCAAATCCCATTTCTGACGACTAGGCCGAGAGAAGAATAGATCGTGAGGTTTATTGGACCAAGATTCGAAGGTTTGTCCGTCGTTTGTTCGACGACTCCATTTTTAGATCGATTGATAGAGTTGTTCAGACAGTTGGATAACTTTTTTCTTCTTATCTCGTTATATGAGTGATTGATTTCTTTAATATCATCGACTCTATGGTCTCTAAGTGTTTTTGTGCCCTTCATAGTGTTCGCAATTTTGAGTGGCCATCCGTTTATGGCTCGGACGGGCCCTATTCCTTCTTTAGGAAATTTCGAATTACATGTCCTTCGTGAACTGTAAACCTAATGACTCCGAGATCAGGTAAAAACCCCCGGGAAAACCCTAGCCGGAAAGGCACGATGGACAGACGAAACCCAACGACTGGTAGGGAGAATCAGCAACGTAGGAGGACAGTTCATCAACAGACATCGTACCGTGCGGGTGAAATATTTCACTCTCAACAAGATCTTACCACCGCCGTGTTCATAACACCACACTTTACTTTTATACAACAAGTGCAAATACAGTGTCAGATTACTCTAACATTCGATCTATTAAACCTCCTCCACCTTGGGCGTTAATTCATTCGAGGTACGCGATATCGACCGATCGGCTTGAGCTGACCGGTTGCTCTTCAGTCGAGGATTCGCAACACATAGAATATTTTGAAGCTCGTATCTTAAAACTTTTTTATAAAGAAATACCTCGATATCGCGGATAATTTTAATAGCCATTGGTACTGTTGAAATGTATTACTGTTGAGGTTATTGGATGTATGAACAGAGGAACGCGTGGATAAATTGTAAAGTAGAAAATATATTTTAATACAGAAGTGTAAGTACAAGTAGGAATATAATTTGAACTGGTCCAGATCCGCACGCTAGCAGTGTTATCCTATGACCGAAAGCCCCGAAGCCATCGTCGCCTGTCTACTGTCTATGGTCTGCCTTCGTCCCTTTTGTCTATACGCTGTCGATGGCTTCAATGCTTGAGAAAGCTAAAAAGACCAGATGTAGAGTTTTCTTAGAAGTGGTGACCACTTCAACGATTACGAATGTGAATTTAAATGGAATTAACATTTGATCGTTTACGTTGAATATTCGTAACGCGGCGTTAAATTTGTAGAGAAATGCTAGGTTTTAGATTCTCAGAAGCAGATAGGTGGTCGTTTTATCGGATATTGCTTAGAGACGTGGTCCGTGGATAGCATGAGCGAGATAACAATAGCGTTCGTTTTAAGCGCGTTCCTTAGAATCTCGCGAGGACGAGGAAAGAAGCCGGGGTTCGGCAGAAATTTCTGTAAAAGCCACTCAAGGCGCCGGAAGTGAAGCACGTTAAGCGATGTTTCCTCACGATTCTTCAATTTTCCCCTTGTTTTTCATCGAGTGCTCTCCAAAAGGCACGGAACGTGGACTGAAAATTAAGTTGCGATTTTACAATCGATAAAACGATTCGGTGGCACGCGTGACTGAAAGATTTTCCAATTTTCCTCTCCTTTCAATTTTTTCCTTTATCTTGTTTCTTTTATCAGTTTGATTTGCCGATAAATAAATCCAGTTTGGATTTAATATTAACGTAATTATTATAACGTTTTTCTCACAATGGAGTTTGAGTGGAAGGCTCAAGTTACATCGAAAATTGAAACTGAAAGGAGAAAGATCTTGAAGGAAGACCATAGCGGAAATGTCACGTTTGCGCTTTTAACACGAGAACAAATTTTAAATTCTGAATATCTAAATAAGATCGGGAAACGTCAAAGAATCGTTGCAACCATCGCCATCCTAATGCCTGTGGCGTTGCTTCGTGCCACTTGCCTTATTTAAAAGCTCTTTTCTCCCGGTGAAACTAGTTCACGAAAGCTACCCTTATTTCATTCCTTTCCTCGATTCAAGCTGTTCCTCCCAAGAGACGAACAGTTAATTTGTAAATCTCCGCTAAGTGCACGATCGAATGGCTCCGTTCGTCTGGCGAGACTCGAGACGATCGCCTCTCCCTTTTGAGGGCGAACGGAAGCCTCTCTTTGCCGTGATTTCACCGTATCAATAGGCAGTAACTACGAAGTTCGTCCTTTGACCATCAGTTTCGTCTCGTTACGGGCGAAATTCGAGCTGGTCAAGCGACTTGTTTTGAGAAATCCTCGAGGAAAACGAAGCAGTTGCCTTACCAACAAACTAGAGTCATCGAATTTTCAATTACGTGGCTGGTTTGCGTGGTTGCAAACGATTAGCGATACGCGTCAGTGAAGCTTCGCATAACAAAACTTTGCTAAACAGAATTTTGTAAAGGGAGAATCAAGAATTTCATCCGCTGCTGTACGGAACTATTGCAGACTTATGAGATCGATGGTAATATTTTTTTTAACGTTGGATAAATTCAAGCTTGTTTCGGCGAGACACTGTTCGTCACACGATTTACAATTAAATTTGATAGAAATAAACAATCAGAAGCGAAAAGAGTTTTATTTGAACGAACTGGTTGCACAATTCGTTGGGAATTCAAAGGGCACGTTTCCTGTTTTTCTCGCTCATTCATTGGTTTGGCTTCAAAGTGAAAAGGTAGCTCCTGCGACGACAAAGCATTTCAGAAAATTTCAATGAAATTTACAATGAGAACTTTGAAACACCATTGCCAAGAAATATCGCGAATAAAGCGAAATCTTAATAAAAAATCTTTTCTACATCATCGAATAACAACGTGAGTGTGCTCTAACAAAAGAAGAAGAAATTGAACGATCTTTACCATAGTTCACTCCCTCTGTTATCCTGAAAATTGTTCTTGCTTCGTTTTAATATTACTAAATATCATTTAAGTATAATGAGAAATTTTTAATTTAAAAAAGTCTGGTACACCTACCTGTAAATCGAAAAGGAAATTAACTTGATTCACCGAAATTGATCTGAAAATATTCCATATTTCTTTATCCTGAAACACTGTACGAAAATTGCAATTAAATAACAATCACCCAAACGAGGATTAGATTCAGCCAGAAGAGCGACCGACTTAATTGATTAATTCTTACCGCATCCATCCATTCTAAAGATTCTAGTTTCGCCCATAACGTTCCCTTGTTCGAGTGGAAACTTCTCGACGTTGTGTAAGAAGTCGTTCATCATCCTGACACATAATTGACCTTTCACCTAAAGAATTATAGCTCGATGTCGGCTATAGTTACAATCGAGATTGGTTGCGGTTACATCGAACTTCCATTTTTACGATCTAATCTAGCGATTCTAATCCAGAGTTTCCGCCCAATCGACGTGTATTTTTATCATACGTTTGCTAACTTTTAATTTCTGGTTAAGAGATGATCCCTGAAGCTCCTTTCAACCCCACTCGTTTAATCCAGAAAATAATAACGAAACAATAAAGTCTAAAGCAGAAATTCCTTTCTGCGTCTCGTTTACGGTCGCGAAACGTTGCACCATATAATCACAGAGGACGTTCGCAAGCTTCTGATTTCGAGCGAACTAACGTTCGGAGGGAGAAAGAAACTGCGAGTTAAAAGGAGAAAGTGACCTCGTAAAGAGAAACTGTTATCATAGTTATCGAGATGCTGCATCAACCTTTTCCAACATCTTTTGCACCTGTAACGAATGCAATCGTTGCGCTTTCTATGCGTTGATACGGGGTGGCAGAAGACAAACACAGGGCCGGGATCCGGAGGTAAGAAAATTGAGAACGGCGCGACGTCCTCGAGGAAAGAAGCTCGTCTCGCCAGCGTCTGCATACGCTTACGGCTGGTTACGCTGTGTTTACTCGAGACCGTGTCCCCCGGGAATACAGGATATGAGGAGTCGCGGTTCAGCCTGCCAATGATTTCTATATCGATTCCGCCCTCCTCTTCCAGCCAGCGTATACCTGTTTCGCAACTGAAAGAGAGAAGTTTGCATGGAGATGGCGAAGAGGCAAAGGTGGATCGCGCGGAGCGGAAACTTTGCTGTTCTGCCCTTCGAATGGAATATCTTTTGAAGGGTTGTGGGCTGGCGCGCACCATGTTCAAGTAGCTGATCGATGGAAGTTGGAATTTTATGGGTATACTGGGTGATTGATAGGTATCGGTTAGCAAAAGAAAAAAAAAAAAAAAAAAAAAAAACGTGCGAAAAACATGCGTTGGACAAAAGTTCTCTAGTTTTGAAAGCAATTAGTATAATCGAAGGTTTGATAACTACAGTATACGCATAATTTTCCTTTATGAGGTTGTATCGTTCTGTATTTTTTAAATAGTGTCACGGGTATTCCTCTGTCGGTATTCTCGTAACGTGTAACGATTCATTGGTTGCGTCGTTCTCATTAAGATTTCGATAAAGAAGATCGTTTTATCAGCAACGGTAACAAGAAAAATAGAAGTAACAGGAAAACCAAAAGAGTCCGTGACACTCCCTGCGACTATCTCTAGGCGCCGTCGGGCGGAAGGAATTAAATTGAAAAATCACAGCCGCGGGGTTGGCTCGCTTTGTCAGGTCAGATTACGCGGCTGTCTGGTCGAGATTATTCCCTCGATACGAGAGAGAAGGAGAGGAGACTGAGCGTTGCCTCGTTCACGAGGAATAAACCAAGCTCGATTAAGAAGATCGGAACGGAATTGCACTCTTCCGATGCAACGTCCTGGAGAAGGTCGTCGAGTTGACGCGGTGAAGTGGCTTTCCTAGGGGGGAACAGGAAGGTCAGGTTTTATCTTCGCTTGGAATTCCATCGCCTCGCCGCCCTTATCCATTCCGTAGCCACCCTTTCGTTCGAATTCTCGTTCTTCCGAGTACGTAGGCGAACGGTTTTTCCGTTCGAAATTCGGTCGGCGCTCCGCAATCTCGAATTTGCATCTCGTTCCAGCGACGCGGTCGGATCTGAGAATCGGTCGGGGGAATACGACGAGCTCTTTTCCGCGGATCGACGCACAGAGGGGGTGGTTAGAGGGGCGAAAGTTGACGGAAAGAAGGAGATTAGAATTGGTACGGGCCAACGGGGCTCGATCGAACGGTATAAGAAATAGAGTTTTATTATCAGTTTTACTAAAAGGTAAGGAGATTTGGTGGCGCGGATATTTTCAAAAAGTGTAGCTTAACCGAAAGTGACGTGACTTATCGACGATTAAATAATACCAGTCGATGGTCGAAAAGACGTTTAAGAAATTAGGATAAACGATAGTTGGAATAGGCTATTTTATCCTTTTAGATTTTTACCAACATTTTTATTCGTATATTATCTTTCTTCGTTTAATTATTGCATTAAGTATTAACGAACGTTGTATCGTGTAAACTCAGCAAATGAGTCTCTTTTTTATTATTCTCTCCTTTTTCTAATTTTTCACAAATACACAGTGCACGCACAGTTTAATAGCGTATATACAGAAATACAGTTAAATAGCGTATAAGTAACGATGATTTTCTTGCGAGGAAGTTGATAGAAATTTTTATCGCGCACCGTCTTAAAAGAGCTGAGCTAAGAGTCTTAAATGTATGTAGTCTTTAAGACTGAATAATATAGTGAGTTAAATTTGCACTTTGTCATCTACTTCTGAGGCTTATTACGATGCCAGGTGATAAAACGCAGCTTTTCTTGATTAATTAGAAGATTTGCAGTTATTAAATGTGCAGATCCACGAACAGATCCACGAGTTCTTAAGTATGAAGTATTTCTGCCGTAGAAGTAATTGCATTAAAGTTTATTTCGCGATTTTTCTTCGATATCTTACGGAGGAGAAACGTATACTTGAAAATATTCTAAATTGTAAATATACTTCAATTATTACTCAGCCAATAAATCGTCTGAATTATTATCGAACGTAAAACGAAACACTCGAGGATCTTACTTTTAATAATTGTTGCTTCCAATAATTTTACAAACTATAAATATTCACAATTATATTAATTGATAATTTTTTTATGAATAAATAAATATATTTTACAAATTATCGTAAACGATCGCGACTTTGACTAAGATTTTGTTAAATAATATTTCAATTTTCATAACTCTTCATACGAATATCTCATCGATCAAAGTTTCATTTAACTGTATCCTTTCGTTTCGTCCCGGAAACGGAAGACCGTGGTTCTTAGTTCGATGCACGTCATGAAATTCACAGCGGAACGCGGAGTGGCACACCGGCATGAAAATATTTCAAACTATGCGAAACATTTCTCAATAACAGGCCGCCTTTGCCAGCACGCGAGTCGAGTGTTCTCGTGTCCAGGCTGGTTTTGCCTGTATGATAATCGTACGACGTGGAACACGAAGGAAACACAGTGCTTGTTTCGTGTGTCGTTCTTCAGGTACTTTTCTTACGGCTGTATATACGTCTTTGCGATGGTATTACTTTAGGAACGACGTGGATGTAATGAAAAATTTTGGTAATTTATGATAATAGGAATATCTAAAGTATCATTGGTTAAAAGCTTCCATTTATTTAGTAACAAGATACAGTTCTTTGAGATAGATTGTCATTGATGACAGATAACTACGGCGCAGACTGACTTTTTATCGAAGTTAATATACGTACTATATTTTAAATTATGTATAAAAAGATATTCAATACTCTTAAACACAAAAATAAATCTACCTTTTGTTTTATAAATAAGATCTTGTACTCTGATACAGTACAATTTTATTTAAAATTAAAATCGACCCGATCTAATAAATATTTTGAGAGTTTATAATAAGTTTGAAATTAAGAAATAGAATTATTTCGTAGGTTTAAGAAAACACCATTTTTAGAATTCTAGTTAATCTGATTGTGATGTGGATTGATCTTGAGATAGGAGGAAGAAGTAACGAGGTTCAATTTACCACCGATCAAGATTCAGCTAGGATCTAATTTGAAATTAACTTGATTCTTGTGTAGATTTAAGCAAGGTCCAATTCCGATGATAGTAGAATAGCCGAATCGTCATAATCGAAATTCTGCGACTCCTGAATCAACATAATTACGATCCAACTCAAACGTAACCAAATTCTAATCTAAACAGAGATCCAACCCAGGTCTAATTCGTGTTTAATACTTCGATCGAAATCTTGATCGTAACTTTGCGAAGTTGAGTTTAGACCAAGTCTGAGCGTGCCTGGGAATTTAATCCAATTTTCACGTTTCGCTAATTCGAATCTGCTTTAAATTCATTAAACACGGAGTTAACTCCATAATATGACATATCGGTAGATCTTCTGTTTCCATAAGTATGATTAATTAATTAATTAATAATAATAATAATAATA
Organism: Bombus hortorum; assembly: GCA_905332935.1. Taxonomy (NCBI): domain Eukaryota; kingdom Metazoa; phylum Arthropoda; class Insecta; order Hymenoptera; family Apidae; genus Bombus; species Bombus hortorum. Next base: position 15,201,196 of record HG995195.1, on the reverse strand, counting down.
ATATTGTTATTAATATTAGCTTATGATCTCTGATAATTTCATTGAAATATCCTTTAAAATTAAAAATTTCAAGCAACACCGTCAATTAATAAATATATTTCGCGCGATAAAACAATTATTTGGCAATTAGGTAGATTCATTGTAATTTGAAGAGTCTGTATCAGTGAATAGATACGAACATGAATTTGTTGTTTCCATATTATTTAATGTCTTTATCCGGTATAACAGCATTTTCTCATGACATCGTCGCGAGTGCTTTCAATATACGGCTTATCCGTGAAATGTTTGCCTTTCATCTTGGCCTTGCCGCAACAAGCCTGGATCTTTTAACACGAAATTAATCCACGTTAGCATATCGATCAGTAATTTTCACGATGTCAATATTTTAATATTATTACACGTTATGAATTTTGTTGAAATAGATCGTTCGAGTCATCGAAAATTTCTCAACCAGACAAATTTTATTTGGTAAAATTTTACTTTATTTTACGCTATACAGCATCTTGATTTTTGGAAATCCCTATAATATATCCGGAACTCGTCTTCACTCGGACTAATTAGCAGAATTACCAGGTTACGGGGCTGTATAATTAAATTAAATTAATCGCCAGTGAATATTATAACCTTGTTGGACGTACCAGTCGATTTGAAAACGCGTCTGCCAACTTATCGCTTATCTGCTATCAAATCGTTTAATGCCGTTTCGATAAATGACGGACACTGATGCAGAAGGATACGTTTCTGCACAGTTGTTTGAGTAGGAAACGAGATTTTTTTTTTAAAGTTTGTACTCTCACGATTTTATCTGTCTTTCGTTCTATCGCGTCAATTTTCTCTTTTATTTCCATCAACTGTGCTTTTGCACGAAATCTGTCGTTATCTATAAGATGTAATTAATTTTTACTATTAAACAGCTTCACAAACGATCTCTCTCGCGTCATAAAGTTTTATACAAGAAATTACTCTTTTTGTCTTTGTCCTATTTGTGCTGTACGCTGTAATATTAATGTATGCGTTATAAAAACATAATTATTTTCAAATTACTCGTGCTGCACAAGCTGGATGATTATTAAAAAGTGGCGTTTCTAGTCTGTGACATTTAATCGGTGCAGCAAAGTAGCCCTGCAACCTTGTCTCTGCGAAATATATTGCATAACGTATTTCGTAGGTTGCATATTTTGCATAATTTGCGTTTTGCATATTCCACTTAGATGCTGTATGCACGAATGATATCGCATATTTTGGACGATGTTAAGCATATGCATCTCGCGGAATCAGTTTTGTCGTTCATCTCCAACGCGATAACACGCGTCCACCATTAACCGCTTAACGGGTGTTCCGTAACTATCGATTCAGGAATATCCTGAAAAGTAGAGGAATTGATGAAAATTTCGCAGAAATCAAATTATTTTGATTCTCTCTTTAGTCTTTCTCTGTATCCTTCAAACATAATATTTTTCCATGCGAATAGTACCTGCGCCGTTTTTAATTAATTTTTAGTAGCTTTTCAACTATTTGCAATTCAATCGTGAACAGGAGAACGTTGTATTTGCTATATGTCAGATATGTAAATTAATTTGGTGCTTGCAGTCTAATTTTACATAATTTTTCACATAAGTTAGTGGTTTTAATAAAAATATTTCCTCGTCCTATGATAGTTTTGCCATAATTCGGCTTACAGTAATAGAAATGATTGATATTATTAACTTTTAGTTGTTATTTCTATTTTTCACTTAATGTTCCGTGATCTATAAGACTTGAATTTTCTTTTATATATTTAATAAGAAACAGTAGATCCAATCTAAAAGGATATTAAATTCAGTATTTCACGTTTACATATGACATATAACTGAGTATTACATTTGTTTTTTTTTTTTTTTATAAATTGACAACTAAGTTACGAAAATACTGCAAATATTCAGTTAGGAGAAATTGTTACAATTTTTGGGACAAATCTATGCGATATAGGATCAAACAACACCCGAAACCAAAGAAAGGCACAGGCTTCATTGCGTAGTCAGTTTTGACCTATCACGGATGTGGAGTTCGACAATTAGTCCCTGTTATTCGCATTCGCGTCGAATGATCGTTTTAACGGGCATTTCGATAAAATCGCCAGGGCGATCCTTTTGATTAGAGAGACGCCATTCAATGCGGCATAACCGTCGAATTTCCTGGCTCTGTCTACAATTTTAGCGCGGTCAGGGAATTACAGAGGCCGCGGACGCGTGTTAAATTAACAAAGGCCGCGTCATAACGAAGTGACAGTGCCGCCATGCAGGAAACAATCGGCAAATTGTGTGGTTCAAAATGTTTCATCGGACCCACGAAAACATTCTGAGGACAGCAAGATGAATATTCCGTAGCACCAAGTCACGACAATGTATAATAATTTTGGTAAGCTTCGTCGTGCAGCGGATAACTCGGATGAAAGGGATGGTTCCATGTTTGTTACGATATTTACATAGTAAGTAAAACAAATTTCTCTCTGTCTATTCATTTTTTAATTTTAATTCTATTTCGTAACAACACGAATATGCGTAAATGTATCCGCAATATAATATTCTAATAATAATCGCGTTCTAATAATAATAATATCGTCCTTTCAAATTTCTTCAAAACGACCTTCCAATCGTTCCAAATTAATCGAATAATAAGTCAAACTGATAGGAAATCGGCGATTCATCGATCGACAAGTCGTGTCACATTATTGGCCCGTATCCAGCGAAAGTCACGCGTGCAAGGCCGACACACGCACGAAAGAGGAGGGGGTGGGGTTAACGGGATCGATATCGAACTTTCCGCAACGTGACGGCAACGCGTAACGAGGCCCGACGTAACACGACTACGACGACCAACGACGACGGGACGACGACGGCAAAGTGGATTGTCCGTGATTCATGCATTGATGATTGGCGCAATTGTCATGTCAACGAGCAGCCCCGTGGCCGCTTTGATTCACTCATCGCGACCGTTCCACGTGAAACTACGGAATTCCATTAACGACGTCGCTTGTCACCATTTCGTCATGGCCAGTCTGACCCACTCCAAGCGGCCTGGCCTGTCCACTTGTTTTACGTCGTTGTAAAACAATTTCGTCGCAGTTTCTATCTCTTATTATTCTTCGAACGAACGAGTTTCTTTACTTTTCGCTTCCCTTTTTATCCAATTCGGTTGTATCGTCGTACCTACATCCAGGTCATTAACGACAAGCTTGACTCGGTTTTCCTTAGTCAGACTTTGCCTGTAGCTTGTGCGACGTTAAGTACTCGTACGCTATGGACCAGCGACGTTTTTAAGCTGAAGAGAAAGCGCACGCTGAATAAATTTGAATATTTTTGGTATCGAACGTATATATGCGTCCGTAGTTGAAATCGAATGATTTTGTGAAACTACATGTACGCGAAAATTCCCTTCGATCAATTTATGAGAAACTTGGATATTATATACTATTTACATTTACGATTCTATTTACCTAAATCCAAGGAACCTGAATACTCCGCGATCCCTTTGAGACTGTAGCAATATTTCGTTCGGTATATTTGTCCACTGCAGCTAGAATAACCAATATTTTAATAAAGCGATATTCCTCGGAATGTACTTACCATAGAAAGGTAAAGAACTGCTGAACCTGATACGAGTCTATCGTTATCGTCGATATTAACTACAATTCTTGATTTCATTTCCAATCAGGAAAAAAGAATTTAACCTTATCATTGTCTGTCTGTAATTATAGAATTAATATAAAATGGTGAGCATATAAATAGGGAAAAGACAACTGAACTTATTTAGCAATTAACGTGCGAAATAAATAATCGAAAGCGAGTATAAAACGAACACAAAAAATATATTCTTAAATTCTTTATTATACAAAATCATGAAAACACGAAACTGGCTTACGGAGGGTAGATTGTTGAAAGTTCAGAAGTTCAACAAGTTCTACGAGCAACGTGTTCACAGATAACAAGTTAAAAGCAACAAGATTTGCGTAGAGGATATGCAGAAAATTCATAAATTGCTTATGCCTCGCAGCTTGTCTAAACTTTTCTGAAAATTTGTAACGACGTTCCTGTCAAGAGTGAATTATTAAAATGTTTAAAGCGATTAAAATTAAGATTTCCCTAAGAGATCGAATTTTACAATTAGTATTAGTAATTACCCCTATATATTCAACGAATTCTTTAACTTGATAATCCTTCCGACCTTAAATTTACTTAAACGCGACTTTATCGAAAAGATGGATGAAAATTCTCGAGTTCTGAATTACCAATTTTCTCCTTGTGTCAAAGAGAAAACTACACTCGTCTAAATCTCTGCTTCACAAATTTTTAATCTCAGATTTTTCTGAAAATGTCCCTTCACCCTCTTCCACTACCTGTTCACATAGAAATCAAGCTCGATTCCGAAATCCATAGCTTTTTACCCATACACTCGACGCGCGGCTCAGAATCCAACATCCAAATCGCATCCGCATCGTTCTTAAGCGACCATCGCGCTCCATTATACTCGCGATGCCCGACGAAGATTGCTTCAAGCGGTCTCGTCATCGGTCCTGGAGCTCTCCTAATAGCTTCTCTCTCTGCTGAATCTCGTTCGGGGGATTACTCGAGTCGTTGGTGCCGGAAGATTCGACGGTTTCTCGAACGCCGTATTTCCGGCCTTGGCTCGATTTCTTCGATCCTGCAATCATCGTGAAAACAGCGCGCGATCGACTTTGTTAACGACCCGTACACGCGTGTATAACACGTGTCCAGAGCCATTTTGTGCAGTCGATCCTCTGGATTTTTGTAGCTGATGAAAAGATTTATTTAATGTAATGATTTATTAATGTTTATAAATTCTTTAGACATGAATTTATCAAAGTTGGAAAATGGTAACTTTTCCTTTTATCGTATTTTTCAGCTGTATTTTTTTACAGATATATTGTACATGTACGTATAAACGCGACAAATAAGGCAAATTTACCCCTTTTCGGTTAAGATGGCGAATCTACTAAAGCTGAAGCGTCGATTTGTCGAAGTGTCCATTCCGGAAATAATTTCGAAGCGACAATTTGTAATAAACATAAGACAAAGAAACTCAGAGTAATAGTTTCGGTATATTGCCACGATGGATACTGGTATCACAGTGTTGCGATACTATAGCATTGTAGTATTGTGCCATTAGATTGTAACAGTATTGTAGCATTATGGCGTTATGGCATTGTACCATTGTGGCGTTATACCATGTAGAAGGCCACGTCCATAATCCTTGTACTACCATGTTTAGATCATAATATTGAAGGCTTTAGATATATGCTATGAATATAATCGCATGAACTACAATTTCGGTAAATTGTAGCAAAATATCTCTCTAAATAGAGATATAATATCCATTAAAATCAAACGTGGTGCGTCTTATCTAGCAGTATTCTGTATTCTTAAAGATAAAATGGAAATTCAGGTGAAATTTATCAAGTCGCTATAATTTAGTCATCGACGAACGAAAACGAGAAACGTTCTTTCTGTGTTTTCAAAATTTAATAAAAGATCGAACAAATAATTACAATTAAAAATGTACTTCGATATTCTCCATCTTTCAATGTTAACTCTCCATCCCTATATTGGGTTGTTTCTCATCAGTAACTTTTAGCAATTTTTCATTCTTTCTATATTCTTTTAAAATGTTTCTTTGCTTCAAAAGATCAAGGTAACGCGTAGCATAGAAAAACGATTGGTTGATATTCTAGAAACTCGAGAGTTTTAAGAATTTTGGAGGAATTTTCTAAAACGCAAATATCTAAAACAGAAATGCATGAATTTAAACGACTCAGTATACAGACGACGTCGCGAAAAAATAAGGTTGCAGGCGGTGGATTAAAAAGGAAATTAATAAAATTTAACGCGTTACAATATTCTAATCGTAAATATCCTACTTACTAAAAATACTATTCATATAGTGTGATTTGATTGTTTGCCAGTAGTATGTCTGAATGATACAAAAAAAAAAAAAAAATTGTCCATCGTGTATAATATTGTCGTACGAATAAATACATTTAGACGGCATGCGGCATTCAAGCATCGTTATTCCTCTGTGCTGCAAAACCGACGCGACGTGTTCCATTTGTTTTCGTGCACGTGAGTTACCTACAAACTTTCGATATACATCGGATATATTGTTTATGCCAGAATTGATCGCTAAAAGTTGCGTTTAAATCGTCGGTTAAAAGATTCCGAGTTCCTTCCCATATTCGAGCAATCTTTTTCATAACTTTTCATATATGAAAACTTACTGCTGCACTTTGTAATATCGCAAAATTTGAGATTCACTAGTTGCACGATATTTTTAATATCTGATATTCATCGTTGAAAACTTTTAGTAACTTTTTATTTATCACTTACGTATTTTATAATATGGCACAATTAACAATTTACAATTTTCATGTTATTAACGCTTTTTAATGTGTGAATTCTACTGTCGAAAATGTTTAATAAGTCTTTGTTTTTCCTTTGTATATATCACAATGTTGCAACATTTAATTTACAACTTCCACATTATTTTTGTGAATTACATGAATTGTAATTGTTGAAAACTTTCATTAACTCATTATATATCTAAGCTTGTGTTATGTTATAATAATATAAAATATGAAATCTACGATGTTTCGTATTATCGTTACTGTGTGAATTTTTGATTCTGAACGCTCTATTTTTGAACGTATGTGTTTCGAAATTTGTTTGATTGTGGAAATTTTGTGAACGTTATAGTATCGAAATAAAATGGAACAACTATCTAAAGTATAATCGGCTTTAGAGACGATTTAATGCATTGTAATCGCTGTTAATTACTCTTATCGAATCGACAGAATAATTTACAGTAATCTAAGTCTAGTGCCAATTTCTCTGACGCATGGCTGCGTATCTGTTATCACGCTAAGATATCGGCAAAACCAGAATCCTTTTGTGATTTGTGATCCATGATCTTGTCGTTCGATAAGTAGTTTGCAACCGTTGAAAATTATTACGAAAAATTATTTAGTAAAACCCTTTGTTCCTGTTGCTATTCCGATGTTTTACAATTCGATGAATTTATTTCCTACAGTCGAGAAAATACCTCCGGGTCGAATTATATTTCTCTGCTGCTATAATGGCCATCTAACGTTATTATACATTCTCTTTTCTTTAGAATTGGCAAAGAAATTATATTTCTCTGTGCCGTAATCGATGTTCGATATTGTCCAATATTTTGAAGATCAAAATTTCTTTCGGAAGAATGATCGAGATGTGTAACACGTGTCTTCATATTGTGATAAATACTCGATACTTTTAAAAATCTCTTCTGTTTCTAATAATAGCGAAAGAATCATTATCTTTCTTCTGAAGAAGAAGAAGAAGAAGAAAAAAAAAAAGAAAGAAGGTAAAAGTAATAGAAAAATTTCAGACAGTAAATATTTTAATAAATATTATATTGTTGAATATTTTCCTATTTAAAAAGTGAGTAATTAAAAATCTTATGACAACAAGACATCTTCGGTTTATGGGTTTCTCAACGAATAAAAAAAATATCTTAATTTTGGCGAGGGACCAAACAAGGAGCCTGGGTAGAGGTGTCTGTTCCAGCTTGAATCCTGCACTTTCTAACTTTTAAAACGCTCCGTCCTGTACGCGCTATCTCGATGAATCCATTGTCTAACGCTTTCAAGCTTCCCGTGTAAACAATCGTTGTTTACTTCCGGAACTTTGGAAACTAGAATCCCAGGCTGGTTGGCATTTAAACTTCGCAAAGACAGATTGAAAGTTGCTGTCGATCTATGAGCTTACGTGCACTTCGATCTACATACTCGATACGAGAGCCATCCAATGCGCAGTTTGTTAAAGATCAGATTTAATATAATCGTTATTTTAAAAGCTTACTATAATCGCGAAAAATTATAAAAAAGAGCACAATATATTTTTTATTTTCTCGATTTCAATTTTTTATTTCAATGTTACATTGACCGGTGTTTTCTTTCTTTTTGCTGAAGTGGATAATGTGAAAGTTATCATTTAGTTTCATTTTCATTAATATAAAACAAAGAAAGAAATATGATTATCGATGATAAAAGAAGTTTTGTTCGTTTAAACGTGACGCGTAACAATCTTCTATTTCAATAAAGTATGAAATTTGTTCCCTAATTTTAATATCGATTATTACGTGGAACTAATGTGCGCAGAAAATTATTTGTCAGAAATTGTATCGAAAACAGGGAGGATACGAAAGTCTTTTCCTTAAAATGCTGAAACAGGTACTCGATAAAGCAGGATCGAAAGCAGTCAACCGAAATTTATATCTAGTCTCCTGAATCGATTCAATCGAGTCATGAATGTCAATTTCTCTGTAAAATTCCAGCGTAAGGGCTGCTTAAGCGATATAGCTACTTCTATTTTTCGTGTCTCGTATCAGGCTATACTATCCATTCTCCGATATTACAACGTGTATTAATCAAAGAACAATTTTTTTCCGAATAAAGTCGCAGAATCGTTATTTTCCAATGGTTTGCACGTTTCTTCGTTTCGATATTCTTTCGCTCGTCGCTCTAAAACGTCCTAAATCTCAGCACAGGGATTTTCGAACGTGTTTTTTCTTTGTTATTAAACGTTTGAAACGAGGAAGTCGTGCGAGGTACACGTTGTTTCTTATTCCAATACTTCCCACATCATACGCTATTATTTAAAAATATAATTGGAATTTACATTCATTTATTACAGTTCTTACGTTTTTCTCTTTTTTTCTATTGCCAAAAGTCCTTCTATGGTACTCTTGCGATATTTTCTAGATTGCTACAACTCTATTTTTTAATAGCCTCGCGTTGTGTACTTTTGTCGTGCTAAAAAAAAAAGGAAGACAGCTGATCTTTAAATCTGATGCTGCTGCTTGACGCTTTTATTCAGATTCTCGCTATAAAAATCACTTTCGACCACAGACCTCCTCGGTTGACAGTGCATACTATATGCGCACTATACGCTGGAAAGTTGGGATGAAATGTCACGAAGCTTTTGCATAATAAAATCCAGCGGAACTTTTATCGTTTCGTTTCACGAAATATTGATACATCGTCACGGAGGGACGCTGTTCGAGTTTCGTTGAGCGCACCGCGCGATAATCGAGCATCGACCAGATTCAGTCGATCCATTGACTGGTTCGATCGGCCTTCGCGAATCGACAGGATCATGATAATTTATAGCAGCGGGCCGCGTTTAATCCTGCCGACACGTATCCGGCTCCTGGATTCGCACGCGGCTACGTTCTCGAGGGGCTGGGCCCTCGTGTCACTTACAAATTACGAGCTGCTTTTACACGGCCGCTGCTAGAAACTTCCTAGCGGATTAACGCGAACGTGTAAACCGTCCGGCCACGTTCGACAGATTAACGGATTAAGCCGAATTCCGCTACAATGACGAGCAATTACTGGCCATGTAACTCTCTTTCTCATTCTAGTCGCCTCTACGTTAGTACTTGGCTCTGTGTCTGTCATCGCGTCTGCGTTTTCTCGACTCTTCACCGGCAATTCCTCGGATCTCTTATCCCTTTAGATTATCTAAACACATATCTCGTCATACATGTAATAATAAATTAGGTAATAAAATTCATAGAATAACTAACGAATTAATAGAACGAATAAAATTCAATCTAGAGATATTCGCTTTACAGATTTCTATATTCTAACGAATCTCGTGAATAGAAAATTATATTGAAAATGTTGGAAATAAATGATCAATGCGAGATGAAACGACTCCAGTCATTAAATTTAGAAACTGTGAAAGATTAATTCTCACTGTTTTCTATCTTGCCTTTGTGATAATTTATACACGGATTAGTGGATTTTGAAGGAAACACGTGACCAAAGGCAGAAGCACGTGGCGGAAGAGCTTCGATCGAACGTTATTGGATCTGGCCGTAATCTGGTCGGTGGATTTCGCGCGGCTTCCGGTTTGGCGCGGTTCCCGCGACTTCCTCATAGAAGCTGTTAGTCGAATTATCCAGCTATACCATCGTTGAACTTTCGCCATGAAACTCGTGGCCACGTACAGTAACAAGACACGAGGAAAGATCGAACGATCGAACATCTTCTACGTGATATTCTTTCTCTTTTCTTTTCTTTCTTGTAAACGCTTTGCAAATTGCTGACGGCGCTTTCTAAAGACTTGGAAAATTCCGCGAAACCTTCCCGACTATCGAGGATCGACTTAACCTAATTGGGAACAGCGCGAAAGGATGGAATAACGGAAGAGATTGCAGAGTATAAGAGGATTTCTAAACGATTTCTCGTTACTTGCAAGAAGGGAACTTTGTAAAATGACTTAAGCTACTGTGGATATTGATTTTTTCCAACGTCGCAACTACCGGCGAATTCTTTATACGCATCCTTTGTATTTGGAGAAAAGATTCGTCGTGCACAGTTTCGTTGATAAAATCGTCGATCGTTCCACTTTATTAATAATTCAAACAGATTTCGAGTTTTATTTCGAGAGAATGAATTACGATTTACAAATATCTTAAACGATAACCAACCTCCGTTTTGTGAACTCGCTATTCTTCTATTAAGAAGTAGAAGAATAGCCCTACTAATTGCCACAAACTAAACACAGCCAACGACGAGTTAAAGGAGGCAGCAAGCAAATAGACAAAAATCATCGGACAAAATCCAGAGGAATAACATGGAACCTATCGAAAGCAGCCCGGAATCTCCGCAAAGCCAGTCCCTCTATCCCAACGCAAACATCTTCGTTCCATGGTACTCGATCTCTTCCACCCCTAAAGCGACGTCTTCCGGTTCGATTCTTTAGCTACACTTCTACCATTCCCCGACCGCTTCCGGTTCGACACGTGTACACGAAAGGCTGCAAGAGGGTGGACGACAAAGTTGACCATCGACGACAGAGTTAAACGGGAAGTTCCGAAAGTTTACGAGACGGTGGCGTATTTGTCGAGGGATTCGGGGGCTCGACGATGCAAGACAGGTTAAACCGAGAGAGGCCAGAATCCAACCTCCGCCGTATCTCTGGCGGAAGTTATCCGGCTCCCCGGGGGAGGCGAACGGTAACTACCGCGAAATTGCATCGTCTCGATGATCGGTGAACGGAAACTCGACCCCGTGTACACTTCGGTTTAGAGCAAACTATCTTCGATGCTTGGCTATCGTTGATGTACTCTCTGTACCGCGAACGTATGGCCGACATTGTCGTCGAAATCGCGACCGTTTGGGTGTCGTAGGAGGTTTGTCAGTGGTACGGTGTGGACACCGGTGGTTGAGTTATGGTCGTTTTGTCCCATGCTTGATGAATTTATGGAGGTATGCGGCGCGCTGGTATTTGCAGCATGGAAATTTGTCCGGGTAAGGTGTATCGTTGAAGTGTTTGGTTACTGTTAGTACCGTGACTTGTGGTTAGAAACTGATAAGCTTGAAGGTTGTCAAAATTCATATCTCTAGTGAGTGCGAATGTGTGTAGCGTGTGTGAGGAACAATTGAATTTCACAGGTGAAATTATAATTGAATCGCAGGGAACGTTGTATCATTAGGGTGTTTGGTCACAGGTTGCACCGCGACTTAGTGGAACGATGGCCTTCGAAATCGTCAAAATTCGTTTCATCGAGATATGTATGAGCGGGGGAGAAATAAATTGCAGGAGAAATTAGAATTTAATTGTAATATCGTGGCAGATTGGTCAGACAACTTGGTTATAGGGTATCTGTGCGCATCTTGATTATGTGCGAGAAATAATTGCACACGAGAGGAATTAGATACGTGTTTCTTAGAAAGGCGACGGATTTTTTAATTAAACAAATAAGAACGAATATAGAAGTTGTAACGTATGTTTATTTTGAATTATCACGAGAAAATTAAATTTCAATTGTCAGTTTAGATCCGTTTAAAATGTTTCAACGATTTTGTTGTTAACGCAACACTGTTAATTTCTTTATACAGACGAAAATTGAATAGCACGAAAAGTTTTGATTATCTAATAACAACTTGGAGTAAAATTTGCTGTTTTAAATTATTATACGAATAGGATGTATAAGAAATGATGATTTATACATATAAGGAGTCGTGTTTTATTATTTTATCCGGTTATTGCAAATGGAAATTGCTGGTATACCGATCTATTTCCCACCGATTAATCATTGTCAACCGCGATTCGTTTCCTGTCTCCGCCCAGCTCACTAAATTCGAACCAGACACTGTCAATGAAAAGCAAATTGACGACCACGGTATAACTTTGACTCTCGGCGACCTGCTCGCGATTAATGGGTCACTGGCTTCATTTTCAGATTTGTCGAATAAACTATCCGTTTGTGTACAGAGCTTACGATCTTTATTTTCTCCATAAATTCGTCGAATCTATGCAGTTAGACAATCTTATTTTCCAATCCATTTTTGAGACCAGATACATACTTTAAATCTTATCTAATTTACTTTGATTTTTAAACATTCAATTAATTTAAGTTCTCGTTGAAATTTTAATCAAATTTCTTAACCAGAAGCTTTTAAGACGGAGAATTAAAAATGAATAAAAATAACGTAATATTTGCCTTGTCTGAAAACCGGTTAATAGTTACGATAAGGATAATTTTACATTATTCTTTTCTGTTTCCTCTCTCTTTACCTTTCCCATTTTGAAGAGAAAGAACAAATTCTAGGTTAAATATTTTCGTTTTTCCGGAAACTTTGCTGGTTCAAGGAATTAGGTATATGCTAATTTTAAGAGAGTAGAACAGCATTTTATGTAAGCAGCGGTTACTTAAATATTCTGGATCTTTTAAAACTTTAAGCTAACTGATTTGTGGCTCTTGTTATAGACGTTATATGCAGAAGTTGCAATTTTTTGTTTATGCTATTGCCAATTTCGTTAATATTCTTCTGGAAATTTCTGGGAAATTCAAATATACGAATACACACAGAATACTATTTTCCACATACTGTACGAAAATATATAAAATACCTTAAGTATACACGCTAGAATATTCAGTGGACAACACGAATCTTTATTTCAGTTCCATTTTTTTTTTTAGTCGCATTCGTACAAATACGAATTTGCATAAGATAACGCAAATTACATATCGAAAATATTCTATCCGTGGCAACTTCGATATGCACCGAAAATAAGAGTCGATTCATATTTGCATGAAAATTTCAAAATTAAAAAATTTTCTAGCAAAGATATAGGCTAACCGTGAAAGAACTGCCCTGAATTTAAAAAAATGTAAAAATTCGTATAAAGAGGGAACGAAAAGAATATTGCTCAGTGCAATTTTCTCTTGAAAAGTTCTGGATATATTACGTGAAAGTAAAAAATTCCTATGCCATGATTACCAGTGCTTTAACGAACGACACAGGGTTGGATGGAAGGGAAATCAGCTGACAGTCAGTTAACAAAACGTGGATGCAAATGAAATCGACCCGCGAGTCAATATCGAACCACAGCGAATCCACCAAGTTTTCCGCGAACTTTTTACAAATTGCATTGCATTTCATTGCTACGAATTCCACTCTATGAAAAGTTTTCTCTTTTTTCTAGTAAATTTCAGTGGAATTGGATTGTTGCTATATTCGGTTAATTGCCTCGTTTTCGTGGAAAAATTACAAAAGGAATGAAAGCCGCGTGGAAAAAATATATTAACTCCATTTTTGTGTTTGACTTACAATTAATCAATGGCTAGAAGGGAAAGCTAATTTTTATATAGAGAATTGGTCGGCAACGTACTAAATTTTAAGATTGCTCCGCTATAAAAGACGAGAATTATCATGTTTTTCACCTCGTTTCAAACGAGGAAGATTATTTTGCTAGTAAAGGAATGCACATTTTTTGATTTTTTTCTTTTCAAACGGACGAATTCGTGAAAAACAAAACAGAATTTGGAGATGTTTCGTGCAGTTTCATGCGTAGATAGCAACTCGGAGTAACGCATGGAAAACATTGGAATTACCGCAGGCCTTTGAAGTTTGAAAATTTTCGGAAATACCAATTTTCAAGTGACGTACTTTGATCAAATTGTGAAATTCTGTACACCATCGTTGCAAAATATTGAAGTTTGATAGCATTAAAACAGAATATAGCGATTTTTGACGTTTCAATTAAGTGAAATACGTAATCCTGACTAGACAACATTGTGGTAAAATAGTAATTTTTCTTTTCTTTTTTCTTTTTAATTTTGTTCTGTTACATTAAAAATAGACTTGTCGTGATTCTCTTTGCATTTCATAATTTCTCGTTACAATCTCTTGATAAACAATTTATTTAAATAAATTACGCAACATTCTCGTCTCGCAGAACCGTTGCCGAAGCTCTTCTAGAAGCCTATGAGATACCTTATAGAAAAGTATTACAACTTAGATATACCATAAAAAGTCAATCTCCAAAACACCTAGGAAAAAAAAAAAAAAAAAAGAAAAAGGAAAAAAAACATCCGTCTCACATTTTGCCATAAAATCTCGTCACGGTATCAAAAAGTCTTCCATCACGCAACGACATCGATTTTAACGAAAACAATTTACTTCGTGCCACTGTTACAAGATTCGCCAGTTTACAAGACATGTTATTTATAGTCTATGGAGCCGTGTACGCGAGTTCGAACGAACTTTCGTAAGAATTAGACGGCCGATGGGAGAGCAGGGAAAACTGTCGATGTCACGCGCTCCAACTTCTTGGCAAATAAGTTTCGCGACGCGTTAAACGGCGAGTTTAGGACAGGCTGCCGGCCCCGTCTCAACTCAATTTCACCGATCGTTAGGAAGTTTCGTAAGAATTCCCGTCCGGCTTAACCGCGTCAACGAATCAAGGGAAATCGCGTTAGTTAAAAGTTGCTGCCCCTTTCTTCTTGTCTTCTTTCTCGATACACAGTTCCGTGGTCAATGTTGAGGGGACGAGTTTTCTATGAAGGAAGTTCAATTTAGATAAATCTTCCGGTTTCTTCGATGAGTTTCCTTAGCGCTGCGATACTCTTTCGTTACTTACTATTTTCTTTAGAAAAATTTTACGTTAGCGGTTCGATGCTCGCCTCTTTTTCTTTGACTTCTCCTGGGAAAACGAAACTTCTTTCAGAGATCCTATCGTTGTGATAAAAATGCTGGCAATATTTGGGAAAGAGATCAGAGGAAATAGAGTAGACGAAGAGAAAAAAAATATAGAACGAGAAAAACTATGTTCGAATTTTTTTTTTTTTTTTTGAGGAAGAATCGTGTAGATGGAATCTTTTTAGGGTAGAATATCTCGCCTCTTCTAGTTCCCCTACATCTTCCAATTCTTCGGCAGGAAATTTACAAGTACAAAAGAGAGAAAATTTAAATAATTGATCGTCAATTTGCATCCTACGGTAGTTCAATGAACGCAATGCAGCAAAAGTAAATAGAATTTTCAAAGTATCGTTATGCAGCAGTTTCGAGATATGCGCATCGAGCCAATAATAAAAATACATTCCTGCATTGTGGACCATTGCCTTTTATTTTTGCGACGAACGCTACTACGGACCAATAACGGGATCGATCGTATCCTTGTTTTTACCAATCGAAATTTTGAAATTCACGCTGCTGGAAATCGTTTAAAGAACAGCATTTCCCAACGATGTAATTAAAATTCCCCAGTCGACATCCAATGCCACGTTAACTTTTTACTATCGCCATTGATAAACCACGTTTCAACATCTCAACCAAGTCAACGCGCGGTTGCTTGAAAAATAATCTGCTGGAAATAATCGAACACGCATCTGGTAGGTACAGAGCGATATTTTGCAAATTTGGTGCAAATGCAAGTCGGTTGTTCGATGTTGCAACATTAGATAGGATTTTGATATCAGATTTTAATCAATTTGGAATGTGGGCGACGATCATGCGGATCTCGATTTTGTACAAATATGACGCTGAACGTCAAGCTGTTGAATTAATAACAGAGTTTTTATTTTATTGCCACTTATTACTAATATAGTTAATGGAGAATTCAATTTAATAGAAAAGTCTTTGTGTTTCCGAACGTTGAATTTGATTCCATCGTTGACCGTTACAATGGTCGATCGATAAATCGCGTATCGGGTGTTCTGTTCCGGTGAACGTACGGTAATTCGCATGAAGTAATTAAACATACATCGATGTAAATAATATTTCGCGCTGAACAAGAGTCGCCGATGAGCGTAAATAAACATTACGTTCCGCGTAATTTCAAGTAATTTCATCGTTTAGTTATTCGCTAGTCCTGTCGCGAGCGCCTGCATATACGCACACAGACGCATACACAGACAGAGAGAATTTAACGATAAATCCCGCGATAAATTACAGTCAGCCAGCTTGCAAAACAACGCAGTTTATGTATATAAATTCATTGAGGAACGCGACGACGTAATGACCGCTGGGAAAACTAGAACGTATCGGTGTAACGCGATAATCGACCCATGGAACTTACGAAAATTCGATCGTGCCAGTTCGATGCTTCGATAAGTTAATACGCGGGGATTGTTTGTAAATCCGATGGTTATGAATCGGCTCGATGGAATATCGAACGTGTTTCGTTGAATTTACCTTCCGATTCCAGCTGTGCCGATACTTTCTATCCATTTCTAGATTTTTATTCCATGTATATATGTTTGCCAGATTGGGCTCGAAACAGAGTTCGCACTATTTTTGTTTTCAGCCGCTTTCATTCCGTGTCTATTGTTACAAGATTGCGTTTGATATAGAGTTTCGCATTATTTTCGTTTTCACTGCTTTTTATTTGACATTTATGGCTATTATTCTGCGCTATATTTTTTCGCCTTCTGTGCCTTGCCTCGCTTTCCAGCTACCTTAACTTTCGCTAAGTTAGGCAATATTAAATTTTGTTACGTCGTTGGTATATTCAATTTATTAAATTTTCCTTCACCGATTTCAGCCTTTAAAGCGAAGAACCGAGTGAATTGCAAAAGCAACAGAAAAGTTAAACGAACGATTGTCAACGATAGTGTTGAGAATCGTGGATTTTAATCGCGGAAATAAATGTATAGGAACACTCAGATTACGCTTAGAATTGATGCGAAAGTAGTTTCAGATTTATTTGATATATGATTTACGAGATATTCGTCGATACATATTTGCACGCGTCTCGGTACTCTCTTTGTCTCACCATCTTCATTACCACACTACCAGCGGAACAGTTGCATTCATCTGTTTCGCGAGACGCTGTGCACGTGCATACTCCCACACACTCATACTCATATATACGTATGTCACTACTACGCGGCTAATCTAGTGTAACACACAAAATTACACATATCTCAATAAATAGTTTCAGATATTATATTTCAATAGCAAAAGTATAGATATTTCAACGACATCATAGTATTTGCAGAAATAAATTGTAGCGACGAACGAAAGCGTATTTATTTCAAGCGAAAAGGTTGACATATATGACGCATGTTACTATCTAGTCATTTAATATTCTCTCTTCTTAATAGTAGGAATATTAATCCCTCTTTGAGATGGGAAAATTTCTATGAGACGAGTACACGTTCGATATTATAATGCGTGTAGGTTGTCTTGGAGAATAATCGGCAACCGGTCAGCTCGGGTTGGATTAGCCGTAACTTAACGTAGTAAAATCGAGTTAACGAAGGCCGTTAACATTATCCGATGGCCATCGGATGAACGAGCACAGCTCTAGAGCGCGGCCTAACACACTTAAACCTGCTAATTACTTAACACACCTGTTCTGCACGCCGCGCAACCCTTTATCGCGTAGCTTATCCAGAATCGATCGATTATTCTGCCTCTCGGTACGGATCCTTTGGGAATGAAATTTTCTTTCGTCGCTGAAAACTGCCCCGTTTGAACTGTGCACTCCGATTCAAGATAACTTCGTGAACTATAATTACAAACTTCAACGGCGAGAAATTTTTACCATCCAGGCCGAACGGAATCGATGATTTTTGTAGATTCTTCCATCTACAAAGTAGGTAGATATTTGTGCATTTATGGAGAATTTGAAAGTCTAAAAACGTACAGAAATTATACGATATTTATTCCAAGCGTATATTTCACAACGATTCGCTGAGTATTTGAACGATCAGTTACGTTAGTAAGTTACGATATTTGATCATTTTTAGTATTAAGTATTGTACGTTTAATGCAGCTACTCGTCTCTGAGCGGTTTCACATTTTATCCATTTTTATTATAATTCTATCGGGGCAATCAAATTTCAAAGAAATTTCACACGCCATACGTACTAATGTATTACGAAATATTTTCCATGGTGTGGGAATATCTTTGTGAACCAGCGTATCGTTCAAACTATTTCGAACGAAAGATGACGCGCGAACGCAAAATTGGCCTGACATCGGAACACGATAATGATCCGAGGGACATAATCCTTGTCGACAAGTTCTCGGTGGTTTTAAACATCAAACAATGCAGCCAGCGACGAGCGTTGGCCGACTGTAACCATTTAGTGTTACCTGGTCAACCGTTTAATTGATTAACCGGTTACACTATTAACGGCGACACCATCGATTGTCCCCTCTAGTGGCATCATCGCAATCTATCCCGATGAAACGGTTCATTGATGCTTAGCTGCGATACTACTCGTTATATTCCGTGAAATCGATCCCATTTCACGTCATGATGTGTTCCATAATTGCCACTGCGATCAGTATTTGCACTTGCGACTAAGTATGCAAGTATAAAAGTATAGAAGCAAGAGAGTTTTTTCTCTGTTTCTTTCTTATCAATCTTCTTATCAAATCTTTCTTATCAAAAAAGATATTTAGATTCGGTAGGTATATCATTTAGATGAGAAATATTGTGAAGAAATGCGTTGAAATATTTGACTTTTGGTTATCTTGAGTAACCAAACGTTTCATGAAACAATGATTTTAAATATGTTTAGTAACTACGAAGACCAGAAATCTGATATCGGTCATTTTCACCGATTTCGTAGTTAAAAAGCTAAAAAAAAAGAGTAAAGTTTTCGTGAATTGCGATATTCTTTTTGTTAATTAATAAAACTTTAACTTTTAAAAATTACAACACTTCCATTCCAATAATCAATTTTCACAGATATCTTAAAATTAACAATTTTTAACATATGATATTCTTGTAGCGAAATGTATAAACAAGAGAACGTAAAGATATAAACCGCTCTCCGATGATTACTGTTTTATTTTATTCGAAGCGAATATTGGACGATCTGCGCGTTTATATCGACTCGAAAGGAGCATCGAGAACCGTGGAAGCTCGTTCCAATTTCCATTACCCGAAGATCTCTCTGGAGCTTGACCTAATACATATCCTCGATATACCGGATGTACCTTTAGATGTAAACACGTAGTTGATCTGGTAGGCTGCGCAAATTAAACTTTGATTAGATCGAATATAATCGAGCTTCTGTCCGATTCTCTGCGTCTCTGCTGTTCGTTGACAATGCTATTTGTCTCTCGTTTATGCGAAATATAATTCATGCGATATATAACGAATACGTTTTGAACGAGAAAAATGTCGGGCTTAAAATTTTGATTTATATTAATACGAAGAAATGACCATCACCTGGTCTAGGAGATTAGTATTATCATTAGTATTATCATATAAAAATAGTACCATTAATATAAAAGTTCTTTTTATATTAACAAAATATCCACTCAAACATTTAACATTAAGAAACATTCGCTTCAAACTTCAATCCCTTCAATCTATTTAAGAAGATTTTATCTTCCCTATCCTTTTCTATCTCTAAATCACTTTCAATCGTCTCCTCGACCAATTTACATTTACATTCGATACATACAAATTATATCCATCACAATTGCCTCCAACCCAAATTGAATTTCAAATACTCGGAAGTAATGGAAAAGTCAATTTATCTATGTATCTTCTCGTTTAATAGCATGAACGTTTCAAACATAGCGTTTGAAACCCATCAAAATTCCCCTATCTCCATTTCTTTCCCTAAATCACTTATAAACTCAACGATCAATCCAATCACCACCACTTTCCCATTTACCACTCACTCATTGGTTCCAATAAAATTTCATGGAGATTCGCGTGAAGGAGACCTCCACAACGATCGTTCCCTTGACCAGCTAGGAACTCGAGGCTCGTTCCAGCCTATCAAGCGGATAGGCGATCGTATGCGCGTAACACGTCCAGCATACGTCTGGTGAACGGTGTTGGTGCAACGTCGAGAGGATTATGTCCTGTTCGAGAAACGACCGGGCAGCGCACACACTAGGCCCCTTCATCCTCTTCGCGTTTTGCTTCTCTGTGTTTCATGCAAATGCGGCCTGATGCCGTTTAATGCCTCCGACAACCGGCAAAATAGTTTTCCAATATGATCAACCCCTTTTGCGGTTGCACTTCATCGTTTCACTGTTTTATTCTCTAAAACGTGTATGAGTAGCGAACGTCGAACGAGGTTTCGGTGTTGAATTCGCAAAGAAGCCGGCCGAACTGGTTGCAGAATATCGGATACGAGGCCGGCAAGCGGCAGTACATAGCCGATATTTGATATTCAAGCTATTATCAGATAATATCGTGATATCGATACGTGCTAGAAATTCTATGGTCTAATGATATTGATTAATTTTGAAACGAAATTTTGACGATCGGCGAAGAAGCTTTGCGTTGAAACAAACGTGTTAGTTTCGAGTTTGGTAGATTTTCGAACCGAGCTACATTCTTTCTGAGTCTGTATTTATTGCATTCATTTATTCCAATAAGCTGCGTTAATCATAGAAAAACAGAGGAATCCTTTTCGAATCAAATTCAAATAACGAAATTGAACGATGCGGTGAGAATATTCCGTGCTCGCATTAAACAACGAATTACGCATTAGGTTTGTCGAATCCATTTTTGTTCTCAATACGTCGAACATGATTCTGTCTCAATGTTATTCTTCTCTTAACTTCTCTCTATTTTTTCATCGTGTAAATTCTATAATCTCTCGCTCAATCATTTTCTCAGTTACACTCGATACGTATGCTTTATTATTCCATAATTTATCCATCGCAATTACAAACAAATTATCCCCGAGAATGCTAACAGTCACACTTATTTTCGAGTTAGATACAACGCTCGTTGAAAGCAATTAGAAGATTCGAAAGAGTAGCAAGCGTTTTACGCCGTAGTAAGCGTGCCTTTCGTATTTTGTAAGTATGCAATCATAAGTCTTCGGTATTACGCATCATGCACTCGCTCTTTGCTATTCATGTATGCGCAAAGACGATCACGTAAACGAGTTGGTAGTTTGCGCACGGTGAAGTTCAGTTAGGCAACTAGCTCGTAAATCTCCGTTCGCTCAGAACTCGGGATTACCTTCGAGGACTCATTAGAGCCGGAATTGCCTCCTTATTTGAGATCATCCTTCTTCGCGTGAAACTGCCAACGCGCGACTTTCTCATCGAGATATAATGAAACTTTAACTAATGAGCGAACAACGGAATAGAGTCGTCAGTTCTGTTAGTCACTCGGTTAGTCGTAATTCTTAAGTCACCTAACGTTTCTTGTTTTCCTAATTTTCTCATATTGATACTTTAGAGGCGTCGTTGAAAATTGTATGGAAACAAATGGCAGCTGAGATTTACCGAAAGCAAATTGCCTTTGTTACGGTATTCCAGTTTTCTGTTAGATTTCAGGCAGGTAAGGGAAAGGTTACTTGCTTGAAAAATTATCTGCGTGGAATATAATTGTAATTGATTTAATGAGGCAAGAAAAAAGTTGAAGTTTCGAAGAAAAAGGAAAAAAGCCTGGTAATGGGAATACTTGAGGAAAATTGATTTTATTCGCCAAGCTGATCTTTGTTTGATGGCTTTAAATGGGGGCTTTTTATTTGGAAATTAATGGCGAGATGGTGAACGGAAGTTTAAGCAGAGAGAAAGAGAGAATTATTGATATCAGAGTTGAATTATAAGAAGTAGACGCGAAGTTTCCGGAAAGTATTGGTTCATGATCGGAGGAAAGTGAGAGTATAAAGTTCGTTAAATGCGAATACACACGCTATTCGAAAGAACTTAACTGTAATATAAACGTAGAATAGAACGAATCAAATGGAATGAAAACTTTGCGTAACCTAAAGGTAATTAACCCCTGTAACCTGAGTGTAACACATATACCGTATACCGTGCGTCTTAGCATGTTTTAGGTAGATTAGGATAAATAAATTGTCATCCTGTTTTTGGGGATATAACTGACTTGTTTTAACTTACAATTAGATTTATTTGTATTTAATTTATCTTACCAGATCTAATTTACCCTATTCCTATTTCAGTATATACGTAGCTAGATTTAACAAAGATTAATTGAAATTTAACTCGTGTTCGTCTAATTTAAAGTTAATTTAGATTTACAGGAGAACATGCTTCATTGTTGCCAAGCTGTTTAATTACTTCCCTTAACGTTTCCGCTGCTACTGACGCGCAAGTTTCTTTACATAAAATTTTAATAGCAATAATATTTCAATAAGGATAGATACTCCTTTCCAAAAATTAGAAAATAACGGCAGAGTATTTTCTACGAATATATTTAATACTTGTTAAATGTTTTATCGGTTTTGTAAAAGAGAAAGAGAGAAACAGAGAAAGAAATTGGAGTTTCGAAATGGCTGAAAAGAATAGAAAAAGTAATAAGGAACGGAACGGAAAGATAATACAGTATTAGAAAGGAAAGAAAAAAAGGGGAAAAATATTTTACTACCCTTACGTAATATTGAACCATGATTTTAATAAAACTCTTAATTATAATTTTTCCCCTCGTTAATAGCATTTCAAAGTTACGTATTCGCGTGTTTGTCAATTCTCGCGTTACATCATGCAGACAACCGAGCAAATAAACCCATCAAACTTCTCACAAACCGGAGTAGATCATCTGCAAGGCTCACAACTTGCCTCCATCCTCTCAGAACTCAGAAATTGGTTCAGTTGGCAGGAATTGCCAACTTCCGACAGACCAGGTTATTCTCCGGATAGACCGAGATTTTTGATTTTCCACCGCATTGAGACTCCCTTGTTCATCTACCTTTTCCAATTCTCTTCCTCCTCTTTCTTGCCTTGTTAACTCGTAAACAGCAATAAGTTTTAAGCACAAAGACCAAAGTTTTAAACACATATCGGAAACAGTTTCTATCTCCCTTCCATCTGCAAACAGATAATACATCCAATTGTTATTTAGCTTTTTCTCGTTAGAAAGTTGAGGGAATAGGAAATTATTTAAATTCGCATCTAGTTACATATACAACGCAAAAGCGATTCCTATTCCTTTTTATGTTTATTTATTCCTCGAGTGAAAGATCTTTATATTACGATGGATCTTCACAGAAACTCGGTTACCGATATTCAATCATCTCCTAAGATCTCCAATCATTTTCCTTTAGATTTCTCCTGAAAGTTACAGTTTATTATAACTTCGTATCGTTTTCATATTTGTAAAAAATCTTCATCGAGAAAGTAACTGTTGGCGTCGTGGTACTAGAACGTTCTTCTTTTAAAGGAACCTCTTCCTCGACGTTGATTTGCTACGTTTACGATTCTGTCACGATATCACGTAAACAGGAACATACCAACAGACGTTCGGAAGATGGTTCCCTCTATGGAAAGGTCTGGTAAATTTGGATCGAGAATCGAGGGCAACATACGTGATGTCACTGTGTTGAAAACACGATGATGTACGTGTAATAACGTCGTCTGTCTCGATTCTTCGTCTTTCTTTCTTGTTATCGGGTATGTTTGACGGGATTTCTCGATTCGATGACATGGACATCGATAACGAAAAATATTATGGGACTGATCGACTTCCTTCGAGAAATTTAAGGATTCCTTTTGGTAGAAAAATTGTGAATTTGTCGAGTCGTATTATGTGCTATTAATGCAGGACGAATTAATATTATATAAATTACGATGAATCTAAATGTATTATATTTTGCAAGAAGAATTTTCAAAGTTTCAATTTATAATAATTTTTATCGTCGTCGAAGGACAGGCCAGACTCTTTTCTAATTTTGTCATGAATTTATCATTTTCATCGTTTAATTCATTATTATAAGGAAAAACAGAAACGAGAAGATGTAAAACAGCCGACAAATTTCTTCGTACTTGCCAACAGCATTTGTTACGATAATCTCGAAAGTTAAAAATCAGTACGTCGCGTTGTCGTGCGCCATCGAAAGAACTTTCAACGTAAGTTTAATCATTTTAACGTGGAGGGGAGCGTGTAATAAGGACGCACAATTACGCAACAGCGGCGTGCTGTTCTCAAGCTGCTTCCCATCGCGTTCTCCGCGATTCCACGAAGTTTTAATTGTTTCTAATCTTAACGCGGATCACGGCTTATGTGGTGAACTTAATTTTCTGGCCGCGTTACAAACGAGAACGGGAGAATTCGAGGATCCTCCGGGCAAATTCTTCGGAATTTCTCACGAAACAACCCTTCTTTAATCACGTCCGCGATTATTTTCATCGTTAGACCACGAAATTCGCCGAG
Organism: Bombus hortorum; assembly: GCA_905332935.1. Classification (NCBI taxonomy): domain Eukaryota; kingdom Metazoa; phylum Arthropoda; class Insecta; order Hymenoptera; family Apidae; genus Bombus; species Bombus hortorum. The sequence goes on along the minus strand of HG995195.1, from coordinate 15,176,753 downwards.
TTACGTCTGGAACGCTCTTCAGACTCGCTTCGAATTTTCAATTGTTTTCCATTTAATATCTTCGAGTCGAGATTGCAAAGGGGAAAAATCATATGATATCTTGCAAAAATAATCGGACTGCTTACGAAATTGTCAAACGTAGAAAAGATTCAAATGAATTGAAAAATTAAATTCTGACGTTTCATATACATCGTCTTTTTTATTCTTCTCTTCTTCCATTTACGATGTTTCATGTCTTCTCAGGGATCGAGTCTACGAATCAAACCTCCGAAGTTCAATTATACATTTTTTGATATTTTTGAATTTGCTCTTTTTTACGTTTATCACGGCGGAAATGGTTTTTGAAATTGCAGTTTCAAACTTTTTTATTTGTTCCGATATTGGAGTTCATATCGCGAGGATTGAAGCGTTTAATGAAATTTTTTTTAATCCTGCAGGCTATTTTTTTGTGTACAGAAGTTTTGGGAATTTTTTAAACCGCTGCTTGAACATTCGAAAATGTGTCCTCCCGAAATTGTGCATGTACAACGAAAATGAAGACGAGTTTCTAAAGCGTTTTGATCCTAAGTTTCGGCCAACGAATCTTGAAATAACTATACAATTATCGGAAACCAGTTATAGAAAATTCTTTCCAACATAAAATAGCAGGACATTTCACAAAAATTACTATTGAAAAAGTTAGAATCATCGAGCAATTCTCAATTTTCTATTTTGAAAGTTTGGTCAGAATTATTTCCTTCGCTTTGGAATTCGATAGACTATACCAATCGTCGAAGAAGCATGATCGCACGAGTTTTTAGAAAATTTTGCAAATGTTGTAATAAAATACAACAGCGTGTTAGTACTTTTTGTAGCCGCTGTAGTTTCGTCTCGCTTCGGAAGACTATGACAACTAACCTGTCCCATTGTTCTATATCGTCGACCGGAGAATCGTGGCGAAGAAAACGTTCGGCGTCGCGTTTACGTTGCACGTGTACGCCCGACGTTTCGTCGTTGAATCTCTCAAGCCTGGCTCGACAAAGGCGGAGACATCAAGCGGTGCAAGCTTTGCAGCTGGGCGTATAAAAGCAAGAAACAGCCGGCAGAAGAAAAAGTCTGTGACAAAACGAAAGAAACGAAGAAAAAGGGAAGAAGGCGGTGAAGGGATAAAGGAGGATGGAGGACGAGCAGGCTCACCTATCTCTTCTTTCAATAAGATTCCGCGTGAACGGTAGCTCATGCCAGACGCGGAGTCATGCCGGCATATTGAGTATTCGAGCTGCCTCCTTTACCCCGATTTTTTCTCTTATTTTCTTTTCTCTTTTCCTTCCATCTCCTCCCGCCTTCTGTTACTTTTCTATTCTTCGGTATACTCGGCGAGAAAAGGATCGCCACTGTGATCCTCGTCGATTTGCCAAAACGGTACATCTGGCCTACTATTTTCGCAAGTTAGCGGCCTCGAGCGTATAGCGCATCTTGCTTTCAAGAAAACGATTTCTCCCTTTCGTTGATTTATCGCGTTGTCGTGGAATTTTCCGCTATTGTATCGCTATTGAAATTTCCCTCTCCTGCTCGATGTTCGAAAGTACAGTTACTTCAAAATTCTTTGTTCGAAAGCCAACGCGTTTCAGATATAAATCGTTCGATTCAGTTGCTGCTGATTTCAAAGTGGTTCACAGTATCAAATAAATATTCCTATTTGTAGGTAGAGTATACGAGCTTGGCACAATGATTTTTTTTCTTTTTTTAATTACAAATCCTGGAAACGTTACTAGAAATTCAACGACAACTTTATCTGCAACAACTTTTTCAAAGGATCCATAGGGTTGGAGCGTGAGATTTGAAGTTGCTGAGATGTAGTTCGGTGCTCGAGAGGATTCTTTCCTTTGATTTTGGACGTAGCTCTTTCGGGAGGTTTGGTTTTGAGGATTTTGTAGCTCTTTCGATTCTAAAGGTAGCTTCTGTGGCTGCGCTTCTGCGATTCTATAGTAATGATCGAAGTTGAGATTCTATACATCAAAGTAATGAATTAGAAATAGAAAAGTGTTGATCGTAAGGCACAATAGAACATTTTTACGATATATTTAACATTTCGAAGAATAAATAAATGAAATGGTGCGATAAGAAAAGAAGAGATTCCCAATGGATTTAATAGAAAGCTTAGAAATCAAATTAATTTCAGATACACGAAACATCTAGCGATTGTTGTTAAAATCCAGTTAATTGTATTTCCTATAAAACGTATTTTTCATCGACTAACAGAAATTCATCTCTCAAATTAATAGCCCGTTGCACTTGGAAACTTGAAATCAATTTTTCTCACGTGCCAACCTTCTTTCCTTTTCTACACACAGTTTCGTCTATCTTTGATTAACGGCATCGCATCTGTGGCTTTTATTTCAATCTTACTTACCGGCGTACAGGTTATTACTTCCTATCGAATACCCAACATCAATCTTTGATTAAATCTCTAATTAATTTCACGTGCTTTCTTAAAAACAAAGTATTAGCTTGTCCAAAAAGTTTCTTTCGTTTTATGAGGAAACAATAGACGCACATCGTTTTTTGCTTTATATTATTTTGTCGAATTACGTACGATCCGTTTTGTTCTGTTCAGATAAACACCGTGACATTTCACAAACTTTCACGGACAGAAGGTGCACTGTTGTGAAAAACACGTTTGCAACAGAAACAACCTAATGTATATGTTTCCTCTGCTTTCTTTCTCAAACGAGTAATTCAAAGTATTATCGTAAGTATAAAGTTGTATAGAAACACAAATAATACGGGCTTTATTTTCCTAAATATATGAATTTAGATAAGAAGGTAAAGATATGTCTCAATCGTACAACTCTATTCAGATGGGTCAGAATCTTTCAAATAATTCCCCCAACTCCGTTTACATTCTTATCTCTTTGAATTTCAAACGAATCAGCAAACGACACCAAAGATACATTATCTACAAACTCCAAAGCCTTCTCTGCCCTTTTGATCCATCTGAACGTTCCACTCGCAATCCCAATCAGTTCCATGTCATATATCTTCGTCGATAATCTCTCTTCGCTGATTGTAAGAGCACAGTACGAAATCTTATCAAACCACGTTATCGTAGACACGGAGGATCAATGATAGCAGAAGGATCGGTTCACGAGAAGTATCGTAAATGATACGTTGCGAGGTTGTCTTACGGGTCGTTCCACGCCAAATCGATCACTTCGTATTCGATGTCTGGGATTTTATCGTAATCCGTACGAAAATAGGGTGGCTTCGAGTCATCAAAATAAAGACATCAAAATAAATTCTCTGTATCAATAGAGATAGGAATCTCCAATCCATGGCGTTTTTTCTTCTTCTCCTTTTTTTTTCTTTTTTTAATAGGAAGTATCTTCGCAAGAGAATTTGTTAGCTTGTGAATGCGTTTTGCTCGTGATAAGGGTGGCATTATTCGTTCGACGATGAATGATTGGCCGGCGGAGATCGAAAGACTGTTACAAATTCGTCGCTAAACACGCGTCACCGTTAGACATTTTTCGAGAAAATTCAATATGTTCAAGCATGTTCAATCCATCAACCGACGCGGCTGTCGCCCCCTCGTGTTCTGCGTGAAATATTTCTGGCCGCGACGTTATCAGGTGCTTTTTCTCGTTATTAAGGATTGTCACGTCAGGAAGGAAGAACGGGAAGAGGTATTGATTTGGGTAGAGAGTTGTCACGGATGTTTTTAGCGAGGGAAGAAAGATGGAACGATTATTTGCATTATTTCGTTAGATACGTCTGTTCCAAACGAGTTGGATCTTCAGATTCCTAAAAATCTAACAAATCAGTTATACATCTTCCGCTTATTTCTATCATCGTTCTCTTCTGCCCTAGATTCTTTTCTTCTCTGTATTCTCCCAGTTTAATAGATTTTATCTTGACGTCATTGTCTTCTTCTACAAATTCCCAATAATCGTCTCTGTAACTTTCTAACAGCCTTTTTCTAATTTGTCAGCTGCGTATGATTTTATCTTATTAGAAATTTGACACGTAAATGTAAAAATACATCGGAACTTTATTACGTCATAACTTCGTGAAATTAAATTACATCAAATTTTTTGAAATTATTTAATCACAATAATTATTATAATTATTTAAAATAATTAAAGAAAGTGCAATTTAGCATTCGGAATTTGGGGAGACGTTAACGTTGCGCTGATAAACCTTATGAGCAGGTTAATGTCGGAGGAAGTAAACTGTGCATTATATCGCGTGGTGTACAAACGAGGTTGCGGGGTGGTCAAGTTTGGGAGGAGAGGTAAACGTTGGCAAGCAACATTTTGCGAACCGTCAGAATCGTCGTGTCCACGATCATCGTCCATGGTAAGCGTGCTGCGAACAGATAATGTCGAGGAAATTAGCTATCGGTACACCTGACCGATCCTCTATGTCGCGCCTGGATCACCGTAATTCTGCTGAATCCCGTTACAACGTATCGATCTACGATCTCACGGTGAACGAGCTAGTCGTGAGCTGGAAGTTAGATAAGAGCGTGAACGATCACCGAATAATGTCCGGAACCATATATTTTACGACGTTGCCACTACTATTGGACAGAGGGTGAGACAAACCCTATAGAAAAGCTCGCCTGTGAGATCGCATTGAGTACGTTCTTTAGTATGTAATTCTTGGTGCATCGAATCCAAAGGAGCTTCACGCATTGTTCCGTGTTACGTTTTTTACAATTTTAGTCGTGAACGTTAGCCTGACAAGGGAGTAGAAAATGGTAGACACGTACGAATCTTATTTAGCAGCGGTAACTCAAGTTTGAGGATTGAAATCGTCGTGAAAAGTATGGTCTCTTAAGAGGTAATTGGAGATGGTTAACGATTAATATTTATTTGAATCTAGAAATATTCTGTAGCAAATGTAAACTAACTGATGGGAAAGGCATTGCTCGGAGACAGAATTCGTTTATTGTATATTTTATAATTTCACGTTGGGGGTGAACCGGAAACTTTCAGGTCCCGTAGCAACGTTTACGCGCGGCAGACGATAAAAATTCGAGGGAAACTTTTAATTTACAACTTCCGAAAGGGACAACACGGGTTTGCCCGAAACTTTTCAACTCGAACTTGCTAACTTTCTCTTTTTCTCTTTCTTCGCTGCTTTTTTCTCTTTTTGCCCCCACACCGTCCCTGGTGTGTAAAAGTATTTTCGAACTACACTCGTGAAATTGTCCTTCGACGCAGTTACGAGGATTTTTCGAAACCGAGACTTCCAAGGTGAAACAAAATTTTAAGCGAGAACTTTAAATGGAATTCCCTTGTTATCGCCTGCTCGGGGTAAGTTTTCCTTCGAACCATCGTTTCATCGATTTAGTAGATCGTTCGGTTTTTTGTTTCCCACTAATTCCCAGTCTAAATTTGACGAAACTTCTCCATGGAGACTGGCTCGATTGTAAGTCAAATCTCGAGGAACAAATGTATCTTCGCGGTGATGTTGGTCTTAAGGCATGCTTCATTAGCGTCTGTCTGACAGACGAACGTGATTTCAAGCTCTTTGCTTCAATATTGTTTTGCAGCGTATGATGATAGCAATTTTGAAGAGGTAAATCTAAAACGTGGATTGAATCGGAAAATTTAGAATCAATGAAAAACGTGAAATCAGCGACCAGATATTCATAAAAATGTAATCAAATAACGAAATTCCGAATCGATTAAAAACACGAATAACAGAAAAATATTTTGACTCGCGTAATTGCGAATTAATTGAAAATTAATAAATTTGGAATTCGTCAAAACTGTAAATCGGATCATAAAATTTCGAATTAATTATTTTCTAAGATGTGAATCAAATCGAGAAATATCGAAAAGGTCAAAAATGGGAATCGTTCTTTGAGGAATCTATAGCAATAGTATCCTTGAATTTTTAATTTTTTAAAGATTTAACCAGATTTCACAGTTCTTTTGCTTCGTCCATTTCAAAGTCAGTGGTATATCGTACTACGTTTTGAAATTGTATCTTTTTATCGGCGGGGGCGTTTGTTTCATCAATCTGCATTCTTTCTATTTTTACCCGTGGTATTTGCGTTACAGACCAATCTTTGGGGATTTTCTATTTTTTCTTCTTTCAAGTTTGTTTTTATTTTTCAGCTTGAATTTTTCCGTCGTCTGGGGACTGTTTTCTCTTTTATTTGTGCTGCTTTTTGAGAGAGTATCGTTTAAATTCATCGGTAAACTTAATTCGTATGCCTTGTCACCTGCATAACCTGACAAATTATATCGCATAAAATACGAAGAAACCACACAAAGGCAACAACAGCGTTTACTATACTAATGTCGTGTCCATCCCTGTTTTGCACCGTGCACGGAACCATAAAGGATTCACGAAACGCAGTTAACTGCTTGGAAACGGCCGTTGCGCCGACTCGTTAAGAGGCTTTGCTCGACAAAGCAGCTTTCTATTTTGCGACCATCCCTGGAAAATGTATTGTTTTCCACCGGACGAGATTCTCTTTTCCAACCCCCACTGGAAATCCGTCTAATGGGTTCCTGGACGAGCGTTCCGCACGGAAGAAATCAGTCTGGTTGATCGAAGTCCTTTGGCGTTCAGTGAAATTCTTTGAACGAATCGTGGATCGTTGATCGCTACGGTTAATGAAAAACATGGAATCGAGGCTACTGATATGGTAGAGAAATCGAGAAGCTAAAATGCCAAGAAATGTAAATGTTAAAAGCGAAGAATTTTAATTGTCTTTAGAAGATAATTTATCGCTCAAGTGGATACAGATTTTCGCAGTTTATCGTCTTCGTAGATTTAGAGGAAATAAATAAATAATAGTAAATAATAATAAAAATAAATAATAAAACATCTCAATTTTCACGCATTACATAAACAACGTACATACTTGTTACGTTAAATTTAAGTTACGCGATGCATCGTAGAGTTTAAATTCGATTATTTCTGTTATTAACACGATAGTTCCATGTTCTTCAGTTAGTCTGGTATAATTTTGTCAGTAGATAAATATCTCGTATGGATCATTAAAATTGTTACGAGCGAAGTTATTACACGATTCGGTAGAAAAAGATCGAATTGTTCGTTGTTCATTTTTATATGTATAATCCGATTTTATATGCACACATTTTTATTCCCTTGAAATTACGGTTTATACATGAAATTATCATGCGACTGAATGAGAGAAGATTTTACTATATTGCAAGCATACATCGTTAATTGACATTTACATAATACGATTTGGGAATATGTGGGAATTTTTATCTCTCTGGAATCATGATTTATGGATGGGCTTGCTGAACAGCTAAATTACTCATGCTACAAGCACTAGCATTTGCAATATTTTTTATATTACACTATTAAACACTTAAAACACCACACTGGATACATCTCTGTCCTTTGTTCCTACATATTCATACATAGTTTTCTCTTTCTATCAATTAATATTCTGAACTTTTTTCCAATTCTGGACACAGTCACATAGTACTTTATGGTGTCTCGCTGGGGGTAGCCATCCACACGTTATTTAACAATTAGGTTAGAAAAATTTACCGAATGTCGAACTGGACAAATTGTAAAGTACAAATTAAATAATAATATAAAAAAGGTACTTATGAACCAACATCTAATAATTTTCGTAACGATTAAACCATTAACCCTTTGCACTGCGAATTTTATTTCAATTTCGTTACCAGCAGCTCCCAACGCTTTTACGTGTTTTAATTGAAATTTACTTTAACCAAAAGATCAAACAATTTCAATAAATAAAGGAAGAAACGAATTCACTTAAATACCAGTTTCATTCACACTATTGTTGTATTTTGTAATTTTTAACTGTATGATACATCTTGAAACAATTTCCAGGATACAATGCTCGTTTTCCTTCGCACGTTTCACAAAAAAAGGTAGAACTCAAAAAAAGAGCTCCTGAGATAAAAACTGACGTCGAGTCACATTCGACATAGGAGTGCAAAGGGTCAACATTGATCTTGGTCGTAGCCATTTCGATATCTCTTCGTGCGTACACCTTGAAAACGCACAGAATTGGCGAAATATACTCAGGTAGACGATAATATACACGATAGCTATGTAATTCACAACGACTCATCTTTATATTGTATAATTGTGTCTCGACTATCGTCGCTATGAAAGGCAACGAAAAAGGTGAACAGGAAGATTGCGACATCGAAAACAGAGCATTCACTGTACCGTAAACTGATCTCGTACTTGCAATTCCTTCCAGGCGAGTTCTTACGCAGAAGCAACGTTTGAATACTCGGTAATTCTAAACGCCCAACTACCGACCTGATTACATATTCCGATATTCGCATCGAATGGCACAAGTATCGGCCGTTTTGGCCTGTGTGCTGACTAATAGCGGCGTTTACAAGCCGTTTGGAATATTATCAATCGACGCGACGTCCTCCGTAATTCGTGGCGAACACGGCTTCCGAGTTAATCGAACGCAGCCGCTCCTGGTAATTGATTGGGCAGCAAATGTGGTTCCCAGAAAATATAGTTTCATGTTTGCAGATTTTAGCGATTCGGATGAATTTGTTGCACTTGTTCGAAGTTTCAATGGAATTCGAATCTTTGGTGAATCGAGTTGCGTCCCATGTTCGTTTCAATTAAATTGTATAATACGCGTGGATATTTATGAATTTTTGGCAAACTTGAAATTTCGAAAATTTAGAAAATACATATAACACAGTGTGAGAATATGTAAAATATACAAAGGGCAGTAATATTAGAGGATGAAACGAATTTCTATTTGGAATTTATTTCTTCAGTCGTGTTCGTAAAAATGCGATATTGTAAAGCAATTTGTAACAAGAATTTACAACAGAGAGGAAACCGCGATATCGACGAGGCTGTGGCGCGTGAAAATTCCTTCATAATGAGACGTTTGCATGGATCAGCCGCTCGAAATTAATATCAACTCCTTTAACACGGGATTTAATGAAGTGTATTTAAACAGAGATTGAATTTTAAATTAAACCGGCGAGCCTTTCATTCAACGGCTGGCATTTTTGTTCGATGAAAGCGCGTTTAACGAGAATTTCGAGGCGTGAGCCCTAGCGAAACTTTGAGTTCAGTACGAACGGCCGTCGAGTAATCGATTCTGAGAAGTTCAACTACGATAATAATTGAAGGAGAATATAGCGATTCATTGGCGCGATTGAAGTAATTCTCAATCGTATTGCCTGTTGTTTCGCTTTGTAATTTAATTATTGAAAAATTAATCGTTTAATTGTTATTTAAATTCACTACCTGCTTCCTTTTCAAAAAGTATTTTCTAATTAATTCTCTGCGTTATGTAAACGATTGAAGTTGGAAATATTTATTTCTTAGGTGCGCAAAATATCTTTGACTTTTTATTGATTGTTTATCCAATTATTCGACTTTCTGTGCGTAAATACAGCTTTAACGAATTTTCTATCGAGCGATATAAATCAATAGGAAGTAAAAACTCGTGGACGATCACAGAATAACGAATTAGATTCAAGCTGAATTACTTAACTAATATATCAAATGTCTCAATTGCAAACTGTTAATTGAATTGCCAAAATCAGAGTGGTCTATCAGTCGAATGGAACTGGCAGGTCTAATGAAATTGTCCAAAATCATTGCCTCGGTTCGTCGAGCTCAACAAAAATATTAGCGTTTTATCAAACGATCGTTTCTTTTTCTTCTCCATAAAAAAAAAAAAAGAAAAGAAAAAGGGAAAAATTAATCGAAAATAGGAAACGATTATTTCTTATCTTCGTAAAACTATCGCAATTGTACAAGATTTTATACAATAGAATTTTACAAAATAGAATTTTACATCGTCGTTAATTCACGTATCACGAAGTGCCAATATAAAAATAAAACTTGAACTAAAGAAATAGAAATGGAAAGTATATGAAGAACTACGTAACATAAAGAGAATTATAAACTTTTGTGTATGTGTAGATTTAAATTTCCAAATATTGCACCGTCTTAAATCTATAAAATTCTAATAAAACTTGAACTAAAGAAATCGAAATGGAAAGTATATGAAGAACTACGTAACATAAAGAGAATTATAAACTTTTGTGTGTATGTAGATTTAAATTTCCAAATATTGCACCGTCGTAAATCTATAAAATTCTAATAAAACTTGAACTAAAGAAATACAAATGGAAAGTATATGAAGAACTATGTAACATGAAGAGAATTATAAACTTTTGTGTATGTGTAGATTTAAATTTCCAAATATTGCACCATCGTAAATCTATAAAATTCTAATAAAACTTGTACTAAAGAAATAGAAATGGAAAGTATATGAAGAATTACGTAACATAAAGAGAAATATAAACTTTTGTGTGTATGTAGATTTAAATTTCCAAATATTGCACCGTCTTAAATCTATAAAATTCTAATAAAACTTGAACTAAAGAAATCGAAATGGAAAGTATATGAAGAACTACGTAACATAAAGAGAATTATAAACTTTTGTGTATGTGTAGATTTAAATTTCCAAATATTGCATCGTCGTAAATCTATAAAATTCCTTAGGAAAATTACGATTTTGATTATTTCGACCATTCTGGAATCTCTAATGTTAAATAAGATGAAAATTGACGAGATAAATTAGTTTACGCTTTTCTTAACTACGGTTTTTCACGTCCACAGGACTATTAATAAAATATAGATCATTATCTCACCGGTGATCGACTAATTTCACAGTAATTTTTCATCGGCCATGTTTCCGCGATGCCAAGATATCATCGTCACGTTATTCTCCATTGAATAATACCTATCCTCTGGCTGGGCGAGCGCGAGGAAGATGTATCGATATAATAATCGATCAGAACGTCCCACTGAGTTTATAAATATCGTGCTTGAAACGTATCGCAATTTTTATCGTCCTAGTCCATCGAAAGAATAATTTTTTAGGAATACAGGGTGGTTCATTATCGAGAAGCTTGTTAGTTGTTTTAATTAAGTATTAATAAAAAGCAAATATCCCTTAAAAGACGCATGCTGTCTTAGGCTTTGAAATTAAACTGACCAATAAAACATTGACCAATAAATTATTAAATTAAATCGATAAAATTATTTCAGGTTTATGAAAATTACGAGTTGTAGAATTTAAAGGTTCTTGGAATTGAGAGAATTACTTCTTTTGAAAGTAATTAAAAAATGTCTACATAGAATGGAAGATCTTCTCAATTTTCTAAAATATTAAATTTGTATTTCCAACAATTTTTATGGCATTCTATTTGTAAATAATAAAGTTTCCATTTTTCGTAATATTAGTAGCGGGATATTGATGGTTCACGTCTCCTAGATCTATTCATTTGAATTAAAATTTCAATGAGTATAAGTCATTTGCACTCTCTTGACGAAATAAGCTACGAAAATTTCGAGAATCTGGTGTCTTACAAATGGAACAAACGTTGTAACAACAATTTATAACTTCACAAATTTTTCTCCCCTGTTTTGTCTTTTGTTTTATTCTTTATTTCTTTTCATGCATGCACAATAAATTCCTGTTTTCGTTCTTTCTTTTGACAGGGTACACTGTGCTTTTAAGGATTTCTGACACATTTATCCGAATGCATTATCCAGGAAAAGACGCGAAGCTACAATAATTAGCGATAAACGTTTCGCATGATCTAAAGCCAATAGTAAACCTAAACCGTTACGCCGTTACGTAATTAACAGTAAATTCAAATTAGCGCGCATTATTGTGCGATTAATATGGACATTGACAGATGTCCATGCATGACAAATAGCACGCCTTTCAATTAAATCTGCAACATCACTTATTACAGATCCTAAACTGGCATTAGAAGCACAATTTTAGAATTCTCGGTTATTCGTTATTTGACATTCGAGTTTTATAACTGAATAGTTAGAAAAATTTTGTTCCTATAGAAGCAATTCACGAAAATACTTTTTGGAAGAACTTTTTTACTGACATTTGGCTTGAAAGAAAAAGGAAAAGATTAGAAAAAGTTTGTAGAGTATGGTATGTTGATTAAAATTGCTAGTAAATTATTAAAAATAAATAATCTTCTATAGAAATTTTGCGAGGAATGAAAGAAGAATTTAGGTTGTATCAAAAATTTGGGAAAAATTACGTCTATTATTTTGTATTATTTATTATTCGTAATCCTCTTGTCTTGCTGCACGTGTTTTCATTTTTAAATTAGTTATTTGAGCAAATTATTTGAATAAATAAAATGCAAGCGAACAATGATATTTGCTTCTGTAATATTTGGATAGTATTGTTGTTGTCCATTGGACAATAGAGTGTAAAAATCCATTGTTTAATTACGATCCCGTTAATTTAATACATGCAAACCGTTTGCAATAAATTTCGCGTTCTCGAAATTAACATTTCCTATCTCTGGTAGAGTTGAAATACCATAGATAAAACGTGTTTTATCGTACACGATATAATATCTGTAACAAATAACAGCAAGTTTATTCTGCTTTTGAAATTAGCAAAAAGCACTTACTTTTTATTTCGGAAGACTTTATTTGCGCAACAGTGATGATTTATAATAGTACTTGACAATTAATTATCTTTATTTTGAAAAAGAAGGATATTTTAGGTTTACGTATCTTTTTTTCGTTTTTTGCTTATCCTCCGTAGCTTTCCCATCATTTTTCACGAAAATGTCACTCCTATGCCGTCCTCGTCTTAATTGATCGATAAAAACTGGATGTCGAGGCACACGATACTTCAAACCTTTCGATGGTAGGGTTGGTTCTAAGACTTTAAGAACTGAAGGTCCTCAAATATATATAATAAAAAATAAATATATAAATATGAATAATAAATATATACATATCTCGGAGATGAAAGGACATCGGGGCCTTTCCTTTGCAACGTTTGGGACCATCCCCAATACTTTAGTCCAAACTTTTTATTATAGCTGTATTTAAATAATAAAACTGAAAAATAGTTGTTTATGATTTAATTTGAGTATGGGTGCCCGAGATTTATGACAGTGAACTTGAGCTCGAAGTGACATAACTGGTCGCTGAACGTAGCCGCGGTCACGGGAGGACCGTGTACCTAACAGAGGTATGGAGTAATTAAATAATTCTCCTTAAAAACAATGATTGACCCGAGAGTTACAGAGAGGTTCGGAGAGGAGTATATAAGGGCAGTTCCACTTGGATTGAGATTCAGTCAGATAAGATCTACTTGTACCGTGAACAAGTACGTTGAGTCACAGCCGAATCGTGGATCAGTAAGTTGAGTTCGACTTAGACTGTGGAAGAAGTCGCATTCGTCATCCCGTTGACCGTGGACTCGTTATTGACTCTAAGATCATTGCCGTTCACATCCCGAGTATCTAATCACCACGGTATTTGTCAAACTCTGTCATAATCATAATTGTACTAGAAATATCTTCGCTCTTGCGTAACAACAATGTCTAATCCGAAGAAAGATTGATAGAAAGATTGAAAGATTAATCCGACATATATATATATATATATATATATATTTATATTTATTTATAACAGATAATTTCAATTTATTTTTATTCGTGCGTATTTGAGCTGGCGTTCTTTGTGCTGTTTTTTGAATTTTCATAAGCTCAAAGTACATTTTGTATTGTTATCGAAGTTTTCATTTTATTCTATTCGAGTGTATAATTATCTTTTTGCTAACATATTTGCCACAATTCGAAATCGAGCAACAATAGAGCCATCGAGAAACGTTTTCGCGTAACAACAACTCGATACACGATGCGATTTGTAATTAATGTCGCAATCTCGTGTCGACGAGGTAACTACGTCGAGTTGAGCGAGATTCCGTTTGGAATTACTCTTGTTTCAAGAACGGAACAAAGCAATAGTTGCCGTGATTCCGCGATGTCCGCTTCGATGCATCCCTCTTGCTCTGATTCGTCGTGGTTTTGCATTTTTAATAATGTTTCCGGTGCCCGTGATATTAAATTGCGAACATTAACTCTTATAACGCCGTCCTGTTTCTGCTCACCATCCTCATTTCGTCGGTTGTTTCATAATTTGCCGGTTATTCCCTTTGAAATCGCCACAATTTGCTTTGTCTCGCGGATATTGACTTTTAGATTTCGCCAAGCGAAAAAATACGAAACTGTCGGACGTGATTCTTGGATATTGCGAAGAGAATGTCACGATGACGCGTTTATTTCTCTTTCGTGATCGAGAAAAAGTAGTTTGTAACTGGTTTAGTCGTAGTTACGATCGATCGGTGATCATTTTTGACTGGTCACCTTCGTTTCATCGTCAAATCAACTTTGGCAATATTATAATTATAAGATAATTACATCGTGTAATTTAATTATTAATTTATCAACATATAATTATTTTTGTCATAAACTGACATTTAATATAGATTAACAAGTCTAAAACTAATACCGCAGAAACGTAGATTTAATTTTAGCTTGTAAAAATGATAAAAGTCATAAAATCGATTATTACAATTAATTGTTAAAATCCTCAGTTGATAACGAAAATGTACAAATTATTGTGTTTGATCGTATTATAATAGAAAAATCGCGATAATTTTCATTACGTTTCTATAGATCGTCATCTTTCGGTCAGCCTCGTCAACAGTATGTTTATTTAGCTATATGTACGTCTGTTTTTGATATCTATCTTTAGTTTAGCTTTATTTTTAAGTAGGTTTTAGATCTAAGATCTAGATTAACTTAATTTGGAGTCTCACCTTTGGACACAGGAACTTATTCTTCGTTTCAAGCTTCAGTTTTAAACCTTAATCTCGTGGCTTAATTTTAAGTCCTATGTTACTTTCAAGCTTTACCTTCAAGTCTTAATTTTTAGTCACATTGTTAAATCTAAATCTTAGTTTTGGTACACTTTTGGAGATATTGGGTTGGAAGCTAAGTGATTGCGGATTTTGTCAATACCATCTAATCACAAAACCCGCAATCACTTAGTTGCCAATCCAATAGATGTACTCGATCGACATGTTTGTCCACAGAAACAACATTTTGCTAATCTTTCTGCTCTTTTCGTTGGTCTGTGTATATCTGAAATTCTTTGAAATTTGTTAGGAGCAAAAGGGAAACAGCTGTTAGCGTTGCTACCCAATTTAAACAGGAGAAAAAGTGAAATCTTTCTTATAAATTCGAAGGATTTCGATCAAATCCTAATAAAATAGATGAAAGTTTCTTACATTTCTCGGAAGCGTTTAAAAAAAAAAGTCAAACCATTCTCATCGAATACGCGTTCGAGCAAAGGAGATTAATTGGACGAATTATTGGCAAACTCTGGCCGAGTTGGAATCGTTAATATCTCGAACGGTGCAACTAGGCACGTTTTCATGTGATTAAAGCGTCTGGTTGGCGTGTTCTGGCGTAGAAACGAGTGTGATTAGAAACGCGATAATGACGCGTGGCGCGGACCGCGTGACGTGTTCACCACTGGCAGGGGCTGATTGTGAACCGGCGATAGACAAACACGATGACGAATAACTAAAATTACATGATTGTCGTCACGCTGTTCGTTACATTAACGATTTACGGGCGCACACGTTCCATGACGACTATTTATAACGACGCCGGCCACACCGGAATCGATGGATCATTGTTACCCACGTGAATACATTATGATAATCACCAGGACCGCTTGGTATATGCTAAACAACTGCTCGAACCGATAAACGTGCCTTCGCGCCAAAACGGCATTTATAATCCGGTTTATTTGACTCGACTGATAATCGCGATCGAGATTGTTAAGTTGGGATTCGATTCGAGGAAGTTGTACGATGCCGCTGTGCGGTAGTTTCCGTATTGATTATTGATTGTTGTAGTTGCTGCACAGTCGGTATAGTTTAATGTTACCGGTGTGGATGCTTGGTAGCAGGAACTCGTTGATTTTCGACCGATAGGCCGCGAGTGAAATCGCTTGCAGATATTGTTCATAGCGATGGGCTTAACCTTTTGAGCGCTGCGTTGTGCCACGTTAAGCGTGCGCCGTGGGCTGCGTATTTTTTACGAAAGTGCGCAAGTTGAGCAGACTGAATTTTCATTGGAAAATATATTGATTGTAACTAAAATAAATTATGTAGTGTCCTAGAAAGCCATCATTTATTTCATGAACAATATAAAAGTTCTGATTTATATCTTTTAAATTGAAAATTTAATAATTTTGTGTTGTATGGTAAATCTCAAAGCAGGGTTCAATGCAGTCAGTCCTGTGATTATGTTTGGTGCAAAACAGCGCATCTTCGTCGTGAAGAATGTTTATCATTTTCTTTAGTTACGCAGGGTGTAGGGAAATGCCTCTCCGTTAACCGAAATGGAAGCTCGTCCGAATGAACTCTTCCTCCTCTTGCCTCTACTCTGCGTGCTGGGTATTTTTGTAAAATATCTTTCATGAGAAGCAGATGTAAATTTTCAAATATTCCGGTTTTATTATTGGTACTTTTGTAAAGAATATATCCATTATATATAGCGAGGTCTAAAAGGTGGAGAAAATGTTTTTATATCTAAATTGAATGATTATGTGAGAACGCATATATGCGTTCATAGCCTAAATTGAATAGTTGCGTGAGAACGCACATATGCGTTCATAGCGCTAGAATTGAAGGGGCACACGAGTCAACGAAAGAGAAGACTCATCGGGAGAGACTCATATTATCGTGCCTTGGGATACCAACGTTATTTGGTTTGCAAAGGTAAACGAACTCCGGGCAAAATATTATCGCCGTTATTTGTAATCGGAGTTACAACAACATTTTATTGTTAGAGATTTTACTTATCGATAATAAATAATTATGTTACTATTTATCAAATACGATAGTGCGAAACCATATAAATAGGAAATTCGATGAACGACAGTCTCAGAAATAGTCGCCTTAAATAATTTAAACATTGTTGTTGATTATTGATTATTTTGTTGCATAAATTCGACGTATATTTTATTGTCCGAAAAGTGTCTTTCCTTTACAGACACGTCTGTATTACATTATTACGTCTGTATTAATATTGCACATGGCAACATTTTATTGTTAGAGATTTTACTTATCGATAATAAATAATTATGTTACTATTTATTAAATACGATAATACCGTATTAATAGGAAATTCGATGAACGATAGTCTCAGAAATAGCACGCGTCCCCTTAAATAATTTAAACATTGTTGTTGATTATTGATTATTTTGTTGCATAAATTCGACGTATATTTTATTGTCCGAAAAGTGTCTTTCTTTTACAGACACGTCAGTATTACATTATTACGTCTGTATTAATATTGCACATGGCAACATTTTATTGTTAGAGATTTTACTTATCGATAATAAATAATTATGTTACTATTTATTAAATACGATAATACCGTATTAATAGGAAATTCGATGAACGATAGTCTCAGAAATAGCACGCGTCCCCTTAAATAATTTAAACATTGTTGTTGATTATTGATTATTTTGTTGCATAAATTCGACGTATATTTTATTGTCCGAAAAGTGTCTTTCTTTTACAAACACGTCTTTTACAACGACGCATCTTTATACAAACATGAAACCTAATCTGTCGAACATTGTGATCTTTATCTTGATAGAACAAAATGGATCATACGTAATTCGATAAAATAATATAAAACGAAAAATGTTGTGCACCCATTATTTCCTTATAAAACGAAAGAAACTTTTCGAACGACCTAATAATAACACCGGTCGATACAAATAAATAGACGAACGTGCTCTCTAGGACAGTCATTATAACGAGTCATTATAGCGAGTTATACAATCGAATAGCGAGCGTAGAGTTGAACAGTAACATTGAGCAATGATTACGACCGGCATACTATCTCTGTACTTGTACTTACAGTGATTTTAATATACACTGACTATTACAATTTTATCACTCGTCTCTCAATTAAACCAAGCAAGACGTTTAATATCCACCTCAGAATAAATTGGAAAAATGAATCTTTTAATAGAAAAAGACAATTGTAGTAAATCTAACGAAGCGTCTGACGAATTACGAACGAAACAGGAAATGTATATATATATATTTTTTGGAGGAATCGATTAAAGATGTTTGTAATTATTTCTTGAGTACGAAGCGGAGTAGGAATAGTTAAATAAATCAGAAGCTTCATATAGGATTCTAGATGAAGAGGTGTCGCATCGTTTGTGGTCACTCTGGCTGCGGTTCCAGAGATATTGGTTCCCATTTGCATTTCAGTAGACGATGCGGGGATCTGCTAATGCTACTTGCGGTTGTTTTAGCCGGTGGTTGCTAGTTAAAAATGTATTGCAAATGTAAAGGCGTAATTGATAAATCTTCTTTTGACAAAAAACTTTCTTATTAATCCAATATTTAACATACGAGTACATTATTATTGAGATATGTATAACTTTATGTGCTAGATTAAGTTAGATGCGTAGTAGTAATATTTGTGTGTGCATATCAGTGTGTGGAAGTATGTGCGTGCACAGCGTCTCGAAAACAAATGAATGTAAACTGTTAAGTTAACAGTCTGGTATGGAAGGAAGTGCTGAGACGCGTGCAAATGTGTATCGATGAATATCTTTGAAATCGCTTATCAAATAAATATATAATTATTCTAATATAAATTCCAAGTATAAATTTAGTGTTCCTATACCATTATTTCGGTTATTAAGATCCAAAATTCTCAACAATTATATGTATAATATACTATTGTAGTATCCTGGACAAATTATCTAAGAAATATCGGATGAACCATAAGCAATGTTGCGAGAAAGCCTAAGTGCCGACATGCCAAAGGGTCAGGAAACTTCAATGGGCCGAGCAGCCCATCAATGTGTTGTCGGTCCTTCAGTCGATTAAGGGAGAAAGACGAATTAACAGGCAGTCGTGAGTTGAGAAGTTAGCGTTTTCAGTGTCACGTAAAATAAAAAGGAGAAATCGACGATGAAAATAAAAGATAAGAAATAAGATATAAAAAGTGAGAATTTATTTCTTTGCACTTGGTTTACAATTCACTTCCAAACTCTAGCCGTGACTTTTCAAGGCTGAAGCTGTTACAGCTTGACTTTCGGCGGAATCCGATTCCTTTTTCTTTGTCACCCCTCAATATCCCCACCATCCACGCGTTTGTTTGGCGTCCACGACCTTTGCCTTTTTCTCAAACATTCGGCGAAAGGACCGTTGGAATATTGAGGGTTCATTAGGCATCTCGCTTCGGCGACATACATTGTCGCCGAGTGCCGTCACATCTTTATTTCCGTCATCAGCCAATCGGTTCCGAAGCGCTGCCTGGTCTCTGATGTGGATTGAAATGCGGTTAATGTTACATCTGCTTTGTCAAGGATGGTGGTCAGCGTGAAAAAAAAAGAGCGTTGGAACCGTTGTAACGAGAAGAGTGAATGACGAATGACGACTGCGTGCATACAGACTGACGGAGCATCATACTTGATTTTGTATTGGTGCGAACGATATTGAAACAAATCATACCGTTACCAAATCTACTAACACTATACTTTCTCACTATATTTTTACACTATGCAATACAAAGTATATACAGTCTATGCACTCTACGTGAGCTTTTCGTTATCTCTGGTTCATCTAGTCGTTCGCGCGCCTTTTGTCAAGCGCATTATTCGCGACTCGCGAAGAATACAGAGAAGCAAATACGCGTCGATTGTTTATCCGTGAACTCGCTCGAGTGAAAAGCTTGCACCCGGAGATACAAGAGCGCCTGGTATTCTTCGACAAACAATGAACTTTCTCTTCGCTTTTACTTATTCTCTTTCTCTGTTCGTCGATCGTCGTCGAAATCGAGTCGAAGTAGATTTGGACGATGCCGGGTCGGACGTAATTGGCGCAACATTGTTGTGCAAATAACAGAAGCTACAAAACGCCTCGACTACAAATCGCATTAGCGGGCCTTCTCTGGCCTCCGTCGATCGAGTCAGTCGAGTCGACCGATCGAATCAATATTCAAATTCGTTCCTGTTGACAAACGGATTTACATACAAACCTCGTCTGGTCGCGGCCTCCAATCGATTAGCGTACGTCCATCGTTGGTTCGCTATTGTCAGCGTTCCTGTTTTCGTTTCAGAACGTTAGGATCTTTAAACGATTAAAAGAAATTTCAGCCAGATTGTGCAAGGAAAATTAACGCGTTAACGACGAGAAACGTTTTTATCCACGTTCTTAGATTTGTTAACGTCGAGGGAGAGAGACGCAAATCGTCGTTTTCCATTTGATTTGATTTGACGTGTCTTCAAAAAATATGCGAAAATTGAGGTAAAATATATTTCACAATACGTCACCAACAATGTGCTAACATGCTTGTTCACGAGATCGACTAAGTCCAAAAAAGTTGAAAAATACAGGAATGTAGTGATGTCACGAACAGTGCTTTTTTTCTTTTTTAAGTGTATCTTGATTTATGTCATCTTCTTGCGACGAATAAACTTACAGAAGTATACGAGTTATTTATTCTTCGAGAATTGTATATTAAATCCCGTACTCATTAATCAAGTTATCAAATGAATAAAGAGTGTCAGTTTGGTTTCTGAGAAGCTCATACTGCGAACGAAATATTTTGTTGCTGATCAATGGTATTCAGCAACGTGTTATTCAGCCTTATAGCCAATAATATGTTTAAAGCGTACAGGTAAAAATAAAAGAAATTTTAAGAAACGATAATGACTCTATAATGAAATTTATTGTTAAATTTGATTATTATACAAAAGCAATTACACAAGAAGTGATCATTTACACATGTGGTCATGGAAATTTAATGGTCCAGTGAAATTCAGCGAGTTGAAACGAGAATCGGGTGAAATCACGCGTCTGCCTTTGAAGGACCGCAAATTAATCATAGTACGGTTTCAAACAACGCAACGAGCACAAATTAATATTAATTTAATGGACGTATATGTATATATGTATGTTATATATGCATGTATATGCATCCGTATATCTACCTGTTCCATTTACTTTTATTAATACTAAATTAACAAATTATTCTTTCCACTCGATTACAAGAGATTAAGTATATTTCTTTTTTACAAAAAAAAGGGAATATTTTTATTTAATTTTATCGTTTGCATTGCGTAATTGATTTATTGAATTACTCTGCTTTTAAGTTCATAGAACATGATTTGGTTCGTAAAATATTTTTTGAAAATGAATGGCCGCGAAGCTTGGAAATTCGATCGATTCCGCGGAACAATATAAATTCATTTGCATCTCCGCGTTTAATTTAATCTGTATTCTAGCGAAGATAAATCAGTCTTCACTGTGGTCTCGCCAGGAATTTCTGTAATGAACAACCGGATAAAATTCGAACGATTTGCATCGAGAACGCTCGAAACGAATGCTACCGCAAACTTTCCAGATTTTAATTTATTTCGTTGCTCATTGGTTTCGTTTTGTTCCTTCTGTTTCTGTTTCTGAAAGTTCCGCGTCGAATCACGTTGTTTGATTAATTTCAAAAGTTCTTGTTTGATGCTTATAATCGCGTGTAATATCCAGTATGTTTAATTTTAACTCTTACGCCATTAACGGGATATACGTGGCTCGTGTACCTTTCAGAAATTACTAAATTGACGATAATTCGTGAAACGGACATTTAAACAAAATTGATTTTTTTGAACGTACGAATCGTAGAGTCAAGTGACTCTAAAGCTTTAGTTTTTGGTGGTGAAGCGTTATGTTTGCATTGGATTTATGTCACAGTTGAAGTAGTTAAAAGATTTGGAAAAATCTATCAGTCGATCAAAAATTCCTAATAAGAATCTACGTGTCGAGTTTTAATTCGACATTTACTTACATTTTCTTCTTTTATCTTTATTCCAATCTCCTATAGCCTTTTTTACTTAGAGCTACGTACTTCTGCATACATATTCTCTATATAAATATTTATATTTCAAAGAAGGAACCTAAAACTACAGTTTTTAGCGTCACTATATTTTTAATAATTTTATTTAATCTATATGTAATTGTATATTTTTCGATTATATTTTTGAATTTGTTTCGTAGCTTGGAAGAAATAGTTGACACGAAGCAGATATTATAAACGTGGAATATGCGTAAGCTATTCTTGTTATTTTTTAGCTAACGATATATTTCAATATTTTAGTATTCTACAAAGTATGGGTTTTAAAAAATAAACCCGAAGAAATAACTCTTTGGCGAAAGGACGTAGAACATTTTTACGAGGTTATATGCTTATCCATGCATTTTTATCAAAGGCTACCAACAACTATACACAAATTATTAGGAGGTGCATGTGTGCACGTGTGCTAATTAAAATGCATATTATGCATTCTATCGCATGCTATCGCTGAAACCTCAAATAAATGCATAAAATTAATGGGATTTACATTCTTACTATAAGTTAACATGCATACCGCAGCTTGGGTCTTTGGTCTTGGTGCACACAAATCTTTCATCTATAATTAATCAAAATTACACACAAATTATTTAACTGCTGTCGTTTCATCTAATTTAAGAAAAATCATGAAAACCGAAGTCGATATTCGCGGATGTCCCATAGAAAGAAGTTTGTAAAACTTTCTGTAGCAACTCTAAACGTTTTAATCACGCGACCTGATCGTATCTCGTAACAATGCACGAGATCTTCACGCTCGAATTTCATCGGCCGTGTATTCGGTTTAGAAGCATCGCGAGGAATCGTCGCAGGGGTTAATCTCGCTACGAAAGCGGATAATCCACGCGCTACGCATAAATTTCAGCTGCTTACGTGCCGGAAACGCAGCGATGGGGCCGCCGTAAATCTCCAGGCATCGCACTTTAATGGACTGTTTAACAAAGTCGGTGGTACGCGCGAGGAAAGAGCGTGCGAGCTGAAAAAGCTCGTTTCGAAAGGCTCGTTCGAGCTGGTTCGACGTGTACACTTACACGCACATACATAGAAATTACGTATAGATGGTATAACACACAAGTGTATGTTGGAAAGTAAGTTTGCCGGAACTCATGTCGTGTGTATCGACGTTGGACGCGATCGAGTTAAGGAAAGTTCGGTCGACGCGATATTTAAGGTGAACGCAAGGTTAACGAGCCGGAAAGATGGATCTGTCTTCGAAGATAACGGATGCTCTGCTTCTGGGCTGAAGTGGATTTCGAAAGTGTGCTTCCAATGAACGCCACTTTCTTGAGAAGTCGATGGTTAATTGAGTGAGAATGGATGGAACACGAAATGTTCACACGCAAGGAAGATCTTCCTCGTTTTGAACGAGAAAAATATTCTTTCGATGTAAATAGTCTTGGAAAAATAAAAGAAGAGATTATACTGCTGGTGTTTGTTGGTTTTGGAGCCTGAATTCTTATTAGCTTAAGGATTAACGTTGTCGTTATATCTAAGGACCAATGGTTAAACCTAATCGTTAAGTAGTTTCGAGCTGAAATTAGAGTAGTTAGCTATAGATGGTAGAGAGTAGCGCACGTGTCTGACTCGTGACCGATTAGTGCTACTTAAAAGGCAGAAATTTAGATTCCTTGTTCGTTTACAATCTTTATTTACACTTTGACGTTTAATTAGTTTTATTTGTCTTCTTACGCTTACGTCGTACATTATTGACAAGTTGTTTTATGCCAGTATAAACATTCTTAATGATCCAATAATAATAATAAAAATCCAATTTAAGTTTACTTCTGTTTCACTTAATCTATCCAAGCTAATTATTACAAAGAGAACAACGCAGATATAGCAAAATATTAAAATTCGAGTTGAATCGTTCAAGTACGAAATATCCATTTGATAAAATCTCCAACGAAACAATTACACATTTAACTCAACAAATCGGTTCAATTAACCACAGAAATTCATCATTTCGCTCGTCTTATTTCCGACCAATATTCCCGTTTCGAAACTTTTCATTCGAAAGCTGTTTCGTCAAAAGACCTTAACCATCCCGAAACACCGTCCACATTCAACTCCGATTTACCAAACAAATTATCAGCTTAACGACGCCACTCAACAGTATCAGACCGGCAAGTTCTTAGTGTCCAGTCGTTGGACGATCCCGAGAGATAAGTTTCGCGGTAAGTTTCGTTAAGCTGTTCGCTCGCAGGTGGACCGTAAGGGCGGCCCGAGTTATTGGGTTACGCTAACTTCCGGTAACTTGGTTCGGTTGGGACGGGTCACGTTCTGACCAGGGTTCAGACATGATTGAGCCAATCACGGTCTCGGTCTGAAGCAGCTTGATTTTTCGCCTGGACAGATCCGTTGAAATGCTTTCGCTTGCAGATCGGTCGTGTTCAGTGACACGAATCTGTCCCAGGCGAGATTTCCCCCATGGAAAATCGCCTACCGAACGATTCGGTGACCGTAAGACTTTGTAGACATCATTCTGATCCTCTTGCTTGTTCAACTTGTTCAAAGAATATTTCGATGTTTCGAGAGAAGATTTTCCTGCACAGTTGTGTCGTATAAAGGCTTCCCTGAGATGGAAGGACGACGATTTGTAAGTGAAAATCGTGGATTCTTTTGCGAGTACATAAATATAATAGTATTTTGGACGATTGAGAAGATAAGATGGTAATACCAACGACTCTTTTTTTCATCTATTTCGAGGAATTGGAATTTTTCCAATTATTAGAAAGGATACAGGAACAAAGTAAGGTACAACGCTTAACTTTGCATTGTAATGACAAAAACTCAGGAGACGAAAGAAGCACAGCGCTTCGTTAGGAGTCTTAACTAGAGGTTAGACTATAAAGAAACGAAACACTTTGTTAGGAAATTTGCATGCGAAGGAAAATTAGATTTTCCGGAATTATCGAAGTATCCGTTTCGCTCGAGTGGTAGAGTATACAGATAAGAAAGAATAGGAGATATGACGAAAAGTGGGGAAAAAGTAGAAATTCTCAGCACCCTTGGCATTCCATGCATTTTATCCAACTTTCCTCTGATACGAAATAAACGTAGGTTTTTACAAGAACAAATAATATTATTTCCATTAAGTAATTATCTTATTCGGTATAATTTAAACTAACACTTTGATCCAAACGCGTACCTCAAACGTCATAATTTTCCACACAAAATCAATTCTTCGTGAAACCAGTATAGTAGCTCGTTAAAATTATATTCTACAATTTAATAATTGCAAAAGAGTCCTGTCTGTTTTCGAATTGTCACGTTATATGAACCAGTATAGTTAACAATTATTCCAACATATATATGTAGTATCGTGGACGAAAGGCCTAAGAGATATTTTTATTTTGTTTTTTATGTATTCAAACTCGAAATAATTTTGTATCAAAGCTACTTAAACCAATATCAGACAAAATAACTGGTACTTGTCAAAGAGTGAAAGGGTCCTACAATCTGTTTATCGAACCCCAATTAATCGATTTCCTCGTTTTGTACAACTCCCCACATGTTTTTAAAATTTTTACCGCGTATCATTCAATATGATGATATTAGTTATCAGGAAAATTCCGGATCGATCGCTAGATGCTAACATTAGAAATACCACAGCAGTCAAAAGGACTGGTTCTACAATTTTATAAATGTGTCAATCCTCGTTTGGGGATGATGGATTAATAATGCCAAAAATGCGCTACATAACATGGAATTGCTTTTGTAAGAAAGTAGTAAATCAATAAATATAAAAATATTCTATTATTACGTATTTTTTAAAGACCAGTCATTTTGATTGGTTTTGGTAGAAATAACTTCGTGTTAACTATCGGTAGTTCTAGTGTTAACAGTGGAGAAGCCAGAGAGTGTGAATCGAGAAGTCAGGGAGATAGTGTTGCTAGTGTCACGACCGGCACACTTCAAACCCAATGGACTGATGACGGAGATAAAGATGTGACGGCACTCGGGACAATGTATATCGCCGAAGTGCCTAATGAGTCATCAATATCCCAACGGTTCTTCCGCCGATTGTTCGAGACGAAGGCGTATGTGTCGCGGACGCCTAACAAAACGCGTGGATAATGGGGATATTGAAGGGTGACAAAGAAAAAAGAAACAGATCCGACCGAAAGTCAAATTGTAAGAGTTTCAGTCCTGGAAAGTCACGGCTGGAGTTCAGAAGTAAATTGTAGTTAGTGTAAACCCAGTGTTAAGAGATAAACTCTCTCTTTTTATTTTTTATTTTTACCTTTCATTCTCATCTTCGATTTCTCTTTTTTCTTTTTTTATTTTACGCGACACTAGCGTTGTCGAGAGAATGTAGTCCGCGTGAGAGAGAGAGCGTTGGATCCGTTGTGACGAGAGTTGCAAATTAATTATTGAGTTGTCTAAAGCATAGTACGTTATTGCGATTAGTTCACGTTAAACAACCATCGTTTTTTTGTTTAATCAACATCTATACAATCCATTTATTTGTAAGTAAATTACAAATCATTTATTATTTTTCTTGATCCTACATTATTTTATCGAATTACGTATGATCCATTTTGTTTTATCAAAATAAAGATCACAACGTTTGATAGATTAGATTTCATGTTTGTATAAAGATGCATCGTTGTAAAAGACGTGTCTGTAAAAGAAAGACACTTTTCGGACAATCTAATATCTTGGAAGTTGATATCATTTATAAGTATACTGCGGACTTTTATGTATTTGTGAGAAATTGAAGGTACAAAAATACACCACAGGACGCACACAATGTGTAAAGTACATAGTTCTTGTCACGATAGTTAGTAAGTGAAAGAATCGTTTGCCTTTCATTTTTGAAATTATATTCATAAAAATATGACTTTGCACGAATATCCACAGTCTATTTGTAACGTATCATATGAAATGACTTGATGAATCTAGATAATTGAAATAAGCGTATTAAAATAATAAAATTCAATACTTACGAGAAGTGAAATTGAAACTAATTATAGTAAAGATCCTACATATATTTATTTATATTTTCGTTGTATCTTCCGTCTTATAATCCATTGCTTGGTATCTGGTCAGAAACAGCCGGCATAAAAATCTCTGCTATACGTTGTCTACGTATAAAACTAATAATATCGCAAACACTATCGGTGGTAAAAAAAAACTTGAAGCACCGAGGGGAAAAGTTCAGTAGTGGCCGTACTTTCTGTACTTTCTCTTTTCTCGTTTCGCGCAAATAACGAGGTCACTGTTATTCGTGGTACTTTACGTTGGTGGCGAAGGAGAAAGAGGCTGAAACTTTCCGTCCGCGAATAACTGTCCGGGCAATCTTACTTCCTCCCCTTGTGCCCTATGGTGGATGGGCGACGGTATTATCGCGAAGTTTTCGTGGCGAAATAACTCGGTGTGGACGCGTCGCGGGACAAAAGTGTCAACGAAATAATAAAGAGCGGTGGGCAGACGGGTTGAAGTGGCCGACAGTCGGCGAATGGAGGTCAAAAGCTTGCCTTAATAAAAATAGACGCGTCCGAGATTGAAACAGCTACCGCGAACGAGCACAAGGAACATGGGAAACAGCGAGTTTATAATTGAAACTCTGCCATGTTGCTTTTTGGCGCGGATGGTTTCCGTGGTATGTCCATTCTATTTTTCTTACTTAATTCTTTCAGCGTTGAAATGTGTGATGTCGCCCGTTTATTATACGTTATCCGCTTATTAGGATAAATCATAACCTAGACCAAATAGTTTCTCTCTTTTTATACAAATATATATATATATATATATATATATATATATATCTATTTCTCATGATATTTTAAGTCATTTCGCGTTATCACTTATGGTTGAATTCATAAATCACACATTTTTTCTGTCGTTTGTTAAAATTAAAATTTTTAGAAACCTATAAAGTGCGTTTTAAATCAAGCATCCATATCGATTATCGTTGTATGTATTAAGTTGCACGAAAAGTGTCTTCCTTTTAGGGACCCGTCTTTTACAACGACGCATCTTTATATAAATATGAAACCTAATCTGTCGAACGTTGTGATCTCTATTTTGATAGAAAAATAAAACGGATAATGTTGTGCATCCTTCATTTCCTTATAAAACGAAAGAAACTTTTCGGACGACCTGATATTAAATATTTTTCATTTTTACAAGCGTTGGAAAGAACCACATTTAATCCTTTTAGAAGAGTGGAAGAACTGTAAAAATTTTGTTCGGTTTTAGGCGAAGCAATTATCAAAATCTATTCGTGTAGCATAAAGTAACACTGTTTGTTTCCAGGCTGCTTTTTACTCGCTTATTAATTAATGTGGCTGACTCGGCGTTTAAGAAGAAAGCAGTAGTTGTAATTTACGGGCAACGAAAGATTGCAAAAAGCCATGGTACACGTATTGTCGTCGAGTTTCATCATCTTTGTAATTGAACGATGCAAGAAGCGTGTAATGTAGAATAGAAACCGGGAAAAATCAATATTTCATTAGTTTTATTCTTCTTATTTATCGTTTATGGATCAAAGGTTTAAATCGATTTAGACGTATTCGATAGGAAGGAAGTTATTGTACGTAGTATTGAATTTTTCTTTTTTAAAGAATATTTTTCGTGAAAATATCGAATAAAACTTTAGGTGTACTTTACATTGCAATAATCCAGGAAATGATATTCGTTCGTTTTTTCGAAATAACTTGCGCGAGTGCAAACATTCATTGAAAACGCGTTTCAAATAAAAATATTTCAAAACAAGGTATGAGATATTGCGCAAATATTTCAACCTATTTTTTTTTAGAGGTTTTTCGTAACTATATTAAATCATGTTAAACGAAGGATTTGATTCGTAACCAGAGAAGTATATACGTGTTATACAAACGTGTGAAACAATCGAGAAGTTTTAAGTAAACGGTTTTACGCTATTTCGACTTTGCTTCTTTGCCAACATTTTTTAATTAATTGCAAGAATCGTGCGATGCAATGAAGATTCTTAAAACACTTGCCGATTCAAGAATGCTATTTTATAACCAAGAAAGCATCTAAAAATTCTTAAAAATTCTTTATTTATTTTTAAATCTACTCATATATGTTAAAACGAAACTAAACACATTTCAAAAAGGAAATAAAAAGATAATTGTCACTAAAAAGTTTGGACGCATTCATTTCCTGTAATTTTTTATCCTATTGCAATATATAACATAAACATATTATTTGGAATAATAAAAAGAACAATCAAAATGTTTGTTATATCATAGAATATTCGGTTACCGCATCAACGCGTTGGTTAATTAGAATTGCATTTCTGGTGCATGAAATGCAACTTGCATGAAGCGCAACTTGCATGAAGCGCAAACAAACGATCATTTATTGTGTGGCAACTTTGGGCGCAGTTTATGGTGGTGGATGTCTAATGATTACCAGTTACGTAATTACGTTCCATGGAGCTGGAAAACATGCCTCAATTATTGCTGCTAATATCACCGCTATTAACGTTAATATTACACATGGCAACATTTTATTGTTAGAGATTTTACTTATCGATAATAAATAATTATGTTACTATTTATTAAATACGATAGTGCGAAACCGTATTAATAGGAAATTCGATGAACGGCAGTCTCAGAAATAGCACGCGTCCCCTTAAATAGTTTAAACATTGTTGTTGATTATTGATTATTTTGTTGCATAAATTCAACGTATATTTTATTGTTCGAAAAATGTCTTTCTTTTACAAACGCGTCTTTTACAACGACGCATCTTTATACAAACATGAAACTTTATGTATCAAAAGTTGTAATCTTTATCTTGATAGAACAAAATGGATCATACGTAATTCGATAAAATAATATAAAACGCAAAATGTGCATCCACTATTTTCTTATAAAACGAAAGAAACTTTTCGGACTACCTAATACATATGGCTTCAATTAGTATTGGGTATTATATAAAAACATGGTACTGTATAGCGTAAATTAATTTATTGGAATAATATAGAACAAAAAATCAATATATTATACTATTTTACTCAATGTATTTCTATCGTACAATATAAAATAAAACTAAAGTACCTTTACGTTTCGCCCCCAATTTTTAGACGTCCATTGTTCCCTCTAGCTGTTCTATTAGATTATACACAGCTTCGCTCGAAGAAGCCACTTCGTGAAGAAGCTCGGTTCACATCGAAAAATCCACGTGAATTGAGCGAGTGGAGTTTCGTTGTGCCAACTTCTCGAAGCGGTTTAATAATCTTGCTAATAGCCACGAGATAATAGCCATTTCTTCTCCGACAACTTATTTTAACAAAGCGAAGTTTCTTCTTTCATCGCGCGTATAGGTGGCATGGAGAATAACGCCGACGGCACAACGAAATAATTTAGTATAATACGATAAGTGCAGGGAAGAACATTTTTCGCGAAAGTTTATTGCTTTAAAAATGTCTGAAAAATATTTTTTGTAGCTTCTTGCTTCGTAACGATAATTGGATTATTAGAATGCCAGCATTTTCAATTTTCGTAGATTTTTTAAATTAAGGGATTCGAAGTTTCCCGGCACCTTTCTCGACCAGGAGTTTTTCAAAGAAAACTTTTCTTCTAACTGTTTCCTATGTACCAATTGGATTATTGCAGTATGAAAATTTCCAACTTTCGTGATTCTTTTAAATTAAAAAATTTGCATTCTCTCAAATTCTCTTTCCTTCAGAAATAACTCAATATAGTCATTCCTTGCAATTACGTTATTTTAAGGTGTAATCATCGTATCCAAATTTGCAGACTTTTTCTTGCAATTGGAATTTCTTTTAATTAGAAATTATCTATTTTATTACTGTGTCTAATAATTGTACGATCGTGTGCTAGAAATGTAAGACTTTGTCGATATCTTTGTTAATTAACGAATGTGTGTTCTTATGCACAAAACTTTTTTTTTTTTTTACAAAATTATTAAAAATTTATTCGTTTAAAGTACTGTTCATTTTATAGAATACACGACAGCAATATAAAAAATAAGAACAAACGAATGAAATACGATATTTTTAAATATCGATGAAAAATATTGCAATATATTATGAATATTATAAACTGCAATCTGACTAAGCTTTCTACTGCAAATCATAAACTTCTTTAATAAAGCCAAACTTCTTTGCCAAATATTCGAAACGCTAACCAATTTTTCGCTCGCCGTACATGCTTAGTTCTTATATCCCGGGGAAAATAATAGAGCGAGGATAAGAAAGGAAAATCACGATAGACAGGAACAGCTTTAGCGAATGGAGACGATTTAACGTGGATAGAAAGAAAGTAGAAGGTGGAGAGCATGGATACAGGTGGATAAATAAATGTCTTTATTGGACGTAGATGAGGTAGTAATATGTTTCGCTCGTAGATTTTCCAGATGAGAAAAGTGTTTCTCGGTATATATCGTGATCCGGAAACTGTTTGCTTGGAAACATCGTTATATATAGAAAAATTTATCTCGTAAGCGTTTCAGAACTACGATTTAGAGACACCGTTCGATCCAACTTATTTCAATTTTTAAAATAAGTCACGAAAATGTGGCGAGTAACGCAATATAGGTATCCAGGTAATTTAATTTGTTTTATCACCCGTTTAATATTCCATTTCCCGCGACTTATATTTGATTCGTATAAATTTATAATCGTTTTTCCAACGAGTCGAAACAACCACTCTGAATACGATTATAACTGTACGAAACTAGATATCGTGAATTAATTCTGGTCATTTGTAACATGATACTTAATAACGCAACTCTGGCGTAAGAATAAATAAGGGAGAAGAAGGTAGAGATGATTGAAGCAAACGAAATTCTAGGAACGAAACGTTGATGGGAAGCGAGTAAACGCGAAACGATCGACTCGCTTCCCATTACGGTTTATTTATCCACGTAAATTTTATTTCGCCAGGGGCATCTTCGTCATTCCCGTATTTTTCCGTCATCGTGTTCCACGACTCTTCCTTCCAACCCCCCTCCAGCCAACTCTTTTTTTTCATTCATTTTTCTCCTCTTGTCCTGTCGTTTTCCTCCATCGTTACATTTTTATCGCTCGCGTAGGATTTACGGTCGATGAAATTTTTTGCGTCCGGCCATTACTAAGAGATTTGTTCCAGAAGGGCAATTAGAAGCGGAAAACACCGTTCTCTGCTGACTATTAAACGTTTCCACGTCCAAACACGGATGGTTTTAATTAAGCGGCTAAGATATACGCGATCCTGTACGAATTTACGCGCACTTGTCTGTTTGGCGTTCCTCTTCCGGTTCGTTTTTCGTTCCCGCAGCTCTTGCAGTATGAGGTAATCCGTGGAAATTTACAGAGGTCTTTAAGTCATGGCTTCGCTTAGTCTGCGTTTCTTTAGGAGATACAGGGCTTTGCATCGATCGAAGCTGAACAAATCAATTATATTTATATTCGTTCGAGGACTAAAAAGTATCTAACGTAACGTAAATTTCTAATTTATTAACTTTTAATTTCGCGATGATTACTAGATTTCAGATATTTATGCATTTATGACAAATGCAAATATGCGAATCCTGAAAATCGTGTCCCTTCACAGTGTTAATGACACTGCAAAATATTTTGTGAAATACTTGACACGTATTGTACAATCTTATGCATAAAGAATATTAATCGAGCCATTATATACAGAATGTAAAATATAAAAAGTCAAAAAGGAAATAGTAAACGACGCAAATAATCGCGAATAAAAATCGTGGAAATGAAATTCGTCGATTTGTTTGTTCGTTTTTTCCCCCCTTGTTTTTCCATTTTGAGTAGGAAATAGGGAATTTTCGCGATACGAGCGAACGGTTAGGAAATAAAAAAAAAAAAGAGAGAGAAAGGAGAGAAAAAAACGAAGGATCATCGGTAGCGCGCGGTTATCGCGAAGAAAACTGTCTGGAAAGTAATTTCCGCGGAGGACGCGACGTAATGTAATCCCGAAGTTCCATCGCTGGTTTTATCGCCGTTCGTACAGCGCTGTCATAAATAACGTCGGGAACGGACATTTTAAAACAGGCTTGTCGGAGACCGCCGCCGGAGAAATTGAAACGTAACGGGTGAGGGGATCGAGTAACGCACGTGTTTTTATTATTATAATAAATCATTTGAACGAGCCTCGTGTTCCGCGATTAATCGTTCCAAGCTTCCTCAATTTCGAATCTTCGCAATTAAACGTCTTACTACTTTTTCAGACGAAACCTTTTATATATTGAGATCGCTTTTATATATCAATTGACTGAAAAAAATAATAACTATATAAGTTGAATCTGAAAATAATTAATTAAAAAAAAAACTATTTTAAGTTTAATTTTAAAAATGAATACGATAAGAGATGCTTCGCTTTCGATCATTTCGAAATCTCACGCGCCAAAGCTACACATTTTTCGCGTTTTATCGTCTTTCAAATTCGAAAGTCGTCAAAATTTACCGTCTCTAAAAGAGAAATATTCATGAAACGGTGTCGTATTCTGTTTCCTAGATCTTCGTACGATGCGACGTCGCACCGTGGAAAACGGAAGTGGGCGGTTGGTCGTTCCCAGGCGTTACGGAATCGCTGTTTTCCTCTTTCCGCGTGCAATTTCGGGGATTCTAAAGGTTTGTGAAAACAACGCGTACCCGTTAGACCGAGGAAGACATAAATTAGCGTGGCCAGGAGCGCGCTCGACTAACGTTGTTATGCGACCACTGGCAGGAACGCGGACCTGACAACTTTCGCCATTAATCGCCGCCCGGAACGCTCGTCGTCCACTGCTCTCGACTAATTAATAATTACTGAATCATATCGTCGCCATGCTTCACGCGGTTCAGCCGGCGACAAATCGCCCTGCTTTCGTTCTGTTTTCGTTATTTCGTTGAAATAGAATATTTGGATCAATTGGAAGATCAGCCATCATTGGAGTTTTCATCTTCGAAGGGAAAGGGCTTCTTAAAGATTCTTATTTATATTCATGTGTTTATTTCGTCAGGACACGCAAAAAAAATATTGATATACATTTTTTGAACGTCCTAAATTAGAGATATTATTAGTATATATATGTCGGAGATACATTGTCAATCGGGGCGTATAAAGAATTTCCCTGTGAGTTGGCCATCGTTGTTGTATACCAGATGATACTTATTGAAGCGAATATATTACAAAGGTTAACAGGTGATAGCGGTGATCGAATAATCGAGATGTCGATGACGATGAATTTATGTTCGATAACGAATACGCGGTCAACGGGATGACGATTGCGATTTGGAACTGAACGTACGTGTTCACTGGACTAGTCGAACTTCTCCGATTGAACCCCAGTCCAAGTGGAACTGCCCTTATATACTCCTCTTCGTACCTCTTTGTATCCCTCGGATCAATCTTTGTTTTTAAGGAAAATTATTTAATTACTTTATACCTCTGTCAGGTACACGTCCTTCCCGTGACCGTGGCCACGTTCAGTGACCCGTTATGTCACTTCGAGCCCAAGCCCACTGTCATAAATCCCGAGCAATCACAATTGATTTAACTCATAAACAGCTATTTCTCAGTTTTATTGTTTAAGTACGGCTATAATAAAAAGTCTGGATTAAAGTATTGGGGACTTTCTTTTGGAATTCCTTGGAAAATTCCCAATACTTAAATCTTCATAAATTAACTCGATTATAATTGTCCGAGATTTGCGATAATGAGCTTGGGCTCGAGGCGACAACTAGCTGCGGTTACGGGATGAACGTTTTTACCTAATACAGGTATAGAGTAATTGTATAGCTCTCCTTAAAAAGAAATAGTTCTACCCCGTGGCTCGCCACACACAGACCCTATTCTTCGGGCAAGATGATTGCCTATTACTGAAAATTCTCAATGTAAGAATTGATTGTAATTTCAATAAACAAAAAAAAAAAAAAAAAAGATGATTGCCAGACGTCGATGCATCTCCACAGGACATGTTCGGCTAGCCTGAGGACCCGCTATAAATCTCAGGATTTAGTTAACTAAGATCCTTCAAACGGACAAACAATCTTTATCCTAACAGTCTCTGAATCTATCACCTACTACGGGAAGATACGGGAAATCTGCTTTTCTCACGGACAACTTTCTCTCGAGGGCGGCTAGCATCTTTCTCTAACCACCAACATAGAAATTAATCAATTAACAGCAACGTCCATTTTCCTCACTTTTTGAACGAGGGTTGTTCTCGACGAATCCGATGATCTCGTGCCCTGAGACACATCCCATCATAGTTTTCCTCTGCAGCATCACTGTGACAGAGAGGAACATCGTGCGATCTCGTCAGCGAGTAAAACAACGTCTTTACGATCAGTGGATACTTCACGTTTTAACGAGTCCGACTTAGACTTTGGTAGAAAGTATATTCGTTATCCCGTTGGTCGCGGATTCGTTATTGAACCTAAGATCATTGTCATTAGCATCTCGAGTATCTAGTTACCACGGTTACTTATCAAATTCAGTAATAATCATATTTATAATCTATTGCGTAATAACAATGTCTAATCCAAATGAAGATTCGTACACGCCCTCAATCATAATGTGAACCCGACATATATATAATCACTTTCGAACAAGCCAAATATAATCGTTGGAAAGTTCCTATTCCATAGAACTTCAACATTTCCTAGTATCATAAAGTATATTATAATCAGTAGGATCTATAATCACGAAAGTTTATTCAAAATATCCTTATCGAAATTTCCTCTTCCGCGTTATTCACTTATAGCTCGATCTATTCCGTTTAAATTCACCGCGTGTAATTCCCTGTAAAGGCTGAAGGAGCGTTAACAAACACCATGAAACGGAACGAGAGTTCGACAGATGAAAAGGGGAGAGGGAGAATTCAAGTAGCGAATCCATCGCGACGCGTATTACCTAAATCCTTCATTCATTCAAAATTTCGACCTGATTTAATGGTCCAATTAGCATGGATAGTCATGCATCGATATCTTTGTAAATACGCACTTCACTCATTAACGATGCAAAATCCCTTCGGTGGCCGCGATATTACGAACGAAAATCAGCGATTCGTCCTCCCCGCTGACCCAAGCCGCCACTTGATTCGGATTTAACCGAAAGTGGAACGACGTAATTTTCATAATAAAGCACGTGATTCCGCCCTACACTATCGAGAGATCGCGTTACACTCGGTTACATCGAGCAATTAGTTTAACGAATTCGTTGTCTTTTCGATGCATGAGAGACAGAGTTTCGATTGCGGTTGTTTTGTAACGCGAATGAATTACAGCTCTCGTATCTCGATCGTGGAATTCAGTTCGTTTTTCCTTTACTTTTAACGCTCAGACGTATATGTTAATAATTATGGCTGTTAGGACCGTTCGCGGAGAGACGCGATCGCAAGGAAATGCGTCAACGAGAGGCGTAAATTCTCGCTATGATTCAGATAATCGACGCCGCGAATTAGTCGTTCCCCTTTTTCGGTTAGGACAACAGAGGTGGTTCAATGAATTAACACTGTGTTAACAGGGTTAATATAACTGTATATTTTCAAGAATTATGAAAATATGAACAATAAACAAATAAGTAGTTTAATAATGAATGCGGTTAATATCTCGATGAATTTAATGACTCAGAGACCTTCGGATGCGATTTCTTAAAAATGAGACTGTTAGCTGCGATTTCTTGTATGAGACTGTTCAGCTGAGACTTTTCACCTGTCGATTATTTCTTTGTTTCGCTGGGAGACGACCTCCACTACGCTCAGGTCACGCCATCGTTTGCCCCTATGATCACGTAGGCCGCCTTCTTTTTGTACACAAAATAGCGGATCGCAATCGACCTTTCTAGGACTCGATGCTTGATGACAAATATGTCCTTGCCGCTACATTGTGTATATTACGTCTGTCCTAGAGGACGATCCGTCCGCGACACTGAGTTAGGAACACGGCCTATAACGAGCCTCGTGGCGTAACAACGGCGATGAAGAAGCAGTGGGAAAGAAGATTTGTTATGATTAAAATTATTCGTTAGAAATAGAACGACGAAAATAAGTATTAAGACACGGTACTATTCGTGACACTTATCGAAAAGAGGCTTCGTGTATTCCTAAGCCTAATTTTTTATTGTTAACTTTCGTTAGCTGTTTTATATGTTTAACAGATTTATCGAATGTGAGGAAAGCACGAAAGAATTCTTGCTGATATGACTTCTCGCCTGAAGAGTGTTATTTATCATAGTGTTATTAAGACTGTTACTTATAGAAACAAGAGTGGGATTGCAAATAACAAATTCGAAGATCACAGCAGATATTATGATATTTTTATTGTTAGATTCGGCAGCCTCGACTCAACCTGAATTTCGCGCACTTTTTTTCCAATTGTTCTTGTCACATTCGTCTCCGAAACTTGTGACATTGATGAAATTAGAGCAATAGTAATGATAATAATAATGTTGAACTACAGAGGTGTTTCCACTCCAAAGGTTATTATTACTCAACAGAATGTTATTATGCAAATTTGTATGCTATTAATTACAGCTCTATGCTGTGGTCACAGGTTGTTCCGTAATTGATTCGATTAAACATAAATCTATTAGTGGTTTGCGGCGGGGCTTGTAATTGATTTATGTATAATAAGAAAAACACAATACATTGTGCGACATGTATTTCACAGTCAATTGCTTTATCATAGCAGTTCTAATATAAATATATATTTTATATTCAATAATATTTTACATCCGATATATTCAATCGAATAGGCATAGTTATTCGTGTTGTATATTAATTTTTTACTAGATATATGTCGGCAATAAATATTTTGTAATTCCTATATACATTTTCAGATTGGTTTGAAATTTTACCCGTATAATCATGACGATCATTTTTCACTGCAGTGCTAACGAAAATTTGAAATGTTTTATACAACGCGATACGATATGGACAGAAAAGTTTTGTATAACGTGAAAAGCAAAGAGGCGTCGAAATAATTTTTGATCAACCAGTGTAGAAAAAGGAGTTTTGTAATTTCAACCGTCATCGTTTTAATTATCTACGAATGGCGTTCTATTTCACAGTCATTTTTCAAATTATCCGTAGTACAAACGGGCCGAGTTCATTTTTCAAGGTAGTACAGTGGAAGAGCACAATGAAACCGATACAATCAAGGATTTTACGCTTTCATTGCATGGATTTATCAAATTTTCATTCCCAATCCGCCGTAGCCAGACTTAATGTCACCGTACCGCTATAAAACGGCTCGAACTATTATTTTTCACCGATGCGTTTCACGAACAGACCGCTCGTCGACGTGAAATGCCTCTCTATTCGAGTGGAACATCGAATCCCGTCTTTCCGGATTATGATAGAATCGCCGTGCCGTGGCGATTATATTTGTCGTTTAATCTCTTAAAAAATGGCCAAAGCGCCATCTGATGGTGATTAATCGCAGAATCATGCAAATATAAATCCTGCAGCTCGTTTCTTTAACGTTGCAGCTATACGGTATTTCCTGATGCAAGAGTGGACAACTATATAGAATTAGCATTTTTTGAACGAGGATTAGAATCTCACAGAATCAATAACATGAGTTAAGATTTACTGCCTCTCTAATATCCAAAATACAATATTTTGAGATTTATTTTGAATCTGACAACGGGCAACATCTTCTAAGAAAATTTGCGGACAGTTGTTCGCTTTCTACAAGATGTAATTTAATTATAAAATTCGAGATAATTATTGTAGTATATTTTCAAGAGCCATTAAGCAATATAAAAGTTGCTGCTCGTACTTTTATAGAATCGCTTAAACATTTCAAAGTTTCTTGTCCTTAAGTTACTTAATTATCGAGTTATATGACAAATAAGAAAGCTTCTTAGAAACTTTTAATATATAATTGACCGATCAAACGAACTTATCTGTAAGCGATGTTCGATCGTAATTACACGAACAACCTCGTTCGAAGAGATTACAATCTTCGCGCCTTTCCCATAATGTCTCCCAACTCGTGTAAAATTTTAGGAATTTTAAGACTCTCTGAAATTATGAAGTTGAAGCTTTTGCTCTTTTTCGTCTGTTGCATCTACGATAGAACGTTACGACGTTTGGAAAGACGAAAAGAATACAAACACCTGTCGGAACGAGACGAATAAAATATAATTATCATAGGTGTACGTATGTGAGTTGAGGTATTTAATACGTGATCTATATACGATCTAAATTTAACGTATAATTTAGATTAATAAATTTAAATTAATAATATGTGCGATTAATCCAAACAGATATTGCATCTAGTCGTTAATTTACTATTGATATTGTAGTGTCGTGGACAAGAGGCCTAAAAGATAACGGTAAACCATAAACATTGTCGCGAGCCGAGGTGCCGACAGGCCCGTCAAAATGCGTCGTCGGTCCTTCGATTGAATAGTTTCGTAGAATAAGCCTACATTGCGTA
Organism: Bombus hortorum; assembly: GCA_905332935.1. Lineage (NCBI taxonomy): Eukaryota > Metazoa > Arthropoda > Insecta > Hymenoptera > Apidae > Bombus > Bombus hortorum. The sequence continues at coordinate 15,137,576 of HG995195.1, read as the reverse complement.
ACACGTGCGTGGTGGGCTTAAGACAAAGGGACAAAAGGGATGCTAAGGTAGAAAGACAAATTCACAGTCAGTGTCAGTGGAGAAGTCAGAGAGTGCGAATCGAGAAGTCGGAGAGTGCGAGTTGCGTTGTCCAGATAGTGTTGCTAGTGTCACGACCGGCACGCTTCAAACCCAATGAACCGACGACGGAGATAAAGATGTGACGGCACTCGAGGACAATGTATATCGCCAAAGTGCCTAATGAGTCATCAATATCCCAACGGTCCCTCCGCCGAATGTTCGAGACGAAGGCGTATGTGTCGCGGACGCCTAACAAAATGCGTGGATAGTGGGGATATCGAGGGGTGACAAAGAAAAAAGAAACAGATCCGACCGAAAGTCAAATTGTAAGAGCTTCAGTCTTGGAAAGTCACGGCTGGAGTTCAGAAGTAAATTGCAGTTAGTGTAAACCCAGTGTTAAGAGATAAACTCTCTCTTTTTATTTTTACTTTTTATTTTCATCTTCGATTTCTCTTTTTTCTTTTTTTATTTTACGCGACACTAGCGTTGTCGAGAGAATGTAGTCCGCGTGAGAGAGAGAGCGTTGGATCCGTTGTGACGAGAGTTGCAAATTAATTATTGAGTTGTCTAAAGTATAGTACGTTATTGCGATTAGTTTACGTTAAACGACCATCGTTTTTCTGTTTAATCAACATCTGTACAATCCATTCATTGTAAATAAATCGTCACTTAATTATTAGTATTTCCCGATACTACAATATACTTTCAAGTATAGCATTCATCATTGTAATACAATTCCATATTTATACAATATGATTACTATCGATCTATTCAAGCGTTTGAATAATAGAACAACTACGCAATTCTCGCTTCATCTTCGTTGCTGGCAATAATATTTTTAGAATTAAAATCCATTGCAATGCAACGTTGTTTTATTTGGTAGAAAATCGTGAAGCAATTTCCACCATCATCTAGACATCATCGAATACACAGCTGGTAGATTCATATATCATCTCTGACCATATCTCTTCTTCGCTATCATTTTCTCTATCACATCGTGTACCTGCGCAAACATAGAATTTCGCAGAAATTACATGGCGAAACAAGTAGAAATTCACCGCTTGGCTGATATTTCGTTTTCCTTCGATATTAAGCGCAACTCGTTGCAATCCTCATCCGTCTTCGTTATTCGAATTTTCTAGCGCGTTACGTCGGTGTATTTTTCGTTCGTCCACGTCCACCTCTTTGTTCGTGACACGCACCGGACATTCGGCTAAATGGAACGCAACGACGGGACTGGGGCGGTTAGACGGAAGAAATTGCATTCTTCCATGGACTTTCTTCGCAGGGAAAAGTTGGCCCTTTGGATCCGTGGTCGTCCCAGCTGTGGTTTCGTAAATTGCTTCGACGATAACTCACCGAGTTTCGCCGTTAGAGCACCGAGGAAATTCCATCCCTTCGTCGGTGTTCCGCACGATTGTAATTTATGCCGGGTCGTCCGACGTCTCTCTGATCCGTACGGTATTTTAACGACGCGATTACGTTCGCGTTCCTTGCCGCCCACTTGCCCTGTCGCTTTATGACTCGTCTTCCAGCAGCTCTAGAAGCTTGTTAAAATGTTTTCGAAATGGTGGCTTCTTGCTTCGGCAGCTGGACGATATAGTCTGATAAATTTCTACCAATATCGAGCTATAATAGTCGACTCTTAGGCAAAGCAAAGACGGCTATAATTTATTGGCGGAATTATTGAATCGATGAAATTGATTCTCTCGCTAATAATCTATCGTCGTAATAATTATAAGTCTCAACGATTTATAGTTTTCGAGGTGCTCGTACGACATACGAGCTGCACGGTGAAAGAGCCAATTTACATATTTAAACACAGGTAGATTTTCACAAATGCGAATAAAATGACAAAGTTGAATATAATATGAAATGGAGACGTCGATAAACGATTGCCGCATCTCAAACTCAATTAAAATTTTGATACGGTTGATCGATTCGACAGCGGTGTTTCATAAAATTTTCGTTTTGGCATTTATCGACAGCAATCGTATTTAAAGTGTTCAATTAATTGACTATAAAATACAAAACATTAAAAACTGATCCTAAAAAGCAACCTCGTGGATTGTTTCTCGTTTATTTTATAAAACTTGTCCCTTTTTTTCAGGGCAAGTCGGCAGGGCATTAAATTTCAAGTTGGATCCATAGCATTAGCTCTTGAGATTGCGCTGGAAAGACGGGCTAACGAAAGGTGATTAAAAAGAATTTAATCTGCTCTCGTGGATGAGGGATTTAGCGCTCCGCTGTTGGTGGAACTTGTTAGCCGGATATCGTTGAGATAGATAGGCAAGAAGATTGGTTATTTCGTAAAGCTTGAGACTCAAAGATCGTTCGTATCGATGTTTTTAAATGTAGATATCGTGACTCCTTTTACACATGTTTCGCTGATTGTCAAGCTACCAAAGATTATCAAGAACGTACGAGGACCTCGGTCAAATAACGCTTCGACGTTCAATTTTCAGTTAGATGAAACAACGAATAACTTTGTAACTCTAATGCTAATAAACGTTTTGAAAAACTAAAACGCATTACGAACGATTCAAGAAATTTGCAACAAACTCTTCTAAATAAAAGCGGATTTTGCGCGTCGTTTTTTCCGTTTTTCGCATCTTAAAAAACAACGTGGCTGTATCGCTTTCTTAGTTTACTTCGTTTAGATTTTTATATTTCCTATTTACAGTGTTTCATTGTTTGCTCTTTGATTAATCGCTAAAATATTTGTTTAATAACCGTCGATAAAAACGAAGAGAAGAAGGAAAACGAGAAACGGACCCTTATAATTCGGCGATACTAAGATGCGCTGTTAAATCTAAATTAAGGATCGCAAAATAAAAAAAAAGTTCTTGCCGGTGGGAGTGGCGGTCAGAATGGAATTGGTGGTATGTATACAGGGGTTGCTGTAGAACAAGGGTTTGTCACTCGAATCGGTGCGGACGAATAACTCTGCTCGCAAGGGCTCACCCTTCCAAGAGAAGATTAAGAGGGATGATAGGTGGAAAGGGGGTGCTTCTGTAAGCACGTTTCGTGTGCTTCCCTTTGGGTTACTTTACGATGAAAATGGGAGTGTTTTCATGGAAGAATAGGTTAAGTTTCGATGGTCACGTTAATGCGAATGACTTTTTCCCAGGGTATTTTTAGGGGATGTTTTTTGGTACGGATGACGAGGGTTCGTTGGAGATTGGATTTTACGTTTATGATTCTACAAAGATCATTATACAGTTTTATGCAGAACGATGTCTGTTTTGAAATACGATTAAAATGATAAACGCGAGTTTGGAAGAACACAAAGGAATTTCTGACGATAAAATTTGCAATGTCCCAGTCTGTTTAATATAATTTTCAATTTTACGTACTTTTTCTAATTGATTCTTCTTTGTTCTCCAATCTGAGAGTTAAAACTTGTATGGAAGAGATCGGAGCGAGAATTGTATGAAAAAAGGTCTTAAGAGATTCTAAATCTCCGTATTTTAACCAAAGCAACCGCTCGAAACGTAATATGAAATAAAATAAATTTGATAGTTAAGATCGGCGAATGAATGTCAAGATCGATACTGCTACTTTATGATAATTAATTTGAAACCACGATTACTCGAACCAGAGACCAGACAGCCATTAATTAATCGTCACTCGTAATTGATCGTCGTCTAATTGAAGTGGACTAATCGTCATACATCGTTCTCAGATATATCCATTTGGCCGACAAATTTCAAAATCCGTCACTGTGGCAGAATCGAATTTCGATTTCACGCTCAACTGGCAGCTTCTTGCGCGGTTGCCTTAGCGAACATTTGCAAAGGCCGTTTCCAATGCGTGCAACTATGTCGCGGATGCATCCGTCGCAGACACGTAAAGGCGATACAAGAGGATCTCGGCTAACGGAGTTTCAGTTTCCGGATTTTCGATTATCCGGCCGTCTATTATCCGCGCTCTTCAATTATCCCCCATGTGCTCACCCACAAGTATATAATATCCTTTCCAGTCGATATTTGGCCCACTTTTCGCGCCCCCTTCGTAATATATTACGTTTATACGCTGGTCTCTAAAAATCTTAGACTATTTACTGTATAAATATGTCTTGTTTGAACGATCGAACGTTGTTGAAGTGATTACTTCAAGAAAAACTCTACATCTTTATTTTTGTCTATCCGTGACCTGGAGACAGCTGTCACGCAGAAAATAGAATTGAGTGAAACAAATAAAAAAAATATTCTAAATAAGGAGAGATGCATATTATTGTGCTCTTGAATATAAATTGTGTTTTGAGTTACAAGGTCAGGTTTTTTTTTCTTTTTTTTTTCGTACGTGGAGAAATCCTCATGGACACTCGCTGTTGCACGCAACAGCAGAATGGTGTCGGACTCTTACCGACTAAAACTCCACGGTGGTCGTCCTGACGTTTGGTAGAAGCGACCTCGGGCTCTTTTACAATTACTACCAGGGGAGTCGCTCCTCGTCGTCTTCTCCCAGCTGTTTATAGGGGAGGCATCCCGGTCTATGTTGGGCCGGAGGAACAAAGGAGCTAATAAATAGATTTCTATTTATGTTTCTTGTAGTCTTTAGCTAGAGCTATAAGGTTATCTTTTTTGGTAATGTCCTTTGTTATGAATAGCTCCCTATCGATTCTATTGTATTGTAACATCATGAGAGTGAGGATCTGGATCAGCATAAACTTATAAATTTATTTATTTATTCATTTCAATATATTTTTCTATTGCAAATTCATCCACTCGTTCTTCTATCAGTCAACCTCGACAACCGTAAAAACGCGTACCTGTGAAATTTTACTTAAAAATGACAAGAATACGCGTTTGTGTGATTTTACACCGATTGACCGAACTGATTATTTAATCATCATCATTCCGCATCATCCAAATTAACATTGTAATTAACATTGTTCTATTCATAGACGTTGGAGAATTTTATTTTAGCCGTTGATCTTTCTCCCGAAAAGTTCTTTCGAACGTGAACGATCGATTCACGAGGCAGCCGGGTGAAAGTTACGAGACCGGAATCAAGCTCGTCATCCGGAAGTCGATGGGTGCAGCGTTTCCCGAGGGAGAAGCTCGTCGCGATACGACCGAGCGTCGCGTCGATTAAACCGGCTAATCGAGACTCGACTAAACCGATTAAATCTAAGTCCATCGTCTAAACGAAGCTTAAACATCGCGCAGCGTAGAAATCTCGGGCTATCCACGTTAGTGATCTTATAATAGCGTCTAAACATATACAATACTTTCACAAAACACCTGCACACGTTGGAACTTTATCGACATCGAGACACGTATAATTTTGTGTGCTACACTAGATTAGCCACGTAGTAGTGACACACGTATGTGAGTATGAGTGTATGGAAGTTGTGTGTGCACAGCGTCTCGAAAAACAGATGAATGAAACTGTTCCGTTAGTAGCGTGGTATGGAAGATGGTGAGGCAAAGAGAGTACTGAGACGCGTGCAAATGTATCCACGAAGATTCTGGAAATCGTTTATTAAATAAATCTGAAACTGTTTTAATATAAATTCTAAATGTAATCTAAGTGTTCCTTTACTTTTATTTTAAGATCCACGATTCTCAACAATCGATTGTACGTGTGTTACATGGAAATGAACTTTTAGATAGCCGTTCTTGTCCGTCCATAGAGAAACGTTTGCTCGTTTATGGTTCTTCCTTGTTCGCAAATTTTTTGAAATTGCTACCATCGCATGAGGTCGTTTGGGCGAAACTGCCAGAGCAAAGGAACTCGAAAATGCAGATTAGTTTTGCTTAATGTGAAAAAGAGAATGAGAGAAAGTACTGAATGAGTTTCTTAAAAAATTATTCGACGATGATGGTGTTGAGAAAATGTTATGTAAAATGTAAATGATTTTCAAATAATCAGTAGGAACGTTCTAAAGTTCAGACAGATTTTATTTCACTGTGACAATGAAGTAAAATACATTCTCTGAATTCCATTCAAATTAGGAAGGTATGAATAGACCTAGACTCTTAAGCGTACAATTTTCTACGGATCTCCCATGCCAAAAATTCAAAATAATAATTTACCCTAATAACGTTAATAAAATTAAAAAAGAAACAAATTTGCACGAGAGGAACTGGAAAAATATTGTTTCGTCGATGAAAAATTGCACTAAGTACAAATAAAATAAATTTTCCTCTATGCATATAAATTCTGAAATGAAAATTGAACGAATTTTTCTCGATAACATATAAATTCGAAAATATTGGTAAAATTTCCAAAAAGTTCGCCAGACAGAGCGAAACAAACGTAGAAATGTCTCGAATCGCAATTTCCTTCAAAGTTAACACCTCGATAAACGCGAGCGTTGGGTTTTGGGACAAAAGTTTCGTTCGTGGTCACATTTTCGCGGGGCATATCATGTTCGTCTCTGTTCGACGATTCTGCAGCTCGCGACCAACTTTTCGCGTATTCCCGCCACGTGTTCTCCTGCATTTCACTTTCTCTCTCCCTTTCTCTCTCCTTCTCTTTCTCTCTGACACGCTCGTTCGTCTATGTAGCTCGTATTCTTTCATCTAAAAGAGAAAAGTATTTACGAAAGCTACCTGCTGCACGACGAAGGCAGAGCTTCGTCGAAAAACAAAAATTGTCTAACGGCGCGGAATTTATGCGTGATTTATACGCGATTCAACGAAGACTAGAAAAAATAAACGTCGATAAGGGACAACGTGGTTCTTTTCTCGATTAAAAGACGGAATCTGAAGCGCGAGGTTCTTGGTTTTTATTATTACAAGATGTTATTACATTACAGAGATTTTTGACAAGGAATTCGCATTATATGAGGTGTGAACTTTCAGGACTAATTGATTTAACATTTTTTGTTGCTATTATATTCTAGAACTTCTATTAAATTTTCTCAATTAAGATATCCTATTTTTCTTTAAATTAATATTAACCTATTTGTTTTGAGCATTCGTAGTTTTAAAGCTTTAAAACTAGCGTTGTTTTTTAGAATTTTTAGCGAAGCGAGAATTAACATCGCGAAATATACAAATATCGCGACTGGTTGATTAGCTATGAAAAAGAAATGACTACGTTATTAACAAACAAAAAGTGGTACGCTTTAAACACGTTATAAAAGTGTAACTAAACAACCCATGTTCTCTAATACCCACGAAGAGGAGAAGACACCTAAAACGGTTCTCTTTCTTCAAGAAAAAGAGCACGTTTACGTATGTATATATCCACGTGTATGTTTAAAAATGCATAAAACTACAACAAACGCACTCCACCCACAAGTCAACAAGCACTAACAGCGAAACCAGCTCGATCAGCCACCTACCACTATCAGATTCGTCCCTAACGAAACGTTGAACGCACTGCATTCAGTTAACAGCCGCCATTGGATGGTAAATATTTATCATTGCGAAAAGTTAATTGCTGCTCAGGATAAACAGTCACGTTCCACTGATAACGATCGATTCCCAATGATCGATGGCCGACGAATAATCGCGTGCACGAATAGACACAATAGCGTCGTTCACCGTCGGTGCTGCACCTTTTGCACGTATCGCGACCTCGACGCGTGTTTTACGAGCAAGATGAAACCGATAACGCGGAGGAGCTTTTTCCGCTTGGCGCTTTGCCCGCGACACAGCGTTAATCTTTCCAGGGAAAAAGTTAACAATGATTTAAACGGTGCATGGAACGAAACGACGAGGAGAAATGGGGTTGCAACGGGGTGGATGATGATAGGGGACGCTCAGGTGCGAACGACGAAGAGGAAACGAGCCACGAAGCGAGTTTTTATTCCACGTCGATTTTATTACGCTTGCTTGTTGCTGGTCTTGCTGGTTTTACTGGTTTCATGATGGAAGCAAGCTTGTGCCAGACTATTTTAAATTATTCGTGCGGGTGGAGCAGGTAATTCGTGTTCCGCGGTGGTTTATGCAGATTTCGAAGACTTTGGAGATTCTTCTTGGTTACGTCTTTTTTCCCCAAGTTTTCTTTTCTATCGGACCAGCTTTAATCTCTACCGAGGTTATTTTGTATTACATTATGGAATTTCTTGGTTACCTTCCAAAGATTTTTTCTTTTTTTTTCTTTTTTTGCTACAGCGCTCTGAATCTCCGTTAAGATCGTTTGTAATATTTTGTATTTTATTATAGAACATGCATCGCGGGAGGGAACTATAAATTACAAATCGGTGTGTTTTCAATCGATAGGAACGACTTTGATATTTTCCTACTCAACTCTTCCATCGAACATAATTTCCTTTGCAGGAAATTAGAAAACGTTGGGCCAGTTACCATCGATTCTATAACGCGAGCCCTTTAATCGAGTAATATGTTTCGAGGGGAAGCACCGCAAGCGAATCTTGGGTGATACAGAAGCAAAGTTTTGTGACAAAGGTTGCTGGTATCTTGAACGGAACCTCTGGTGGATGTAAGAGATTCGGAAAAGGAGAAGAACGGCAATAACCAGCGTTATCTCCTTACACTCGTGCGAACATGGCGGTATCTTTCGAAGCTTTTATCGTTCGACGTAAGAATCGAAATTTCTCTGGAGTCGCGGTAGGAATTTAAATTAAAATGGGCCCGTGGTAATGGCAGTGGCATATTCGAGCAGCGTAATCTCTCGCTGAGACGTTATTCGAACACGGAAGAAGCTTTCCTGGTATCTCGGAAATTTCTTGATAAGACGAACGTAGGGATGAAGATCTTTCGCTACTAAAACTCAAGGTCCATGTGCTTTCTTGTCACAATTCTTTGACGACACGTTCCAAAATACGAGAGATTCGAAAGCGAAGAGATTAAAAAATATCACCCTATTGCTCGAAGCTGTGGAATAAGTCCAGCCTTAAAATGCAACTTTTTAAATCAACGTCGCCATTTATTATTTATAAGCTGCGATGTATTTCCATTTTGATATCGGAGGATCGAAGAAACGAGACGAAATATCTGCAGAATATCAGCAACTTCTTTTCGCCCGATTGCTCATCCGCTTTTCCTCATTAGAGAAGCTTGCTGGCGGGTGCTATCATCTTCGTAATACTCCTCGATATCACGAAAATAAGCTCCTATAAGTCGTTCCGTTTCTTCCTTTTTTCAATCGGAA